>CM046431.1:26370146-26882646 GCA_025506505.1 Flaveria sonorensis | reverse complement strand
CGGAAGAATTCATCTTTGGCTTTTGAAGATTTGGTCTTTGGCTTCGGAAGATTTTACACTTAGTATATTTTCTTTGAGTTATGCAAAACTTCCAAAGTAGCTTTACTCTGCACTTCATGCATGCATGCTGAGAGCTCTTTGGTTGCTTTGGTTGCATCAACCTTTAAGTATAAACATTACAAAGTCCCCCTTGGCTGATGCTACCAAAACAGAGAAGGTTACTCAGATATTGATAGTCCTTATTAGGATCAAGACCGTTCCTTTGTTCATCATTTGGTTAGGATCCCTCAGACTCTCATAGTACCTCCTCATGTCATAGAGATCATACAGAGGAAGATCAAGCATGTCTTGCCAGAAGTAAACATCTTGACCTCCTTGATCTCTAGTGACATACCATCTATCTAGATTAGCAGTAAAAATCCAAGACAAGATGGGTCTCCTAGCTATAAGAGGCTCTACATATGTTGGACTTTGTTGAGCAGCCTCTTCTTGAGCTACCTTAGGATACTCTGACTTATCTTGAGGTGTAAAGGTGAATGCCTTGGACTTCTTCTTCTTTTTAGTGTCCCTCTTCATGGCCATCATTTTCTTCCTCTTTGAAGATTTCAATTGAGAATACTGGCCTTCTGCACCAGGTTATTCTTATGTGTCTTTCTTAGTTGGGTCCTCTTCCCTCATAGGTTTAGAAGGAGAGGGATCAGGACCCTACTGTGGATCAGAAGATGAAGTTAGCTGTGGTCCAGCACTAGGCCCAGGCTGTGTTGTCTTTTGGGGTTCAGCCTTGACCTCAACTTCAGGTAGAGCTTGACTACATGGAGAATGCAAGTCAATAAGCTCACCTTTCTTAATCTCATCCTTGATCACTCTAATGTGCTCATCCATGGTGGATAGAGACATTGGACCAAGCCTTCTTTCGAAGAATCCATACAGCTTCAAGAAACTCATCATCCTTTGCCTATCAACATACTTCTTTTGGCTCTTTTAGATGATGGCTCTTGACTTTGCAGCTTCTTCCATCATCTTCCTCTTAGCAGCTTTTTGTTCTTTTATCACTTGTTGCTCAAGATGCTTGAGGAACTCAAATTCTATGTATTCATAGGATAAGGGAAGAAGTGTAGATGCTTGATAGAGACCTGTGGCAGTCAGGTAGCTAATCATGTTTTGCCTGTCTGCTTCCATGTCTACCCTAGGTTGTTGCTTAGTTACCACAACCTCTCTCTCTCAGGGCTTTCTTGAACTGGGGAGAGGGTAGGAGCATGTTTATAGAGTCTTTTCTTCCTCCTCTCTTCCTTGACCTTGAGGAGTAGTTTTGTATCCTCTACCTCCTTCCTCTCCTTTGACAACTCAATGTCAGCCAGTTCATTTAGCTCCTCTAAGGGAAGAGAGATGAGTTCATTGATGTTATAGTTCCTTATCCCCAAGTAGTTTAATCTGGATGCCCTCAACTCATCATCTTGAATGTTTGGCCTAGGGGCAGCCCTGATTGCAGCTTCCATGAAGCTTAGGGACCCACTTGAACTCTCTCCCCTTAGCTTCCTCTTCCTCTCTCTCTCTCCTCCTCCACAATCTCCTCAGGAGTCAGTTTCCTTTTTCCTTTGTCACTCACAGGCCTTGGTGACTCAGGGTGGAGAGAGCTTTGGCCTTCATTTCTTGGTTCAACACTTATGCTCTGGCTAGAGAGAGGTTGTAAAGCACCTTCACTAGCTGGTGCCTCACTAAGGGTAGAGGATGTTGAAGTAGTTCCTATAACAAGGTTCATAGGGACTATCACTGAGCCTTCAGTCAAGGTTTCCCCTTCAAAGCTAATCTTAGGGTCCACCTCAACATCTAGTTGACCAATTACATTGCCTGTTAGCCTTTGTCTTCTATGTCTGAACTCTTTAACAATCCTATCTTGAATCCTCTCAGCCAGTCTGTCAGCTTGCCTGTTTTGTTTGGGATTTGCAAGTGACATGTGGACTAAAGGAAGACTATCATAGTACTTCAGGGTCTAAAAATTGAACACCACTTGCTGCCCCTAAAGTCTATGCAGTATCAGGGCTCTTCTATCAGCATCATACCTCCACCCTAATATTTCATTCTTAGCATCATGGGGTAGGCATAGCCCTTGGCATACCCTCCTCAAACAAACTTTGTATGAGTGAGTCCACATCAATGTGGACTTGAGGAGGTTGCTGAGTATGGATAATTGCAAGTGAGGGTGGTCAATCCTCAATTTCAATACTCTGAGAAGAACTCCCAGGTTCTATGATTTCTAGGACTTTCTCTTCCTTTTTGGTAGCATCACCCTCTTGCATAGGTGAGCTGGAGGTTAGGTCCACTACATCCAGAGGTTCTTGTGGACATGGTTGAGTCATTCTAAGTAGTCTCTCAGCTAACATGCCCTTGAGATCGGTGATCTTAAGTTGTCGGTCATTGACCCTCTTTTGTAAGGTAGTCACCTGAGATTCTAGTGAATAACCTTTGAGACTAAATAGGTGCATGTTTTGGTTAGTTTTTGCACCTTTAGTTTCAGACTCCCCTCATCTTCATCAGAAGAATCTCAGAGGGATAAGAGAATAGGACCAAAGTCTTCTTCCTCATCACCAGCACTATGTTCTTGGCTGCTGGATTTCCCCTACACCATGACAGCTTCAGTTGAAGTGTCAATGGGCTGGGTTTCCATGGTTAAGGTCTTAAGGATGTAATCACTTGCAAAAGTGAGAGCTTGTTCCATATAGACCTCCTAAACTTGTTCAAGGAGATCTACCTCAGTTGGGGGTGGATGATATGGACTAGACATGGGTGATTCAGGAGCACTAATCTCTTTTTGAGCATGGGTGGAGAAGAGAGGCTCATGGTACTCACTAAATCCCATGTCTTTATCATCATAGAATTCTAGGTTAGGTATGGGTTGGTTGAGGCTTAGAGCCTAGGGATGGTAACTTTCCCTTGAAGGTTGTTCACTAGAGTTTTAAGGCTGTGGGGGTTGTGAGCTCATCAGGCTGAGCCTGAGGAACCTCAGCACTGATCCTTAAAGAGATGGGAGTGGTTTGCTCCTCATGGGAAGTGGGAGCTCTAGTGTCCACTTCCTCTTCCATAGGTAAGGATATTGGGGCCTACACAACCTGAGTAGCTTGTACAGGGGTTTGTTGGATTTTCTTGCGTAGGTGATGACTATTTGAGGCTATTTGGGTGGTTGAGAAGTAGAAGGTGTGGGTTCAACACTAGCTGGTGCTGCTAGGTTGTGACCTTGAGCAATGAGCTCTAACATTTTTGGGACAAGGGCCATTTCTACCCTTGAGAAACCCATAGTAGGCTTTCTCATTGTCTTGAAGATGCTAGGCTTCATCTGTCCCATTTTTAGAACATTACCTGTTCCTCTTAACTATGAGCCCACTTCATAGTTAAGATTGCGCTGGACATATCTAGGGAACATATAATATTCCAAGGAGTATAAGTTAGCAAGTAAATTGGTATATACAAACTAAGAATACCTAAACTTGAGCCCCTGAACCATCCCATGGACTATGTAGGAGAGGTCATTTGGAATTTAGTCCCATCCTCATGTTTATTAGATAGACAATGAATGACTACATGGAAGAGGTACTTCCGTTAGGAGGAGACCTTCCCTTTTCTGAAGGTTCATATGGAGTAATCAACTTTATAGCCCATCTGCCTAAGGACTGGTTGACAGCAGACTTAGGAAGAACAAGTCACCTTCAACATCATCCAGCCTCAGATGAGTGTTAATGGAGGCCGGAGTGATGAAAATTGTCCTCCCCTGCACTGTGGCAGACAGTGCCTTCTCCCCATCCATAGTGACCTCTTGACAGGTCCTCCAAAACTCTAATAGTTGATCTTCATAAAGTGGTGGATCTATGGTAAGGGAGGTGAAGTAGTTGGATAGAGTCAGGAATCGACAAACCTTTGAGAAACCAGGATCTTTCTCAAAGTTTAACAGAGCAACCTAATTGAGTTGCCTGTGCAAATACATGGACAAATCTGGTTGGTTTCTATGATCAGGGTTGGCCATTTATGAGTAGCTTTATGGTAAAGAAGTTAAGAACAAAGGCAGTTTATGGGTGAATTTAGGTTAGAGAATTTTGCAGATGAAGAGGAAAGTGAAAGACGGGGAACCGTTGAGTGTATACATATATGAAATGGATTTGAGACAAAGTTAATGCAAAAGGTTAAAATTTGAAATCCGTATGTCGGTCTCACCTCTAAAAAGCGCCCAAAAAGGTAGTTTTCTTGGAAGTCAAAAATCTTCTGAAGGTATATTGTCTTCGGAAGTTTTACAGAAACTTCCGAAGCCAATTTTGACATCGGAAGATATCCTTGGGCTTTATGGAAATTTTGCTTCGGAGGAAAAATACTTAGAGGATTTTCACTTCTGTGACATATTTGATTTCGGAAGAGATTAAATCTAGGAAGTTTTGTTCACAGAGGAATATATCTTCCGAGGCTTAATTTCTTTCGAAAGAAAATTGTTCTTCAAAAACATATAAGTACTTAGAAGTACATTTAAGCTTCGAAAGATATATCAGAATTTCTTTCAAAGGTAAATTTCTTACAAGTAGTTATTTGACTTGAAGACATAATGTTCTTCCGAAGACAACTTAATGTATTCTGAGAGGAAATAAGTCTATAATTTCCAAACTTCTAAGGAATATCAGTTGAAAAGTTTTCTTCTAAAATAAACTGGGCTTATGTAGGTGATTATATAGACAACTTAGGACACATATTTTTAGAAATAGTCTTGAGTTAAGTTTTAGAAAAATCTATTCAAAGTTAATCATCCCAATAGCTGATACAAGATATTTAAATCTCTGTTTATCAAATCATTTATGAACAGATCAACATATTGTTCATTTGTAGTAACTTTGACTAGTTTTATCAATCCCAGCAGGATCGGTGTTGGTCTCACAACACAGTTTATCTCACAAACTCACTTAATCTCACTCGGTTGATGAAGCAGAATCTCTAACTAAGTTGACAAATAATATAATAAGTTAATGAACACAAGAATGGTTTTTCAAGATACTTGTATATATTACCTCTCAACTCAGTATTACAAGACTCTTGCAAGCATTATTTGATGAGTTACAATGAGAAACTACATATACTACTATCTATAACCGGTTATACTTGGATAACCAGCTGGAATTTACAACTAGACAAATACTACATTGCTAGAAGTAAAACATCTAAGATAAAATACTATCCTAGATTAGGTAGTCATGACAGGTCCATGACTTACCTTTTGTCACCAACTAAAGGTGGCAATTGTAATAATTGATAAAGGGTGAATGGTGGATTAAAGTATTGTCAACTACATGGGCGTGGGAAAGCGCTATGCAGTATATCAGAGGTGGTAGTGGATGTTAGACCGACCATACTTATGTCCACTGGTTCATAGTTGGTTCTTCCAAAGCTAAATGGCTTTGGAAGAATAAGTTCTTCCGAGGCCATTTATACTTCAGAAAAATTAACTTCTTCCGAGTCTTCTGCAAGTCTTCATTACTTTATTCTTCAGAAGACTTTGCCTTGGATCTTCTCAGTGTGTATACTTCGGAAGGAGAACTACTTAGTCTCGATAGACTGAGTACTACCTTTGGAAGTTCTTTATATACTTCAGAAGAAAAACTACTTAGTCTTAGAAGACTGAGTTTTACCTTTGAAAGTTCTTCATACTTAAGCTTCAGAAGATCTTTGACTTGTCTTCGAAAGAGCAACTTTGTCTTCAAAAGACCACTTCAATTGTACTTCAAAATACTCTAAGTGTTGTTTTGGTTGCATCAGCCTCATATGATCCAACAAACTCCCCCTAGGCTAATGCTACCAAAACTTCACTTCCTTCTACTTCTTAAAGTCTTCAACACTAGGGAAAGCATATATTTGTCTACCTCTTTGTTCTTCCCTGATGTGGTGGTGAGGAGCTTGTACAAGTCATTCGTAGATAGTAAATCTAATCACTTGCTCTGAATGACATGTACTCTTTGTTGTGTCCCTCTGAAGAGAGTTAGTTGATGGGAATTGTAGTCATATTCCCATCTAACTATAGGATCCAAAGTTGGGCCTTCAACCATTCCGTAGGAATGTTCTTCCTTTTGTGGTGCACCTTCTTCTACTTCCTTTGCTTTCATTTTCAACTCTTCTTCAGTCTTGGCTTTCTTTGTAAGCTTAACAAGATGAAGACTACTCAGATGATTTCTGATGTGAGCAGTAATCTTAGAGTTGGAGGGATTGGAGAATGATTTCTCTGCTAACTCAGTAATGTCAAAGCTACTGGAGTGTAGCAAAGATGATGTATCAAGTTTGTTTACTTGACCATTCTCACTTTCCACAGCAAAGCTGTGTGAAGGTTCATCGAACCTCCACTAGACAATTTGCCTTCTAGGATTAAGGGGCTTAGTTGGCAGCTTTTCCCCTTTCCTAGTGTCCAGTAGAGTCACCAGTCTCCTTCTTAACTTCTTCTCTTCTTCTTTAAATATGTCTGAGTTAGTTGTAAGAAGTTGGAGAGCTTGGTCCTGTGTTCCCCTTGGCAGATCAAGGAATGCATCTCTTGTGAGGGAATAAGAAGAGCCATCAATGTATTTCAGTTTAATAGACTCTTCCTCACAACAAATGTCGCTCAAAGTTGTGCATTTAGTGAGCTTCCTTTTGATATCCTTGAACTCTTCTAAGGACAGGGGCTTAGATGGTTCAGAAGATGGTTTGGGTAGTGATTAGGTTCGGGGTTGTGTTTTAGGTTTAAGGATAGGTGGTGGTGGTGGTTATTAAGAAGCCGTGGGTGAGGATGTAGGTAGGTTGATGGTATGGGTTTAGGTGTGTAAGGTTCAGTTGTTGGTTAAGTCTTGATGGGAAAAGAAAAAGGTATGGGCATAGGTTTTGTAGGTTGTGGTTTGGGTGCCATCCTCTAACCACTTGGTCTTTGAGTTATCTCCTGCCTTCTTCCTAAGCAAATGTCAGCCTTGATGTCGCTGACATGTCGCTATAGGGTCTTCTCAGACAAAGAACTCACTTGCCAGCTGGTGAAGCCATGGGCTTTGAGATAAGCTTTCATCCAATCCTTATCTCCCACCTTCTTTGTAGTAGCAAGTTGTGCATTTTCCTCTTTCTTCTTCTTCTTCTCCTTCTTCAGCTTCTCTCTAGCAGCCCTCTTTCTCTCCTTGTTGATTTGATCTTGCTCTTTGAAGAAAAGAAACAAGATTGTATCATGATCATGAGGGGTTAGCTCCTTTTGAGAATAGCCTCTTGTATAGAGAAAGGCTATTCTCTCCATCCTCTCCCTCTCGATTGCCTCCTCCTTCATTTTCCTCTTGTCCTCCTCTATGACCAACCTTGCTGCCTCCTCCTTTTCTTTCTGCATTAAGGTTGCCTTCTCTAACTTGACAAGTTCATCAAGTGGGAGTACAACTATTTCTTCATTAGGCTGATGAGCCTGTCTATGACCTCCACTTTCTTTTGATTGTTGATATTTTCTTGAGTGGCTGCTGCTGCTTTGCTGCTTGCAGCCAGTAGCTTCCCAGTATCAACTCTTCCTTTCTTCTTATGCTTTTCTAACCTTTCCTCCTCTAAAAGCTCCTCAGCAGTGAGCTTCCTCTTTCCCTTAGGATCAGAGGAAGATCCAGCCTTTGGAGACTTAGGTTTAGAGGATTCAAGTTGGGGAGAGTGGGGTTGAACTTGTGGTGCTTGAGATAGATGAGTTGTAAGGAAGTCCTCACTATTTACCTCAGAGGCTAGATCAAGAATGGCCTCTGTGATGAATAGGTCATCGAACAAGGAAGATAGTTCAAAGATTTCCTTCCGTAGCTTGGATTTTTGCTTCAGAAGTAGTTTGAACTGCACTACCTGTCCATTCTAAGTTGGATGCTTGGCCATCAGTATGTATTTCCATTCAAAGTTAATCTCAGGTTCAATAGGGACCTTATGTTGACCAACTTCCTCCTCAGAGGTAGGTGGTGAACTCAGCCTTTGAAGCTCTTCGGCTCCAAAGTAGGCAACGACTACATCAGGGGAGGGTTGTTCAAGGGAGGAGCTTATCAGAAATTTGGTTAAAAATCTGTTAAGGTCTATAAGCATCCTTGGATCCACTTGAATGGTAATAGGAGGTGGTTGAGGGAAGGTGGTTGTAGGGTGTTGCTGTGTGGGATAGAACAGAGAGATGGTATCAAGGGAAGTTGTGATGGCAAGGCTGGGTTCCACATATCTTTGTTTCTATACATTCTTCCCCTTTTTGGTAGCATCATCTTGAGAAGTAAATGAGCTAGAGGAAGAACTTAAAGAAACCTGAGTTGGTACATGTCTAACAGACTTCTCAATCTGTTTCTCAGCTAGTTAAGCCTTGAGATTTTCAATCTTAAGTTGCTAAGTGGCAGACCTATCCTCTAAAGTCTTAACCTTTGATTCAAGGTTTGAGACTTTAGAAAGTAGGTTTCTGATAGTGAGTTGTAGACTATCCTTATCTTCTTTTGAAGAATCATTGGGAGATGAGATAACATACCTAGTATGTTCATCATCACCACTAATCGTGGTTTCTTGGTGCCCTGGATACCCTTGCGTACTAATGTCTCTTTCAGAGACATCAATTGGAAAAGTTGTTGTAGACTTAGTCTCACTGATGTTACCACTGTCCTCAGAGGCTAGTGAAACACTCTCAGTAGTGGTAGCTGAGTCTACATGAGTCACCACCATACTGGTTGGACTCACCTCAGTTTGGTCTAGCTGAAGTGGGCTAGATATCAGAGGTTCCCTGGGGCTTAGTTGATCTGGAGAGTGGTGAGATAGATCAGCATCATGGCTTTGATGAAACATGATATCCTCATCAGGTCGGGTTAAAAGGTCAAGAAAGAATACAGAGGTTATTTCCAATGACCCGGGACCTTGGTGAGCACCTAATGGCTCCTCTGCAATAGCAGTTAAGCCAATGATGTGGCTGTCCCTTTTTGGCTGCTCAGGGAGTGTTGAGACTCACCCTGAGGGCTTATGGCTTGGGTTGTGGGCTCATCAGGTTGTGACTGAGGAGACTTAACACTGATATTGAGGTCAATTGAGGAGGATGGTTGGACCTCTGGCTGAGTGGGAGCCCAGAGTTCCACTCTAGCCTTTTTGGTTTGAACAGGAGGGGACTTGTTCAATCAGAGTAGATTGATTAACGGTTCATTTAGGGCGTCTTTTGTATGTGATTTTAATTGGCTGGAAAGAAATGACTGGGATTGTAGTGGTGGTGTCTGGTGTGGGTTCATCACCTGCTAGGTTTACGAGGATGTCACCTGGAGCCGTTGGCTCAAGCATACCTGGAAGAAGATCAGTGAACCTTCCAGTGAAGTTGGTGGACACCTTCTTCAGTGTTTTGAAGATGCCAGGCCTCATGTGAGGTACCAGTAAAATATTTTCACATTGTAGTTTGTCCTGGTCAAGCTCACAGTTGATTATGTGCTGAATGAACTAGGGATACATATAGAATGGATCCCTGGTGAGACTACCTCTTAGATTATTCAGCATAAATCTTAAGTAGTTGAAGTGGAGGCCTTTTACCAACCATGGACTAGGCAGCCAAGATCATACGGGATTTGATCCCATCCCCCTGATTTATTGGATAGGCTGTGCAGGACAATGTGTAGCAAGAACTTCTAGTTGTAGGAGAAATTAAACTTGTAGACTGTAGACTTGCTCACATCTCCGCCATATCCCATTTAGATGTAGGTATCCTCCAAATCAAACTTGGGTAATTCAATGGGGGCTCCTTCATCATGGAGTATCAGATGCTCCCTGATGGTGGTTTCACTGATGATGATCTCCTGTCTGCAGATCCTTGATCCGATGACCCTTTCATCATTGAGTGTTTCACTTTAACCATTGGCCCCGAATTTGGCCATATGGTTTAAGTAGATGGTAGGGTTAACAGTAAGGGCAGTAAAGTATGCGGATTGTGACAGAAATTGGACGATGGCGGCAAAATCGGCATCCCTTGAAGAATCAAGGATGGCGACTTCGTTGTGTTGGGGATTCAAGGCCATTGTTTTGAAAGTACTGTTTGATTGAAGGAATTTGAGAGTGAATGGAGAAGAAGATAATGGAAATTTTGGGCTTTTGCAGAGGTAAAGAAATTAAAGAAATAGAGTCGGAAGTTTTTTAAATGGGGGGTAAAAGGTCAAACCGATAAGGTGAAAGGATAGTTTAGGTTTTGATTTGACAAGAGCGGTAAGATAGACCATTTACAATATTCCAACAATCATCAATAAAATCTTACTTTTTACAGAGTGGGGCTCAAAGATTTCCGTTACACAGTTAAAGTTTTCTTCCGAGAGTAAAGTTGCTTCCGAGAGAAAACACTTTTGTTTCGTGATAGTGTCTTTCGAGGCCACTTTTACTTCTGAAGGCAAACCATGTCTCAAAGACAAGTTTGCTTCTGAGAGTTAAGTGTTCTTTCGAGAAATGAAGTTAGTAAGCTTTGGAAGTGAATTTGATCTATGATCAAATTTTCTTCCAAGTTGAAAAACTCTTCGAAAGAGAATACTTGTGCAGAGGAATTTGTCTTCGGAAGATAGATAAAGATTTCTTCCGAGGGTAAATTTCTCTTGGAAGAATTCATACATAGAAATTTTGAAGAAAAACCTTTTGTAACAGGGCTTAGATTATATAAAGATAACATAGACAAGACATAGTTTTTAAAAGGTTTTCAAAAGAGATTGACTAGTCAATGTTAATCATCCCAATAGCTGTGATTAAATACGTAAATCTTTGTTCATCAAAAGCTTTGGTAAATAAGTGAACATATTGTTCATTGGAATTGACTTTGACTAGTTTGATGTTTTTCTCATGAATATCTCGAATGAAATGGTACCTGATGTCAATATGCTTTGTCTTGGAGTGCTTGACTGGATTTTCTGTGATAGAAATTGCACTCTTGTTGTCTATGTGGATAGGAGTCTCCATGAAGTTGAAACCATAGTCTAACATCTGATTTTGAATCCATAGCAGCTGAGTATAGCAGTTTGCAGCAACAATGTATTCAGTTTCAGCGGTTGATGTAGAGACACATGATTGCCTCTCTTCCACCAAGAAGTTGACATCCTCCGGATGTGAATTTCTTGTTAATGTTATAGCCACCATAATCACTGTCAGTATAACCATAGAGATTGAAATCCTTATTCCTAGGATACCAAAAACCCAGTTTGGGAGCTCCTTTGAGGTATCTAAGAATTCCCTTGACAACAATTAGGTGAGACACCTTAGGAGCAGCCTGATATCTTGCACAGATGCAAGTTTCAAACATGATATCAGGTCTGCTTGTAGTGAGATACATCATAGATCTAATAATTGCTCTGTACTGATGCTGATCAGTATCCTCCCCCTCAGAATTAGGACAAAGATTGTGATTTCTAGGTATAGGTGTCTTGGCTGGTTTACAATCTTTCATCTCATATCTTTCTAAGATGTCCTTGACATACTTAGATTGATTTATAAAGAATCCTTCTTCCATCTGCTCCACTTGAATCCCAAGGAAGAAATCCATCTTTCCCATGGAACTCATCTCAAACTTCTTTCTCATGATGCTTTCAATGTCTTTGCAAATTTGGTCATTTGAGGAACCAAATATGATGTCATCGACATAGACTTGTACAAGCAACATGTCCTTCCCAGACTTTATATGAACAATGTCTTGTCTATGGTGCCTCTAGTATAGCCATTCTTCAGAATAATCTAAGACAGTGTCTCATACCACAGCCTAGGTGCCTGGTGTAACCCATAAAGAGCTTTATCCAGTTTACACACATAGTTGGGGTGTTCTGGGTCTCCAAATCCAGGTGGATGACACATATAGACTTCTCTATTGATATCCCCATATAGAATTGCATATTTAACATCAAGTTGATATACTGTGAAGTTCTTGGATGCTGCAAAATAAGGAAGATTCGCACAGCTTCAGTCTTGCAACAGGTGCAAAGACATCAGTGTAATCTATGGCTTCCTCCTGTGTGTATCCTTGAACCACAAGTCTTACTTTATTCTTGATGATCAAACCTTTATCGTCTCTTTTATTTCTAAACACCCACTTAGTGCTAATAGGGACTTGGCCAGGTGGTAATGGACATAGGTTCCATACCTTTTGCCTCTTGAACTGAAGCAACTCCTCTTATATTGCTTCAACCTAATTATTGTCCTTGAGGGCTTCTTCCACCTTCTTGGGTTGAACTTGGGAGAGAAAGCATGAGTAAAAGCAGACATTCCTATTATGGGTCTGAGTTCTTGTTCATAAGCCTTCTAAGACATGCCCAATGATGTTCTTAGCTGGATGGGTGTTGTGTATCCTGAGCCTAGGAATCACAGCTAGTTGCATAGATAGATCCCAAGTTGGAGAAGTTTTGCTCAAGATTTTGAGCACCATTTCCAACTGATGTCTCTCACTCATTTCATGAGGACTGATTGAATGAATGTATGAAAGCATCAATGGCATTTTACTGTGAAGCAACATCAATAGTTGTCTGTTCCTCCAAATCACTGTCTTCATCAGCTTGGTGTTGAATGCTGGAGTTTTCAGCTGATGAGTTTTGAGACTCAGTTGGCTGACAACTTGTTGAAGCTCCATTGTTTGCTGAGATGTTTAAGCTATCAAGACTTCCAGTAGTGGGAGCTTGATCTTCATGACTTCTTGGAGAAATTGGAATAGGTCTGGGTAAGTCAAACAGTTGATCATCATAGGAGTCACTTTGAGTTCCTATTCCAGCTGAAACATTCACACAAGATGATTTAGAATAGTTTGGTAACAATTCTAAGTCAAAAATATGATGAGGACCATTTCCCTTAACACATGGAGTGTGCTCATTGACAACAATGTTGGATGATTCCTCAAATTGTTGATTTTTGCTGTATAATACTCTATAAGCAATAGAGTTTAAGGAATATCCAAGAAAGATAGTATCATCCGACTTTTCAGCAAATTTTGCTAAATTGTCTTTTGTTTTAAGTATGGTGCACCTGCTTCCAAAGGACCTAAGAAAGCCAATGAATGGTGGCCTCTTGTTCCATAGCTCATAAGGGGTCTTTCCATAGGGCTTAATAATGAGAACCCTGTTTTGCATATAGCATGCAGTGCTAACTGCCTCTGCCCAGAAAGTTAGAGGCAGATTTGAATCAACTAACATAGTTCTTGCAGCCTCAATAAGTGTCATGTTCCTTCTCTCAGGAACACCATTTTTTTAGGAGTTCTAGGAGCATTGTATTGTCTGGCAATCCATTTTGAGTTACAGAATGAGTCAAGAACTTGATTCTTAAACTCAGTCCTTTCATCACTTCTAATGAACTTTACCTTGTGATCAATTTGATTTTCAATTTTAAGAATAAAAGATTTTAAAGTTTCAGCAGTTCATCTTTAGTTCTTAAAAAGAATACCCATGTAAATCTTGTAAAATCATCAACAATCACAAGGCAATATGATTTCCTTCCAATGCTCATTATACTTGTGGGACCAAATAGATCCACGTGCAATAAGCGTAATGGCGTGGTGATGGAGTTAACCTCTTTGGATTTGTGAGATACCTTGTGTTGCTTCCCTTTCAGACAAGCAACATAGTTATCTTTATAGAAAAATTCATTTTTAGGCACCCCATGTACCAAGTTATTTTTCACCAATTTGTTTATGGTTTTAAAATAAACATGGCACATTCTTTTATGTCAAAGAGTTGACTCATCACCATTAGCTTTGGAAAGAAAGCATGATACTTCACCCAGTAGGGAAGCATTGTTCATATCCAACTTGTATATATCCCCTCTCCTGGGAGATCTAAAAAGCACCAATTCTTGAGGAATTGTCATCCCGGGTTTGAGGATAATGCACTCATGTTCCGTGAGAAGCATTTGGTTCTTTTGATCATAGAATTGAGAAACACTAAAGAGATTGTGTTCAAGCTATTTGAAAAAGTTTACTTTGTCAACTTTTAACTTACCATTGGATACACTACCTCTACCAGAATTGTATTCTCCGGCTTCACCTCCAAACTGAATAGGACCTCCATCAAAATGTTCAAATTGTTATAGGAGAGATCTGTTCCCTATCATGTGCCTAGATAGGAGTTCTGGTACTACACTCTTTTCCTGAATCAGAACTTCCAACCACTTGGAATACAGCTGAGATGAATACACCCTTTTGCCTTGGGTCTATTTTCAACTTTGACTTAGCCACCTTCTTGGCAGTTTTTCTTGTTGCCCTAATTTTATTCTTTCTGGCTTTGGTGGTTAGGGGTTGATCATCAGTGGTGTGGATGAGGTTTTCTACCTTATCCTTCCCTGTGGTGGTTACTATTGTTGCATAATTCTTCTACTTATTGGATAGTGGGTCAGCAGTTGGAACCTCTTGCTCATCAGTACCACATCTTGGTTGTCTAACAAACACATAAGAGTGTGCTGGAGCAATTTCATTGGTTACTAACCCACTTTTGTTTTGATAACACACCTTTGAGTGGGAGGATGATGCAATGATGGTGTTGAAGTTATGCTCTTCAACGGCATACTTCTTTGCTTTAGCTTCAGCTATTACTAGCTGGGCTTGAGCCTCAGTCAACTTGGAGATTAAATCTTTTATTTGAGCCATGTAGTTTGAATGTTCATGTCTTAAAGAGGATACAGTTTTCTCTAACTCTTCAGTTTTGAGTTTGTAGTCAGATTTTTCTCTCTTAAAGTCAGATTTTAATATGTTTAAGGACTCAATATTAGATTTAGTTTCCATTTTATAGTCCTGATACAATTTAACCTTAGCAATATAGGCTGGAGTATAGAGATGTTCATATACCTTACTGTCTTCAGTTCTATCCATGAGAGCTTGAGCAGGAGTGACTGATCTGGTTATCGAGAATCGATCAAAAACAAGTTATTATATCGGTCTTAGCTACCTTTATTGTGTAAGGGTAAGTAAGGTCGTCTCCATAGGGAATATGTGGAAAGTGTTTAACGAATATGACTCAGTTAACTTAAAGACACAAACCTTATAATTAAAGATTAAAACATTGGATGAATGAATGAACAAACATGCATAAAGCAAAGAACTTTGAAACAAATTTACTTAAATAATGACAAACAATTACTTCCGGGTTTCCAATTCCGCAAGATCCATAAGTGGTACTTTTAAATTAGGGTTTGTAAGAAACAATACTTTAAGATTTTAGCTCTTGATTAAAGTAGTAAAGAAGGAACAATCTTTTAAGACTCGTTCATTCACAAAGTTACTAATTCACATATATCACGTTCTCTACTTTTCTTAATGAGCTCGCGATGCAAGGAAACCGAAAACTGATAATCAAGCACACAACTTTATTTGTAAGTAAACCTTTTAACTAAATTAAAACATAAAGTTTCATTCACTAATCCATTGTTCAATACAAGAAAACCTAATCAAACATACCAATTGTTTCACTTAACATGAATTGTATTCTCGAAAGCAATCAATAAGAACTTAGCCACTCATGGTCTTTATTGAATCTTCAATCTTGATTTGAAGAATGATTGTGGATGACTTTGGGAGCCTCGGAACACCAAAAATCTCCTTAGAATTGTCAAGATTCAAGCTTGGAAAAGTCCTCCTCAAAATAGGGTTGAATTATGTTTAAGTAGCTTGAAATTCCACAAAATCCAGAAGTTGGTTGCATACCGGTGTATGATACGCCCAGGGGCGGCATATCATACGCCCCCAGCTATAATTTTTGTCAAATACGGCCATAAATATACCCACCAATACGCTACACAGCGTATGATACGCCCATACCCGGCGTATCATACGTCAGTTTATTTCTGGGCCATTTTTGTAACTTTCTTTATTTTCAGCTTCAACCCTTGTAGTTCCGTATTTTGCTCCTTTTTCTCTCAAAATAGACCTTATTTAGCTCCAAACACCTACGAATCAAAACATAAACAATGTGAAATTATTCTACACTTATCATGATATAAAATCATGCATTTAGGTTAATTAAACACTGAATTATTCCCACGTGATCAGTGACATCTTGCACCATGAAGCTCCAATCAACTTATTGTAGTCTGTTGTTTAGTTGGTTTGGCTGTAGCTTTTGGGGTAGCAGGATATTAGGAGGCTTGAGTTGCTCTAGGATTGGATCTAGGAGCCTTGCATTCCCTTGCAAGGTGACCAAGTTGGTTAAAGTTGTAACACTTGGCCTTTGACTTGTCAAACCCAAATTTGCTGTTGGTTGGGTTTTGAGGGAATTACCTTTCAGTTCTCTTGAAGAACTTCTTTGCTCTATAGGTTAGAAGAGCCATCTGCTAGACAATGTCCATGTACTCCACCTCATCTAGGCTAAAACACTCGAGATCATCAAAACAGAATTGAAAATCTCCAGAGTACTCATTCCCTAAAACAAAATCACAATTATCCTTGAAAGGATTTTGTTGGGCCTGTTAAGACTTGCTTGTCTCAGGAAATATGATATAAGGCCCAGAAGAGGATGATGGCTGTTGGGGGTAGTTCAAGTACAATTGGGGTCGGGGAGTTCTTGATCCTTCAGCAGCATATAGAGCATTGCTGACAGGAAGGTTTAAGTTTCTGTTCATCTAATGGCCTTTCTGAGTTTCCATCTCCATACGGTATCCATCAAGTATTCCATATAGTTCAGTCATAGTGAGAGTGTTAAGATTCTCAGTTCTCTTGATTGAGACATAGTAAAAAGTCCATTCATGAGGAAGTGCACTCATTAATTTTCTTACTATGTCTCTTTTCTCAAGAAGCACTCCCATAGACTGATGAGAGGTGATTAAATCCATGTACCTAAAGTATTATTGACTTAAGGTCTCACCAATAATGTGTGTGAATTTTTCAAACTTTTGCTTCAGCACATGTTTCTTGGACTCCTTGGATTAGTAGAACCAGAGTACATCAACGTCAAGGCATCAAATAGATCTTTGGCAGTCTTGCATTGCTAAAAGCCTGCCATTATGGAGTTTGGTATAGCTGTAAGCAACACAGTCATAGCTTTGCAGTTGATGTCCATCTTCTTGAAGTCTTTCTCAGAGTAGTCTTCAATAGCCTTCTCAATCATGGCACCATTACCAGCTGGGGATTCCACCTTTGGTTTGTAAGGACCATGAGTAATTGATCTCCACATTTAGTTGTCTTTATACTTGATAAAGCCTTCAATATGTTTGCACCATGCTCTAAAATTATCAGGAGTGATAATTGGAGCCTTGGTCATGGTTCCTATCTCAAACTCAAAAAATTTCTGGTTAAGAGCCGTTTGAGTGAAGTGAGTAAGTGTGATGAAACAAGGGTGATTTGGGATGGTTAGATCTCACAATCAAGAGCCTAAAAAGCTCTGATACCAATTGCAAGATAGGTGTTGGTCTCACAACGCAAGTTTATCTAACAAACTCACTTAATCTCACTCGGTTGATGAAGCAGAATCTCCAACTAAGTTGACAAATAATGTAATAAGTAAATAAACACAAGAATGGTTTTTCAAGATACTTGTATATATTACTTCTCAACTTAGTATTACAAGACTCTTGCAAGCATTGTTTGATGAGTTACAATGAGAAACTATATATACTACTATCCACAACCGGTTATACTTGGATAACCAAATGGAATTTACAACTAGATAAATACTACATTGCTAGAAGTAAAGCATCTAGGATAAAATACTATCCTAGATTAGATAGTCATGATAGGTCCATGACTTACCTTTTGTCACCAACTAAAGGTGGCAACTATACTAATTATAAAGGGTGAACATTGGATTAAAGTACGGTCAACTACATGGGCGTTGGAAAGAGCCATGCAGTATATCAGAAGTGGTAGCGGATATCAGACCGACCATGCTTATGTCCACTGGTTCATAGTTGGTTCTTCCGAAGCTAAATGGCTTCGGGAAAATAAGTTTTTCCGAGGCCATTTATACTTCAGAAGAATCAACTTCTTCCGAGTCTTCTGCAAGTCTTCATTACTTTATTCATCAAAAGACTTTGCCTTGGATCTTTTAAGTGTGTATACTTTAGAAGGAGAACTACTTAGTCTCGGAAGACTGAGTTCTACCTTCAGAAGTTCTTCATATACTTCGGAAGGAAAACTACTTAGTCTCGAAAGACTGAGTTTTACCTTCGTAAGTTCTTCATACTTAAGCTTCGGTAGATCTTTGACTTGCCTTCGAAAGAGCAGCTTTGTCTTTGGAAGACCACTTCAATTGTACTTTAATATACTCTAATTGTTGTTTTGGTTGCATCAGCCTCATATGATCCAACAATCCCTTTTCAAAATTATCTCTAATCAAATGATACCAAATGTTGATGTGTTTTGTCCTTGAGTGCTGCACAAGATTCTATGTGATAGAGATAACACTGTTGTTGTCTATGTGGATTGGAGTCTCCTTGAAGTTAAATCCATAGTCTAGCATGTTGGACTATTTGAAGATGATACTTACCAAAACCTAAGTGCCAAATCTCATGATGATTACCAAAACCGACACGGTGAAGATATGCAAAAGATATGATCAAAACGAAGAAAATTGACCAAAGTCAAACGTGGTCAAACTTGGTCAACCATGGTCAAAGACAACAGTCAACATCAGCGGTCGTCCCGAATGACGTCAGCACCCGGCAGTCAAGCATCAGCAATAGAGAATTTATCAGACTTAGAACTACATATGTGTAATTATTTGTGCTTAAATGTAATTTTTTCTTATTTTTGTAAAGAGTATAAATGCTAAGTGTTGTCATTTATACTCTAACATTAGAACAATCCCTAACAATCCATAGGATTCACTAGAGAATTCAAGGTTGAGTGTGTGTGAGAGAGAAACCTCTTGCAAACTCCCTTGTAATCTCCTAGCTAACATACATATGAATGAATGAAATTTTTATGATTCTTGAATTGTTCATCATTCATTCATCATCATACATTTCATCTTGCAATAGATCTTCACTTGAAATCATCAATGGTTTTGTGAGATTCCGCATCAAAAATTCAATAAACGGCAACAATACGATTGCAATATTCGATCCACCAGCAGAATCACTGGTTTCAACAATTGGTATCAGAGCCTTGGCTCCTTGTTCTTCAAATTTTTCTCAAAAATTTGAACCATAAGTTTGATCTACAAATTTTTGTTGTTTTTGAGGAAATCAAGCTACCATTAGCTTAGATTTGTTATTTCGTGAAGATCTGCAAGTTTTCACATCAATTGAAGTTCATTTGAGCCATTAATTTGAAGATTTAAGCAAACTTGTTCTTCAACTCTTCAAATGCTCATGAACGTGAAATTTTGATTTTGTTGTTGTTTGATCGAATTTAAGCTTCTAATAGCTTTAGTTTGTGATAACTAACACATCTGCAAAGATTCATATCAATTGAACATCCACAACTCTTGAATTTGAAGATTTTTGAAAATTTTGTGTTCTTGAGAAAAGTTCACTGTTCTTGAGGAAAATCATCAAAAATCACGAATCTAATGTTGTTTAGCTGAAATTGATAGTGGTTTTAGCTTAGAAACATCAAATCTAAGGTTTGTTTATCATTTTCAACATCCAAAACATACATTTTGAACATTGATTCTTAGATCTGGGTTTTGTTCTTCATTGTGTTCTTCAAGTGTTCATCATTTAAATCCGAGTTTAGGTGATGATTATATGAAATTGATTGTTGTTCTAGCTTAGAATCACTTATCTATAGCTATTATAACCTTTGATTTTACCCAATTCCATCAGAAATCCAAGAATCAAAAGTTTGTTCATTCAAGAACATGAAGTTTGACTTTTTCAGAGTCAAACTGTTTTGAAATCTGAAAATCAGCCTAATCTATGATTTGATTCAGATTTTGATACATTTGTTCATCATACAATCATTCAAAATCATTCAACAATAATACATACAACAAGTTATGAATTTGAAAGTGAAATTTCATTCATAATCAAAGTTTACAAAGAATACATAAATTACACTTGAATTTGATTTTTTGACTAAGTGTTCTATCATCCACAGCTGATGTACAAATTCCACAGCTGATGTTCTAATTCCAAAGCTGACAATCTTCATCAATTTTGCAACCAAATGTCCACAGATGATGCCTTACATCCACAGCTGATGCACAAGATCCACAACTGACAAACATCATCCAATTTGTCTAAATATTCACAGCTGATGAAGAAGTACATCCACAGTTGATGTGTTAACACTCACAGCTGATGTGATAACATTTTCAGCTTACACTTCTGTTCAAACCAGACGAGCAGAAGCTTGTTCTCACTCATTCACCCACCATCAAACATCATACACCATGCACAACTCACCAACATCAATTATCATCATTCATAACCACATTCATCATCTTCAAATACAGCAAACAACATCCATAGCTGACCCAATCATCATACACAAATCTCTCCACAACACAAATCAACATCCACAGCAAAACTTTTTCACAGCAAACGAGATTAAAAATCCAAAATCACATCCACAGCGGACGTGTTGATACTAGCATCACACAAAACACTCACAGCGGATGAACAAAAATTAAGCCACAGCGAATGACTAGAAGTAACATACAGCGGACGCACATAACTAAACTCATAGGGGACAAGTAAAACTCATCCATAGCGGACAAGTAAAACTCATCCACAGCGGACAAGTAAAACTTATCCACAACGGACGAGTTCACAACAACATACAAAGGTCCCATCGAAGATTACCTTGTTCACAACGGACGATTAAACCACAACAGCGGACATTCAATCTGAAACATACAGCGGATGAACATTTGAAGTCACAGCGAAAGACCAAATTTGGCCACAGCGGACAAAGAACAACATCAACATACAGTGGACAGCCAAAATCAATTCAACAGCGGATAAATTCTTGAAATTACAGCGGATGAACTGATTTGTGAGACTATACAGCGGACGTGTTACATCAATCACAGCAGATATACATCTGTCCACAGCGCACGACCCAAAATCGGTCCACATCGGACGAACAATTGAAACACACAGCGGACGACTATAATAAACCTACAGCGGACGCACAAGTCCTGGATTCACAGCGGACAACCGCAGCTACACAATCAACCATCATCATCATCGACACGTTCATCTTCAATTTTCAATTTCATGATTCAATTTTGACATTCAATCATCGGTGTCCACCCATCAACCGCAACCACACCATCACTATCAACACCAATCAAAGTGTTCATCACTGTCGTGGGTCGATCTCATCATAACACACCAAACCTTGTCGGTCGGAATCCTTAATTTCGATCATCGGAGTTAAAGTGACCGAGAGACCGAGAAGACAAAGCTGCGGGAGTTAGAAATTGGGTTTGGGTTTGTGTTAAAGGGTTTGAGTAATAAAGTCTTTCAATTTTGACTTTTAATTTTATGTTGATCGACAATGAGTTTTGTGGTTTTAAAAGAACATCAATTTTGATTTTATTTAGGTTTTAAAAATTCTATTTTTGACTTTATTAAAATATTGACCATCAAAATATAAATTTATTTTTTAATATTTATATTTTTATTAAAACAATCAAATCAAAGTTTCTCAATTGATAAATTTTTAAAATTTTGTCTCGGAAGATTTTGATTGTTCAAAGTGTTCAATTTGACTAATTTTAAAGTTTATTCTCGAATTTTTTTTTTTAAAAGAAGTTGAATTATTTGGAATCAAGTCACAAAATCATTTAATTTTAATTGATAAGATCCAAATTTTATTACCTTTTAATTAAGCTTGATTAATATTAATTGAGCTTAAATAAATTGTAATCGAAGAAAGTTAACTCTTTAATTAGGCCGATCTAATTAAATTAAGTTTCGAAGTTCTTTAGATTCAATTAAAGTTTATATTGATTTTGATTTAAAACACAAAACCAATTTTCAAATCATTTTTGTTCTTAAACAAAATGGAAAATTCAACATCATTCACTAACACTCGTGTTTCAAAAAACCGAGATATCTTTCTTGCTGCAGTAGAAAGAGGTTTCAAGAATTCAAACAAAGCAAACCAAGCTGCAACCAATCAAACAATAGCAGCAAATCAAGCAAAAGCTGCAAACAACCAAACATCAGTAGCACATCAAACAATAACAGCAATTCATTGTTTGATAACATAAACATTCAGTTGTACATCAGTCACATTGAGAAAGAACTGATGCACTTACATTTTTGTGATCTTGCAAACTCAAACAACACATTGTCTAATAATTTGATAAAATGTAGGTCAGAGATGGAACAATCTCAAAGAAATGATCAAGCACAAATCAAGACATTGAATCAACAAAACATCAGTTTAGCTCAAGAGATGAACCAGTTGCATGACAAAATGGTTCAACAACAAATCAAACTTGAAGAGTTAACTTCTTAGCTTGCAAAATCCACAAACATCAACAACACAAACATTCCTCCATGGCCTGAAATTCCTGAAGACAGAAAGATCAATCTATGTTCATCAGCATGCATAGATGAAGTTCAGGCATATCAGAAATATTGCAACAATATATCATACATGATAAAGGAGGAAAGAGCTTCACATGCAGAGGAACTACAAACTTCTGCAAAACAAATCAGTTCACTAGAGAAAGAAGTTGATAAATTGCTTAAAGAAAATCACAAGCTGAATGCTCAATCAACTGAACTCTCTGTGAAGTTAACAAACACAAAGGCTGAAGTTAAAGCCAAAATATCATAAGCAAGTACAACCAAAACAATCAATAACTTGCAACATTACATTGAGCATCTAAATCAAGCAATTAATACAGAAAAGGCTACAAATGCTGACTTGAAGATACAACATAAAGCCTTTGAAGATAAAATCAATTCTCTTCTCAAGGATGTAGACAAACTTCTTGGAGAAAGATTTAGTCTTCAAGCTCAAAGTTACAAGACTCATTGATTCTCTAACAAAGACAAAAACAAATCATGCATCAATAGAAGTTGAACTTGAGAATTTAAGGATGACTGCCAGCAAGTTGGAAGAACTGCTTGATGCACAAAGAGATCGGAAGAAGAGTGATGGAATTACATACCATGTTGTTCCTCCTCCATACAATGATGACTACACAGAAATGCCAACTTTAATGAAAAGTACAATCAAAGAAGATTCAAATATGAATGATCATCATCCAAGAGACAAAACATCCACTATCACTCAAATCACTTCTTCCGAAACAGCACCAAAGCTGTACCTCAAACAAGAATCATCACAGAATGAAACCTTTCATTCTTGTGATGATCAATATGGAGATCCTGCAAGTGATGACAGTGATGAAGAAATCAACCAACCAAACAAACAAGCATTGGCATGTACTAGTCATGTCATTGAAGAAATCATTCCAAAACAAACACAACCACAGAAATCAAAAGCAGCAAAGCCTGACAACAAACAAAAGGCAATAGTTCTCTATGAGAAATTCAAACCAGCAGGATTCCTTGAACCAGAATTGCTTAAGGCTGAACTGAAGACAAAGATCAAAAAGGAGTTAAAGAACAAACAGAAGCTTGAGGTACAAGAAATCAAAGAACAAGTCAAGAGGAAGAAGACCAGATCTAAAAGAAAGAAGAAAAGTCAGACCAAGTCTTCTACACCTGATCCAAACCAACCATCAACCTTAAAGGCTACATTAGAAACTCCAAAACAACAACCAATTCTCTATGAGACATGTAATTCAGATTCATACAACACTTCAGATTGTAAAAACACTGAGAGTGATACATATATATGTCCTTACAAGAGAAAGTAACACAAACAAACAAGACAAAAGGCTGTGAAGTTCCAATCAAATCCAACTTCATTATTCAAGCCTAAGGGAAGAAGATCCATACCTACTCCTTACTGCTTAAATTGTGACATGGAGAATCATACCACTTCAGAGTGTTCATACAACAACTCTCCAACATCATAACACAGAAGATGTCAAAGATCTTATCATACATCTGAGTCATACTCACCAAGATTGGAGCGTGAGTACTACAACAGACATCATAGCTACTCTTCTCCTCGATCATATCGGCATGGGTATGATTTTAAACATTATGATATTCATGATTATTGGGCACCTAGACATTATCCTAGGTCATACACACAACTTAAGTATGACAGATATAGGAATAATGCTTGGCATAATGGATATAATAGAAGATCACATCCATCAAATTATTGTAATCATAATTATAATTCTTATGATGAATATGATCACATGCCTAGAAGAAACAAATATGATCAAGGACAAAGATCCTTTGCTACACCTTCATAAAACTTTCAAAAGCAAACTAGATTTTCTAAACCAGCCAAAAGATTTTCAAAAGCCAAACAAACTCCTTTTGTTAAACAAACTAAAGTCGAGTCAGTTGGTTTAAAAACAAAAAAATGTTGGAGAAAGAAAACAATTTCAGGAGGTGAATCTAATATATTATCAGATAAGGCAAAATGAGCAAGTCACATATAAAGATGCTAATGGACAGCTCAGGACAGTAATGGGCTGGGTTGAAACATCTAACTGATTTGCAAGTGTGATAGGGATAGTTATGGAGGCCTGCCAACCCAAGAAAAGTTAGCAGTGGCTGATTCCTTGCCATGACAAGAACGTTCTTCCTGCTCATGATGTTTATGATGCAACTGAGCCAAATGGCCCAGAAATTAACCATGATTCAATGCAGGACATCATTCATTCACAGAAACTATGATGGCAATGCAAGAAACAACCGATGTTTCATTCCATCTGCTTAGTCTGATTACATTGCTACATGGACTAACTGTTGATGATCTCTATTGAATTGATAACACATATGCCATTTCTTTATTTTCTCAAAAAAAAAATCCTAAAAATTAGAAAATCAAGAAAAGTCCAAAAAATATTTTTGAGTCTTCCTACTTTTACATGAGAAATGATAGTACACTCATCTACTATCTTATGCATCTATTTTTTAAATCAATAAAGACTAACAAGACTTTGTTTGATATGTCAGTAGGCTCAGCTTGGATTGAAGATAAGCATATTTGTGATGAACTAAATCAATATGCATTGTGGACCAAAACCATCTTAGGGTATTGGTAAGCAATGACTTTTCCAAGTGTTTGCCTGTATGGTTACCTAAACACACCATGCGAAAATGGTTTATAAATTTCTCATTGATAAAAGCATCTGTTTCTCCTTTGCTGTATGTAAATACAGACCTGGAGTAAACATGAGGACAACTTCTGTTGTGCTGAGCACAGACCTAGTTGACCTTGCACTAAAAGTGTTGATGCAAAAAAGAATCGCAATACGGATCAAAGCTAAAAGAATCCCAATGAGGATCAACTTCCAATGTGAAGTATAAAAAAGAATCTCAATGTGGATCAAATATAAAAGAATCCCAAAGTGGGTCAAATCATGAGAATTTATACTCTAAGTAGCTTGGTTCAAGTTGCAATGAAGTGCCACCTTGCATTTCGTGAGGAGAGTTATTCTTCCATACTTCTGAGTGTGGGGTACTCAATTTGCATATCTAATCAAACCTAAACATGATAAATATCAGAAAGTGTTGAAAATAGATCCTTGCATGAGTTTAAGTGGACAAACATACTTACAATCAACTTTGTTCTTTGTCTATGTCTATTCCAAACTTTAAACAGTCTTAGATGTAGAGGATTTTGGATTAGTATGATCTCGTTGCAGTTGAAGGATTCATGCTTATAAATATCTTAATTTTGAAAAATCTAAAATACCAAAAAGATTTGTCATTTTTTAGTATTTTTCTTAGTTTTCGTTGATTTACATGTGTTATTGATTTAGGAGTGAAACTTCCATGCAATACCTCTACCGAGAGGATTTAGACTTTTGTAGGTGATGAATTGCATGACATGCCTGAGTTTCTTATTCAATTCAAGATGTCAAGTGAACACTCCTGTTTCCTTCAAAGATCTCCTACCAGTTGCTAAGAACTAAGAATCCTCCTCTTGGTGTCTCATACATAAAAGTTCCTCACCCTCCAAAGCTTTTGTTGAGGGAGAGTATATGTTAAGTCTGAAGAATTTTTGATGCTTCTCCTTCACTTCTGAAGTTGAGATAAACCTGCTGATATTGCTACCTGTACAATCCATAGTGTATGCACATGGGTGTATTTTCAAGTCTTAAAAACAAGAATAGAAGATCAAGCTGATGAAACATTCATCAAGTGCCAAACAAAAGTATTTATGTTCCGAAACAAAGTCCTTTTCTCAATGCCTTTTTATGAAGCTTCTAAGAAGATGCTACCAAAAATAGGGAGAAGACTGCACTTCAAGACTGCACGTCAATAAACATCCAAGGTTTTGATAATCATGAGGTTTTGGCAACATCATCCTAGGGGGAGTATTGTTGAACTATTTGAAGATGATACTTACCAAAACCTAAGTGCCAAATCTCATGATGATTACCATAACCGACACGGTGAAGATATGCTAAAGATATGATCAAAACGAAGAAAATTGACCAAAGTCAAACTTGGTCAAACTTGGTCAACCGTGGTCAAAGTCAACAGTCGACATTAGCGGCCGTCCCGAATGACGTCAGCACCCAACAATCACGCATCAGCAATAGAGAATTTATCATACTTAGAACTATATTTGTGTAATCATTTGTGCTTAAATGTAATTTTTTCTTATTTTTGTAAAGAGTATAAATGCTAAGTGTAGTCATTTATACTCTAACATTAGAACAATCGCTAACAATCCATAGAATTCACTAGAGAATTCAAGGTTGAGTGTGTGTGAGAGAGAAACCTCTTGCAAACTCCCTTGTAATCTCCTAGATAACATACATATAAATGAATGAAATTTTTATGATTATGTGTTCTTGAATTGTTCATCATTCATTCATCATCATACATTTCATCTTGCAATAGATCTTCACTTGAAAACATCAATGGGTTTGTGAGATTCCGTATCACAAATTCGATAAATAGAAACAATACGATTGCAATATTCGATCCACCAGCAGAATTAGTGGTTTCAACATAGCATCTGATTCTGAATCCAAAGCACTTGAGCACAACAGCTAGCAGCAACAATGTATTCAGCTTTAGCAGTTGATGCAGAGACACAGGATTGTTTCTTGCATTGCCATGAGACTATCCTTCCACCAAGGAACTGACATCCCTCAGATGTAGACTTTACAGTCATGTTGCAGCCACTGTAGTCATTATCTGTATAAGCATAGAGATTGAAGTCAAAATTCATTAGATACCAAAGGCCTAGTTTAGGAGCACCTTTAAGATATCTAAGAATCCTCTTGATAGCAACTAGGTGTGACATCTTGGGTTTTGCTTGATATCTTGCACATATACATGTAGCAAACATGACATAAGGCCTACTGGCTGTGAGGTACATAAGAGACCTAATCATAGCTCTATAGGGATGTTCATCCACACACTCCCCCTCAAGATCAGGTCCAACGGAGTGGTTTCTTGCTATAGGTGTCTTTGCAACCTTACATTCAGTCATGTTGAATCTTGTAAGTATGTCTTGTACATACTTTGACTGACTTATGAAGATGCCATTTTCCACCTGCTTCACTTGAATTCCTAGAAAGAAATTGAGTTCCCCCATGGCACTCATTTCAAATCTATTCATCATCAGCTTCTCAAAGTCTTTACAGAGCTTTGGATTAGGTGAACCAAAAATATGTCATCTATATAAACTTGAACCAGCATCAAGTCATTTCCTGTTCCTTTGATGAAGAGTGTTCCATCTATAGTACCTCTCTTGTATTCAGGCTGACAGAGATACTAAGATAGTGTCTCATATCACTTCCTTGGAGCTTGGTGCAGCTCATAAAGAGCTTTATCAATCTTGTAGACATAATCAGGATGATCTGGGTCTGCAAAGCCAGGTGGTTGTTTGACATACACCTCCTTATCAATCACCCCATATAGAAAAGTACACTTGAAATCAAGTTGGTAGACCTTGAAATCCTTGGATGCAGCAAAAACATAGAATATCCTAACAGCTTCAAGTCTTGCTACTAGAGCAAAAACATCTGTGTAGTCAATTCCTTCTTCTTAAGTGTAATCTTAAACAACTAGTCTAGCCTTTTTCTTAATGACAAGTCCTCTATCATCTTTCTTGTTCTTAAACACCCATTTGGTACCTATGGTAGTCTTCCCGTGAGGAAGAAGACATAAGTTCCAAACCTTTTTCCTTTTGAATTGAAGCAGCTCCTCCTACATTGCTTCAATCTAGCTTCCATCCTTCAAAGCCTCATCAACTTTATTTGGCTCTATCTGGGACAAGAAACAAGAGTATATACAAACATTTTTGTCATGGGTTTATCCTCTTTTTCTTACCCCTGTTTCAACATCTCTAATGATGTTGGTGGTGGGGTGTGACTTGCGGATCCTAAGTTGAGGAATCATAGCAAGTTGATTGGTCAGATCCAAATTTGCGAAGTTTAGATCTGGTAATGAAGTATCACCCACCACATCAGCACACTTATCAAGAGAAGCTTGATCCAATGAGTGTGTGACATCATTAATGTTGTCTTCCATGGAGTGATTATCAGCATCAAGAAATTTTTTATCACTATCACCACCACCATCTCCTCCTATATTTGAAGCTCCTTTATTTGAGTTATGTGCCTCTAAGCTGGAATTTGTAGGCATCTCAGATGTATCAGCTGAATTTGTCATGGTTGTGCTGATAGGAACTCCATCTGCAGGGTTAGTTACCATTGGAGCTAAAGTAGTGTTCTTGCTTTGTCTTCTCAGCTCAAATCTTGGGTTAATATCTACTGTTGATAGGTTACTAGTAGATCCTAAAACATTCTCACAAGATTTGTTAAAACAGTTGGTAACTAAATCAAGATCAAACAGCCAATCAAGACTAGAACCTTTGACACTAGGAGTGTGCTCATTGAAGGTCACATTGACTGACTCCTTAACTACTCTAGTTCTGAAATTGTATACTCTATAAGCCTTAGCATGGGAAGAGTATCCAATGAAGTGTCCATCGTCTGATTTCTTTGCAAATTTGGCTAGTTGATCTTTGGTATTCAAGATGGTGCAAGGACATCCAAATGATCTGAGAAAACCAATAAAAGGCCTCCTTTTATGCCATAACTCATAAGGAGTCTTAACATGGGTCTTGACTACTAAAACTCTGTTTTGCATATAGCAGGCAGTGTTGATTGCCTCTGCCCAGAAGGTGATGGGCAGTTTAGAGTCGGACAACATGGTTCATGCAGCTTCAATAAGTGTCCTTTTTCTCCTCTCAGCAACACCATTTTGCTGAGGAGTCCTCGGAAGCACTATAGTGTCTTGTAATACCCTTTTCATCACAAAATGTGTCAAGGATTTGGTTCTTGAATTTAGTTCCTTGATCACATCTTATGGTCTTGACCTTGTGATCATATTGATTCTCAATTTTTAGAATAAAGTTCTTCAAGATCTTAGGAGTCTCATCCTTAGTTCTAAGAAAGAAGACCCAACTGAATCTTGTTAAGTCATCTGTGATCACTAAATAATATGAGGTCCTTCCTAGACTTATTACACTAGCGGGGCCAAAATCAAGGAGCCATTGCCTGTCATGTGCCTGTAACAACCACTATCTATGATCCATACATTCCTTTTAGTCTTTAGTTGTTCCTGCATAAAAAGAGATGGTTAGTTACATTTGGAAACCCAAGCTTCCTTGGTCTTGGGCTTGTCAAAGTGAAATGAAGACAATGCAATAGTGATTGATCCTATGTCCAAGCTTTGAGGATCATCTCTTGTTGTTGATAAAGAACTTTTAGCCATATGGTCTTCCTTTATTTTCCACACCATCTTTGGAAGATTAGACTTGACCTTCAAGACTTCGAAAGTCTTGACAACTTTAAAAGTTTTGGAGACTGGAACTTTAGATGATCTTGCCTTCACTTCAACAAGATTCAGTGCTTCGGAAGCATTCCTTTCTTTCGAGACCAAATTTTCTTTCGAAGGAAAGTTTTCACTTGTCTTCTTTTCCACTTTGGAGTTTGCGAAAGGAAGAGATTTTCCTTCTGAAGCTATCTTCTTCTTCTTCTCAGAAGTCTTCTTCTTGGTCATGTGGATAGTACTTTTAGGATTGTAGATGCAATCCTTTGCAAGATTAGAAGTATTACCACACATGATGCAATCAACTAGCTTCCTTCTAAAAGTCTTCTTTTGAGTAGAAAGCTAATTTTGATCACTTTCCCTTTCCATCTTCATCTTCTCACATGATGCAGCAAGCTTCTTAGGATGAGGCTTGCTCTTGGAACTGGATGGTTCAGGCTGTGTAGTGATGGTACATAGCTGATCAGCTTTCTTTTCTTCATAGGGATGAGTTGGACATGAACTTGAACTCCTAGTACTAGAGTCCATAGTTGAGTTCTCAGCCTTCACCACTTAAAATCCTGTAGAGATAAAGACTTGTTTCTTCTTGGAGTTGAAAGTAGCTTTTATCTCTTGAGTCTTCTTTGATCTTCTTTTGGCTGCTCTGATCATGTTCTTCCTCTTTGACTTTGTCATCCTTGGTTCTTTCCTCTCCTCAGGAGAATAGTGACCCTTCTTAGGATGATCTTCTTCACTCATCATAGATCCATCCTTCACTATCTCCTTTTCATCCTCTTCTTTAATGGGGTCTATGAAGGGAAGCTCATCTTGACAAGTTTCACACCTTGGAGATCTTACAGATAGTAAAGTGTATGGAGGAGCTATCTCAGTAGATCCCAGTTCCTGCTTGTTCTGATAGCGCACTTTGGCATGCAAGGATGAGGATATAATGTTCTTAAAGGTCTTTTCTTCAAGAACACATTTTTCTGCCCTGGCTTTACTGATCATAAGCACAGCCTGGCATTCAGTTAACTTAGTCATGAGATCTTTGATTTGAGTCTAGTAGTTGGTGTGTTTATGCTTAAGAGTTGAAATGGTTTTCTCTAGATCCTCTATTTTAAGTTTATAATCATTTTCTACTCTTTTATAATCAACTTTTAAGATGTTTAAGGACTCAATGTCAGATCTCATCTCTAAGTTATAAGACCTATATCTGTTAACTTTAGCAATGCACTCTGGGGTACAAAGATGTTCCAATACCTTGGCCTCTTCATGATCAGTCATGAGTGCTTGGTTTGGAGATGCATCTTCAACCTGGAAACTCCAATCAAAACCTCCTTCTTCAACAACAACTACAGCTTGCTGCTTTGGCTTCTCAGTGTATGGAGCTCCATTAGTGTAGTTTAGTCTAGGTTGTGCTTAGCCACCATTTGTCATTGGTGCCTTGCATTCTCTAGCAAAGTGTCCTATTTGGTTATAATTATAACACTTCACCTTGCTTTTGTCCAGCCCAAACTTTTCACTGGTTGCATTGCTGGGGAACTTTCTTCGTATTCTCTTATAGAACTTCTTGGCTCTGTGTGTGAGAAGAGCCATTTTTCTGGACTATCTCCATGTACTCCAGATCATCTGGATGGATGCAGTCCAAGTTTTCAAGAGTGAAGAGAAAGTTGTCACTACTTTTATTAGTAGACATAAAGGCATGTGATGAGCTTGTCTCTTGGAATGGGGTTCCTTGGATGTAGCTCTCCCTTGGTGTCTCCGGGAAGGTGATAAATGGACCCTTTTGTGAGTTTTCAGAGTAGCAGATAAAATGATGTTGTGGTTATCTGCAATCCCTTTTAACCACATGAAGGGCTGAACTCTGCTGATTATTAGAGTTGCCAGATGGATTTTTCATGTTCATCTCCATCTGGTATCCACTGAGGATACCATACAACTCAATGAGAGTAAGGGTCTTGAGGTTTTTAGTCCTCTTAATGACCATAGAATAGTGTGTCCATTGTTTGGGAAGAGAGAACATGAACTTCCTCATAATATCCCTATTCTCAAGAGTTACTCCAACAATTAGAGTATCCATAATATCAACATATCTGAAGTATTGTTGAGTTATGGTTTCACATGTCTTGAAGGTGAAGTTCTCAAACTGCTGCTTCAAGAGATCTTTCTTGTTTTCTTTGGCTTCATTAGACCCCTCCTATATGAGCTTCAGTGCATCCTATAGTTCCATAGTAGTTTTACACTTCTTGAAGCCTCTCTAGATAGAGTTTTGAAGAGCAGTTTGGAGGGCGATCATGGCTTTCTAATCTACATCAATCTTCTTCCAATCTTTTTTAGAGTAGTTAGCCACTTCCTTTGGTATCATGCCACCACCAATAGTAGCTAAAGAGGTGCATGGTACATGAGGTCCTGAGACAACAGATCCTAACATCCTGCTATCTTGAGACTTGATAAAGCCTTCTATTCTTTCGCACCAAGTATCAAAGTCATCAAGAGTGATTAGTGGAGACTTTGTCATAGTACCGATTTCCATGTGAGCCTTTGTGAGAGCTGCCATTTGAGTTGTTAAGTGATTTGTGAAACTAAAGGGATTTAAGATGGTGATATCTTACAATCAAAAGCCTAAAAAGCTCTGATACTAATTGCAGGACCGTTGAGGGTGGTCAATACAATCAGTTTCACAATGAGGAGAGAGTTAGAACACTTAACATATCAAATAAGGAACCGGGTTTAAGTAAATGATGCTAAGAACACAAGTAAGTAATAAGAAAGAACAAAAACAAGAACAAGATAAGTATTGTTTTCAAGAATGTTGTATATTGCTCTCAAGTTCTATTACAAGTGTTACAAAGCATAAAGATAAATACAAGAATCTGAGATACTTTATACTACATACTACAGTCGGCTATACTTTAAAAGCCAACTAGAAACACTAATCTATAGAAAAAGATCAATGTATAGTCAAAAGGCAGATTGTCTTTTGACTTGTGACTATGACATGCCATGGCTCACATCCTAATCTATTACAAAAAGGATAAAAGGTCCAAAGTAGAAAGTTACAGACCATTGACCATAATCTATAGTTGACCAAAGCATGGACCTTTTCACCAACTTATATAATTTGATGAGTCTTCAGAGTGGCAGCAAAAAGTTGTTTAGCTTTTTATCAAAAGTTGATCAGAGAAAGCATGTCTTGTTTGTCTTTGGAAGAAATAAGTCTTCAGTCTTTTGGCTTCAGAAGTATTTGTCTTTAAAGCTTCAAAAGACTTCATCTTTGGCTTCAAAAGATTTGGTCTTTGGCTTAGTAAGATTTTACACTTAGTATATTTTCTTTGAGTTGTGTAAAACTTTTGAAGTAGCTTTACTCTACACGTCATGCATGTATGCTAACAGCTCTTTGGTTTCTTTGATTGCATCAGCCTTTAAGTATAAACCTTACAAGTATGCTTAACCCTTTTCTAGCTGTGAAATCAATTATTCTTTTGGCATAATTATGTTACTATTTTGTTTGTGGTTCTTTATTCACAACTATTTAACTCTGGTGTTGGAGACGGCGGACGGGTATTGAGAGTACTATTGGGTTGACACCCCCACCCTTGTGTGTTATTATACTAGTTAGGATTGATAGTGGTCACGAATTGACCCTAGGGTGAATATGTTCTGACAGGATCTGTGTGTACTTCGTAGGCTTAGTTGTGAGGCTCATAATTACATGTGATGTTACATGCTTATAACTTTTTACACTTATGTCCTACAAACTTCTACATCAATTTTTGTTATTTCTTTAAACTGGCGAACTCACCAACCATGTGTTGACACTTTTGAGCATATTTTTTCAGTTAACAATAATCTTAGAGGATAGCTAAAGCTGGTGCCTTAGAGATGACACCTAAGGATTCATGATAGGCAATCTTTAGCAATTTTTAAACAATATTTGTTTCTCTTTATGCTTATTATACTTGGGCGTGTTTTACTCTTTATGTGTCTCGGGTTGTGAGATTCAATTTGATATTCTTGTTTGACTATGTTTGTCATGAAAATGACTTATCACAACACAAGTCTCCTTTTTTTCATGGTGGCATCATGACACGTTGATTTTCTTCATTTAATGCATCTCTATTAATTAATAATGTGTTATGATGATCTTGTTCGTTACATCTCGTGATTCCGCTATAAGTGGGGGTGTGACAGATTCTTATTAGAGCCTGGTTTATAGAGAATTAGGCAAAACACTTAACTTAGACAATAACCTAAGAACCTTCATGTAGAATGCATACTAGAGTTTGGGTGCATGTGATTATATGTGTGTGTTCTCATTAATCGTCTGTACCCTATGTTATTATTTGATTGCTTATGCCTTAGGAAAACTACTTTTACTTTTTCCTTCAGGATGTCTTCCGCTGATCACCCCTTTCCTTCCCCGACCCGTGTGATTACCTCTGACTCTGAATTGGAACAAGAAGAAGTATCATCCTATAGCGCCCTATACTTGATATCCTATACGGAATTAGATCCTGAGGAAGTGATGTCAGATTCATCGAACACTTTAGAAGAGGAACACCTAATGAACCCAGTTGTGCTAGCCCTACTTGCTACTCCTGTCATGCCGGTTATTCCCGATTCTCATGCCATGTCAGTCATACCTATCGCTCCTGTCATACCTACAATACTGGCTAATCATGTTGCGCTGGAACCGACATGCCTTCACCTGTTGCACCAGCAATTGCGAGATACGCTCCTGAGATGGGGCCATGGTTACCCAGCTATCCCAAGGCCCATACCTGGAGGATGATGATAGCTAGGAACAGAGGAATCGGATCAGACACAACCTTTGTTTCTTCTTAATTTGTTCATTTACTTGGTATGGACCCTAGTTATTTAGAAGTTAGTTTCTTTGTAGAAATAACTAATGGTAAATTGGTAGAGGCTAACAAGATAATTAGTGGTTGCACCTTATTAATATAGGAACATGCATTTGATATAGATTTGATACCTTTCGGGTTGGGAAGTTTTGATGTAGTAATGGGTATGGATTGGTTATCAAAACGTTGAGCTGGGGTAGTCTATAAGGAGAAGGTGGTGCAAATCCCTATGTCCAATGGTGAAGTACTCAAGATCCACAAAGAACGACCTGGAAGGAATTTAAGGCGCATCTCTTGCATGAAGACTCGTCGGTGTTTAGAGAAGCAATGCTATGCATTCCTAGTGTTGGAATTGGTCTACTCAAGACACATACTATAATTGATGTGGCTAGTACATTATGATCCAAGTCAGGTCATACCCAATAACAAGCTAGACAAACACCATGATATTTATTGTAAGATATGATCTTACAATTAAATATTAACACTTATGATATTTAGAAAATGGGTTTCAAAATATTTTCACTTGAGGAATAAATAAATTATATGGATAATTTATTTAAAGAGATTATCTTATGATATTATTTAAGTTGGTTAAATAATATGTATATGATAATGGTTATGATATTTTGCATGTATCTTATATCATGTTAGAGTGTTAAATGTTTAATTAAACTTGTAACTAATGACATGTAATTTAATTAGTTCCAAGTTATTAAAAGGGGGGTGGCCGATTTTAGGAGGGATTTTCACATCCCTTTTGAATTTTGAATGTCTTAAATGTTTTCTTGGAACACCACATCCTAACACCCAACCATTTTACATGCAAAACTTCTCTAACCAAGAACTCTCTCTCTCTCTCTTCTCTTCTCCCTTGGTCTCGGCCTAAATCAAGAAGAAGGAACAAGAACACTCTCTTGTGTGGTGCAAAGTGCAATCAAATCCTAGCAAACAAGGTGTTTCGTTAGTGGCTTGGGGTATACAAGCTTGAGGCCATCTCATTTGAAGGCTAACCATTCATCCATCATCCCTTCCATTACCTTCACTTCTTGAAAGGTAGTATTTCACTAACCCACTATGGTTGTGATGTTGGTAAGCATGTTTTATTTCGTATATGGATCCGTGGTTTGGGTTTTTGTTTATAAAATCGGTTTTATATACATCTTGACAACAAGATTTAAAACTATCTAATCCGCTGCGTTTTTCATATAAATGGGTTTATATGACTTTGATAATCTTGTTAAAAACCCAACAATGCCATCAAGAGCCGCTTATACGGATACATGTTTCATTAATCTCAAATTTATCCGGTTTCATGGTGGGTTTCACCATATGGCCGAACCTTTTGGGTTATTTGGTTTCCCCTTAGCTTCTTAAGGTTATACTTTACATGCTTGTAATGATCTTGAAGAGTTAAGTCATTTGGATGATTGGTTGTTTTGTTGGACAAAAACCCGAAACTTACGGTTTTCTTATCCTTGGCCGAAAGTTTATGGTTAATGAAGGGAACCATTTAGTTTTGTATATCTTGCATATTTGGATGTGTATTGGATGTTCATAACCTAGCCTTGGCCTTGTGTTTGGATGGATGTTTGTGTTGTTGATTATTTGATTATTCCATATGGTTGTAATATTCATTTATTTGGGTTTGTAATCTATTTATTTTTTCATATTGGTTTGTAATAATAAGTAGATTAGTTGTATTTCTTTTACTAGAGAAAAATGTATTAGGATATTTCATTTTGTAAAAGAAGATGCAACAAAGTTAGGGTTTTGGTTTTGGGCCTTAATGGACCTCATAGTCCAAGATGGGATTCTAGTCCAATAACCAAAGCCCAAACTTGGAGGACCATGGAAGCTAGGAGCTAAAATTGGAGCCCATAATGAAGCCCTAAATAAAGTGGAGAGGTCACAACACAAAGTGCACAATTGAGGCATTTGGATGCGGGATCAAGTAGGAGTTCACCGACACATGGTTATGTTCATTTGGTCCCTTAGGAGAGACCTTTTTGGCACACTTGTTTCGGTCAACAAGTGTGGCCAAATGTAGATGGCTATGGTTATGAACTTGTGGTTGATTATTTGTGCTTGTATGGTTGATTTATATTTTGTATTATCTTATTTGGATAAGGATAATTGACAACTTAATATCAACAACTTGCATAAAATTGGTTCCTTAGAAATCATTAGGTAATAATATTGGTTTTATTAAAGGTTAATGATTTCACAATAAAATGGGTTTTATTAAAAGGAATTTTGAAAATTGGTTTTCAAACTAAGTACCACACATTTGAAAGCATGCAAATGTCAGGTACATAAATAGTTTTCCAATCTAGAATTTAGAAAACTAAAATCCCTTTAAAACAAGTCTAACACCATCCTTTTATACAACACTCGAATCACTTGGAACTCGATGTGGGATAAAGGTCACCTAACCACATTGGAGAAAACTTGTGAGTTTGAGGTGGATTTGCCATATTTGTGAGATAAAGGTCACCTAACCACTTGTATGTGTAAATTCACATGTGTGTGTAAGTAGGACGACTTGATTTGGAAACCATGTGTATAGGGTCACCAAAGCATGGCGTACAAAGGTGTTGATGGGATTAAACATGCCAACTAAACACATGATGTTTAACCGATGCCATAAAACTAGAAATTGCAAAAGGGTTGCAATCGTCAAACATTGATTACCTACTATGTGAATGTAACGTTGGGTTCTAGGTTTTTATCATTAATTGTCTTGGAGACATAAAGGGTATTAATGATTAAAATTTCAAAAAAAATATCGAAAATACTAATATTGAACTTCGTTAAAACTTGTAGATGGCCGCAATCAACAATCCACCTAACGCAATTATCCCACCCGTGCATAACCTTTCTCTAAGAGCTATACTTGATAAGGATTGTCTTAATTATAACAATTTTATGGATTGGTATCGAAATTTGAGAATTGTTCTCAAACAAGAAAAGAAATCCTACATATTGGACGATCCTATACCCGATGAACCAAACAGTGACGATCAAGATGCCTATAACGATTGGATAAAACACATCGAGGATTCGGTGCAAGTTTCTTGCCTCATGTTGGGAACTATGATTCCCGAAATTCAAAAGGATTTTGAACATCATGGGGCATATGACATGATCACCCAACTTAAGGAAATGTTCCTTACTCAAGCTAGGGTGGAGCTCTTCGAAATGATTCGAGCGCTTCATGCATGTCGTATGGAAGAAACCTAATCCGTTTCATCTTATGTACTTAAAATGAAAAGCCACATTGGTCGACTCGAACGGCTAAATTGTCCCGTTTCAAAAGAGTTAGCCACGGATTTGATCCTTAATGGTCTAACCAAAAGATTTGAGACTTTTGTCATGAACTACCACATGAATGGATGGAACAAGAGCATTGGTGAGCTTCACGTAATTCTCAAAACGGCCAAAACGGGAATGGGTAAAAAGGTTTTACCGGTTCTCATGATCAATGAAGGTGGAAACAAGAAGAGGCATCACCCCGGAACCTAAGGCAAAGGTTGCCAAAGGCAAGGGACATGTCAAGAGTAAATTCAAAGGGAAGCCTAAAGCTGAACCACCCAAACCGAAGAAGCTAAAGGTTTGCTCGGAGGATCCATGCTTTGGTTGTGGAGAGATAGGACATTGGATGAGAAATTGTCCAACCTATCTCAAGGAGTTGAAAGAAAAGAGGGATGCGGGGCAAACCTCAGGTACAACTTTCATGATCCATATTGATCTAAATGTTATTTCTTCTAACACATGGGTATTAGATACCAGATGTGGAACTCATATTTGCAATTTATTGCAGGGGTTCAAAAGAAATAAAAATTTCAAGAACAGAGATACAAGTCTCTTCATGGGCAACGGAGCAAAAGTTGATGTCAAAGCCCAAGGAGACTACATTTTGAAGCTTCCAAATGGTTTGGAAGTTGTTTTGAAAAACATTTTGTTTGCTCCTAGTTTGACTAGGAACATTATCTCCGTTTATCTTTTAAGACAATATGGTTATGATTTGAAGTTTGTAGACAATGGTATTTATGTTTTCATGAATGATGTCTTTTATTTCAAAGCTATGCCGTGTAATGGCATTTATGAATTAGTTCATGATAACACATCCTTTGATAACTCGTTGTACCAATCAAGCACCAAGAAACTCAAAATGGATTTGAGTAAGACCTATCTTTGGCATTGTCACCTTGGTCACATAAACAAAGATCGCATACATACACTTCAAAAGAATGGTCTTTTAGAATCAAGTGAAGATTCATTTGATAAATGTGAGTCTTGTTTACAAGGAAAGATGACCAAGAAACCCTTTAGTGGAACTAATGAGAGGGTAAAAGACTTATTAGGTATCATACATTCGGATGTATGCGGCCCTTTTAAGGCAATGACAAGGAATGGTGAAAGATACTTCATTACCTTTACCGATGATTATAGTCGTTGTGGGTATGTGTACTTGTTAAGACACAAAGATGAAGCCTTTGAAATGTTCAAAGCATTCCAAAATGAAATTGAAAATCAACTCAATAAAACCATCAAAGTACTTCCTTCTGATAGAGGAGGTGAATACCTAAGTGATGCTTTTCAAGATCATCTTAGGAGTTGTGGAATTATCTCGCAACTCACTCCACCCGGAACACCACAGCATAATGGTGTGGCCGAAAGGAGGAATCGAACTCTATTGAATATGGTTTGATCTATGATGGCTAGAAGCACATTGCCTCTATCATTTTGGGGTTACGCATTGCTCTCGGCAGTCCGTATTCTAAATATGGCCCCAACCAAGAAAGTGGACAAGACACCTTTTGAAGTATGGCATGGAAGGGTTCCATCATTATCATATTTAAAGGTATGGGGTTGTGAGGCTTATGTAAAGCGCAACACCCAAAACAAACTTGAAGTTCGATCCACTAAGTGTATTTTTGTAGGATATCCCAAGGAGTCTATGGGATATTACTTCTACAACCCCACCGAGCAAAAGATATTTATTGCTCTAAAGGCTGAGTTCTTGGAAACTAAGTTCCTTACTAAAGGAACTGATAGAATGGTAGAACTTGAGGAGGATCGAGAACCACAAGCCGATACACGTTTGGTTGATACTAGCACTCAACAAGAGGTTGCTGAGAATGATCAAATGGTTGATCAAGACACATAAAACGTTCAAAGATCTGGTAGAATTAGTAATCCACCCGAAAGATATGGATTTTTTATGGATGGATGCTATGTGGTAGATTCAGATGAACCCACCACATACCATGATGCAATATCACAATCCGATTATAAAAAATGGCTTGAAACTATGAACGTAAAGATGCAATCCATGCATGACAACCAAGTATGGGACTTGGTTGCACCACCTCTTAACACCAAACCGGTTGGAATTAAGTGGGTTTTCAAGAAGAAAACTGATATGCATGGAAACTTGGATACTTATAAAGCAAGACTTGTAGCAAAAGGTTTTACTCAAACTCAAGAGGTTGATTATGATGAGACCTTTTCGCCCGTGGCAATGCTAAAATCAATTAGGATATTATTTGCCATAGCTGCATATTATGACTATGAAATTTGGCAAATGGATGTCAAAACCGCTTTTCTAAATAGATATCTTGAAGAAGATGTCTATATGCTTCAGCCCGAAGGTTTTGTCGATCCACAACATCCTAATAAAGTATGCAAGTTAAAGAAATCAATCTATGGATTGAAACAAGCATCTAGAAGTTGGAATCACCGTTTTGATAATGAAGTCAAGAAATTTGGATTCATCAAAAACGCTAATGAGGCTTGTGTGTATAAGAAAGCTAGTGGGAGCATCATTACTTTCTTAGTGTTGTATGTTGATGACATACTATTGTTTGGAAATGACATTCCAACCTTGGAAGGTGTAAAAACCTGGCTTGGAAATTGTTTTTCCATCAAGGTTCTTGGTGAAGCCGCCTACATTTTGGGAATAAAGATCTATAGGGATAGCTCTAGGCGGTTGATAGGTTTAAACCAAAGTGAATACATTGATGAAGTCTTGAAAAGGTTCAAGATGGAGAACTCTAAGAAAGGTTTGGTGCTTATTCCAAGAGGAACAATATTGAGTGCGTCTCAATGTCCAAGCTTAAAGGATGAGCAAGGGAAAATGAAAGGAATCCCATATGCATCGGCTATAGGATCCATCATGTATGCTATGATATGCACTAGACCGGATGTGTCATGTGCTTTGAGCATGACAAGCAGATACCAACAAAATCCGGGAAGTAGCCAATGGATGGCGGTTAAGAGTATATTGAAATATCTTAGAAGGACTAAGGATATGTTTCTAATATATGGCTCTGGTGAGGAGGAACTCGTTGTAAAGGGTTACACGGATGCGAGTTTTCAAACTGATCGAGATGATTCTCGATCACAATCGGGATATGTTTTCATTATGAATGGTGGAGCAGTCTCTTGGAAGAGAGCAAAACAAGACGTGGTAGCATTGTCCACCACTGAATCGGAATACATTGCCACCTCGTTGGCAGCTCAAGAAGCTACATGGATAAGAAAGTTCATTGCTGACCTAGGAGTGGTCCGTACCATTCAGGACCCTCTAGAGATCTTTTGTGACAACGAGGGTGCGATTGCTCAAATCAAGGAACCCCGTGCACATCCAAAGACAAGGATCATTGAGCGGAGATTCAACTACATAAGAGATGAAGTTGAAAAAGGAAAGATATGTATTCACAAAGTTCACACCGATCAAAACATTGCGGATCCACTCACGAAGCTCCTTGAAAGGCCGAAGCATGAGGGTCATACTTGTGCCTTAGGACTTCGATATTCTAGTGATGGGATTTGATCTATTTTGTATTTGGATATCGGAACAATTGTTATTATGACTCATTCATATGATTATGGTTTATGAGTATGACTTTTGAGTTATGTTCCATTTTGCATGTTTAAATCCGTGAATAAGTTATTTATTCTAAATGTTTGTAGTCACTCATATTTGTGGGAACAAATATGAAGGTAAGACTATCATGAACTTGGATTGGCATATATTCATAAGGTATGAACATAGAGCAAGGGTTTGCTGCCAAGGTTCGTGGATATTTATGGGATATAAATATTGGACTGACCTGCCCTAAAGTATTACTACATGGAATCTTTCTGATAGATCATAAGTAAATTTGAGTAAAGGTGAATATCATAGTATCCTCCGACCTGAGATACATATTGGGTCTTGATATTCACCGAATATTATACTTTGACTTATTTCTTTGCCGCTCTGAAACATGACGGTACATAAGGCTAAGATCAAGTGTAATACAAGATGATTGTGAGAGACGTATGTAGTCAAAAGGGGATTTGTCCCTCTTATTCGTTGAGAGTAAGATGTCTAAGGCCTGCTAAGTTAAATCAATAGAGAATGATCATTCTATGTCTCTAGATTTAACATGACATCTGTGGCAAAAGGATAAATAATAGATTCACCTAAATCATTTCAAGTAAGGTACTTGAAAGGGATGATGTTATTGAATGGCACCTCGTCATATGTATTAGGGGTAGTAAACCGTTGTTAGGAGGTATTTACTACTTGCATCAATCTTCTATGTATCTTGTGCAAGTGGGAGATTGTTGGAATTGGTCTGCCCAAGACACATATTATAATTGATGTGGCTAGTACATTATGATCCAAGTCGGGTCATACCCAATAACAAGCTAGACAAACACCATGATATTTATTGTAAGATATGATCTTACAATTAAATATTAACACTTATGATATTTAGAAAATGGGTTTCAAAATATTTGCACTTGAGGAATAAATAAATTATATGGATAATTTATTTAAAGAGATTATCTTATGATATTATTTAAGTTGGTTAAATAATATGTATATGATAATGGTTATGATATTTTGCATGTATCTTATATCATGTTAGAGTGTTACATGTTTAATTAAACTTGTAACTAATGACATGTAATTTAAGTAGTTCCAAGTTATTAAAAGGGGGGGGGGGGCGGCTGATTTTAGGAGGGATTTTCACATCCCTTTTGAATTTTGAATGCCTTAAATGTTTTCTTGGAACACCACATCCTAACACCTAACCATTTTACATGCAAAACTTCTCTAACCAAGAACTCTCTCTCTCTCCTCTCTTCTCCCTTGGTCGCGGCCGAAATCAAGAAGAAGGAACAAGAACACTCTCTTGTGTGGTGCAAAGTGCAATCAAATCCTAGCAAACAAGGTGTTTCGTTAGTGGCTTGGGGTATACAAGCTTGAGGCCATCTCATTTGAAGGCTAACCATTCTTCCATCATCCCTTCCATTACCTTCACTTCTTGAAAGGTAGTATTTCATTAACCCACTATGGTTTTGATGTTGGTAAGCACGTTTTATTTCGTATATGGATCTGTGGTTTGGGTTTTTGTTTATAAAATCGGTTTTATATTCATCTTGACAACAAGATTTAAAACTATTTAATCCGTTGTGTTTTTCATATAAATGGGTTTATAGGACTTTGAAAATCTTATTAAAAACCCAACACCTAGTGCTTGTGGTAGAGAGGAAGGCGGAGGAAAGGAAACTGGAAGATATCCTTATTTTTTGACACTTTCTAGAAATCTATCCTGACATCTTTCTCGTATGCCTCCCCCTATTCAGTGGAATTATGAATCGATCTGATCCTTGGAGCGGCACCTGTAGCAAAGACACCCTACCGACTGGCACCGTCGGAGATGCAAGATTTATGGAGTCAATTGTAAGAGTTGTTGGATAAGGGTTTTATCCGACCTAGTCACTCGCCGCGGGGAGCACCGATATTGTTTGTTAAGAAAAAGGATTGGTCATTCTAGATGTGCATAGATTATCAAGAATTGAATAAGTTGACCATCAAGAATCGATATCCTCTTACAAGATCCTTGACCTATTTATCTAGCTGCAGAGAGCGACATGCTTTTCAAAGATTGATCTCCAGTCGAGTCATCAATAATTGAGGGTTCACTAAGATGATATACCAAAGACAACTTCTAGGACTAGTTATAGACATTTTGAGTTCCTAGTCATGCTGATTAGTCTAATAAACGCTCCCATAGTATTTATGGATTTAATGAACTGGGTATGCAAGTTGTATTTGGATAAATTTGTAATCGTGTTTATCAATGATATCGTCATCTATTCACGATCAAAGGAAGAGCGCGAACAATATTTATAGGTGATACTATGGTTATTGGGAGAAGAGAAACTTTGTTGGGTTCAACAAGATGATAAACTGAAGCTTTCCTAGTCACAATCATAGCCGACGAGATTAAGTTGATTACAAATGAAAAAGAACACAAGACAAAGTTGACATAAGAAATTCAATATCAGAACAAAAGAAATAATCAAAATAGGGCTGATGATGTAATATTCCATACTTCTGTATAAATTGAAACCCACTAGTGCAAATGCTAGTGTGTGCATTCTTATGGTGTGAATTACCACCCAAGGAGAAATCCTCCTATGGATGGGTTTTATCTTCATGATTTTTGTATGAATCTCATTGTAAATTAATTATCAACATCAATGAATTCATCTTACTATCATCATTTATATCTTCTGTTCTTTGACTCACAGACATACATTAATCTTAATTTTGACTTTTAGGTCTTGAACATGATAAATTCTAAGATCCAAGCTCAATGAATATAAAATACTGATTTAGCAAACTCTATGCCAAATTCTCCAATTGTAAATTTTGGTTGCGTAAGTTGGAGTTTTGAGGTCACGTGAAGAAGTGGGATGCACCTAAGACGCCATCGGAACTCCGACAGTTCTTGGGATTGGCTGGGTACTATCGATTGTTCATTGTGAACATCTCAAAGATCGCTCTACCATTGACAATGTTAACCTAGAAGGACAAGAAATTTGATTAGGAACATAAGCAAGAAGATGCTGTCCAAACGTTAAAGTATAAATTGTATAACATGCTGATATTGACCCTCACTGATGAATCAAATGACTTCATGATACTCTCTAACGCATCACACCAAAAATTGGGTTGCGTTGTGATGCAGGAAGATAAAGTGATTTCTTAAGCCTTTCGACAACTTAAAGTCCACTAGAAAACTTATACGACGCATGAATTGGAATTGGGTGCGGTAGTTTTCACACTTAAGATTTGAAGAAACTACCTGTACGGAATGAAATGTGCTATTTATACCGACCATAAGAGCCTTCAATATAGTTTTTTCCAGAAGGAATTGAACATCCATCAGATACGATGGGTGGAGCTTGTAAATGATTATCACTACGAGGCTAATAAGATGGCCGATGCTTTGAGTAGAAAGGAATGTGTTAAACCCTTATGTGCACGAGCTTTGGGAATGACCATACGTTCAAACCTAAAGGCTCAAATTTTGATGGTGCGGGGTGAGGCACTAAACAAGGAGAATGTTGCTAGTGAGGAGTTTCGTGGGTTGGACAAAGAGATGGATCGCAAGGAGGATGGTGTACATTATTTCGTGAAACATATACGGGTACCTAAGTGGAGAAATGTGCAAAACTAGTTATGAAAGAGGCATACAGGTCAAGATAATCTGTTCACCTTGTTGCATACAAGATGTATCAAGACCTCAAAGAATTGTATTGGTGGCGAAGTATAAAGAAAGACATTGCTACGTATGTGAGTGAATGTTTGACCTGATCCAAAGTTAAAGTTGAACAAAAGAATCCATCAGGATTACTATAACAACCAAAACTTCTCGAATGGAAATGGGAGAATATAGCAATAGATTTCATCACTAAGTTGCCTAGAACAAGTAGCAGACATGAATCAATTTGGGTTGTAGTGGACCAAATCATGAAATCCGCTCATTTCTTACCAATTCGCGAGGATTATAAGATGGAGAAATTAGCAAGACTATATGTGAATGAGATTATGGCTAGGCATGGAGTTCCTATGTTGATCATAACGGATCATGATAGTCGGTTCATGATGCAGTTTTGGCAGACTTTTAAGAAAGCAATGGGCACACGATTAGACCTAAGCACTACTTATCATCAACAAATGAATAGTCAAAGCAAACGTATGATTCAAACCCTTGAAGACGTGCTTAGGGCATGTGTGACTGACTTTGGTGGAAGTTGAGATACATATTTGCCATTGGTTGAGTTCTGTTATAACAACAATTATCATACGAGCATCGGGTGTGCTCTATTTGAGGAGTTGTATGGAAGGAAGTGCATATCACTAGTATGTTGGTTTGAGGTTGGTGAAAGTAAATTGACAAGTCCTGAGATAATTTAGGAGACAACCAGTAAGATATTTCAAATCAAAGCCAGATTTATAGCAGCCAGAGATTGTTAGAAAAGTTATGCTAATAATTGATGAAAACTGTTGGAATTCTTTATAGGAGATCGTGTTTTGTTGATGTTTTCTCTCTGGAAAGGTATTGTATGGTTTGAAAAGAAAGGGAAATTAGCCCTTAGGTATGTGGGACCACTCGAAATTATTGAGAGAATTAGTCCTATAGCGTATCGGCTGAAATTTAGCGGTGTGTATGATAAGTCCACGTATCGAATCTTAAGAAATGTTTGGCCATTGGTTCTCTTCATGTGCCAATTGAGGAAATTCGAATTGATGAGAAACTTTATTTTTTGGAAGAACCGATAGAAATTATGGATAGAGAAGTCAAGCGGTTGAAGCGCAGCAAGATTCCAATTGTTAGGGTTTGGTGGAACTTTTAGTGAGGGCCTGACTTTACGCTGGAGCAGGAAGATCAGATAAAACTTAAATATTCGCTTTTTTCGGATAGAGCTTCAGTATCTAACTCGAACTGAATTTTGGAATGAAATTCTCTCAAATTGGGAATACTATGAATCCATCACTATCAAATCCATTAATTAATTCGAAGCTCGTTATCTTTTGTTTGTGCAATAATTTTTTTCGTGAAATTAGTAGGCTTGTTAATGTAATAATTATTAACGCTATTTAGCCTCATAAAATTCTAACTTATAATATATAAATTCAATATTTATTGTATATATTATTATTATTATCATTAGTATGATTGTATTCATTATATTATTATAATAATATGTAAATATGTGAATTATAATAAGTAATAAAATCATTATTATTATTAAATTAATGTCATTATTAATAGGACATATAATTGTTTAGGGTAATTTATTAATAGGTAAAAGTTAAGGGTCTTTAATGAACAAATTATTATTATATAATACTTAATTTAGTCAAGCCCTAATTGAAATTACCCCCCTGCCATGAAGTTGTCAAAACCCACCCCCAACCCTTGACCATCAATCCAAGCTATTTCCGGCACCATGACCTGCCGTCATTTGCTATTGTCTCGCCATTTTAACGTCCACATGTAAACATTCGATGTAATCCTTGTTTCGCTTCGTTTCGTTAAATTTTGTCCTGTCTTTTTTTGGGTAATCCGATAGTGAAGCGGTGATACGGCGGTGGTGCCATGGTGGTTCAGGAGCGTATGAGTCTATGGATATATGGTGAGAATGAATATATGCATGTGTGTGTGTATATATATATATACATATATATATATATATATATATATACATATATATATATACATTTATACATATATATATACATACATATATATATACATTTATACATATATATATACATATATATATACATATATACATATATATACATATATATATACATATATATATATATATATATATATATATGTATTGCGTGTGTGTATGTATATATGCCGAGAATGAATGAATGTATGCGTATGTATATATATTTTACGCGTAACTACGTATGAAACCTATGAATGTGTGTGTGGAGCCATAGGGGTGTATGGTGGTGGTGGTGTGTGTACATATATGAATGCAGCGTGTGTGTGTGTTTGTGAATGTAATGTATGTGTGTGTATCGGCCTTGTGTGTGTGTGTGCGTACAGCGATGTGTGTGTGTATGAATGAAATATGTGTGTATTGCCTTGTGTGTGTATGATGGTGTGTGTGTATATGAATTCAATGTTGTATGTATATGATGGCATGTGTACGTGAGCATGGGGTGTGTGTGTATGTAACAATGTGTGTGTTGGAATATTGTATGTGTGTCTATGAGACTTATATATGTATGTGTGATGTGTATATATATATATATATATATATATATATATATATATATATATATATATATATATATATATATATATATATATATATATATGAGTATCGGTATCAATATATTGTGAGTATATGTATAAGTATATATGTGTATGTTTATATCTAAGTGTGTATGTGATAACAATTTGAATAATATTACGTGAGTGTGTGAGAATAAATAAGTATAATAATATTATCATGGTGAGATAAATAAGTATAATAATATTATCATGGTGAGATCAGGTTATTTCTTTATAATAGAAACATATAAATACATATACGTACCCTAGTGTGTGCTTATAAACGAACTGTATAAATAAATATTCATATACTTGTGCTTAATAATGCGAGTAATCAAATTATCATATATATATATATATATATATATAAATATATATATATATATATATATATATATATATATATATATATATATATATATATATTTACTTTTTGAGTGATGTCACGATCAAACCCGAACCGACTCTAGACTGACCGGATGTATCATAATGTTTATTAGACATGTTTTAAGATTCAGTTATCTTTAAATCATAGGTGTTTTATCATTGGGTCGCTCTCATTTCTAGAAGGTTTTAATTTTCTTATTTCTAAATCAAATCAAGGTGAGTTTTAGGGCCCTGTTTTCATACAAATATTTTATAAACACCAAGGGGAAAAGTATGTTTGTAAGGCACCATTCCCGGAGACCTCACAGTTGGACAATCACAACATTTTTCATATAAAATAAATACATTTCACAAAAACATCAAAGCGGATTAATTCATCAAAAACAATTCATGCATTAATATATGATGTTGCTAAATAATACATCCTTGTATTTTAAAAGTTACAAAAAGAATCATTATGCACGAATGGATGCCAGTCTTTGCCCACCAAGTAGCCTCACCCGCGTGCCATCCCCAGCAACAATTACCTGCCAACTGAAAATGCATAAAAGTCAGCATTGCTCAGTGAGTTCTAGTTTTCAAAGTAAAGTCCCTTGTATATATATAAAAATATCATTTTCTTAAAATACATCCTTTTCATAAAATCCATTACTTCCGTACGTGGTCGCACATCATACTTACAACAAGATAATAATGCTTTATTATCTTTCATTATCGTTTGTTTTCGCACTTTCTTTCATCATTATCTTTCACTTTAGCTGGACCTGTCATATGCTATGCCCCATCATTGTGCACGAAACAACTACCTCTTGGGGTCAAGCGACAAGGATCCCATTTTTGCACGTCTCGATCAGTCACAAAGACTGACCCTCCTGTGTGTGAACCCTCATGGGTCAGCCAAAACGCACGTTATATAACACACAGTTTAGCTAACAAGTCTCAATGAGTTGTGAACCTCCTTAAACATTTTGCTTGCAAGACTTTCATTCATTCGTTATGTTTCACTTTTCATTGTCATTAATCTTTCGCTTCTTTATGATAATACTTTACATACGAGCATAAACACCCCACGTAAAGTCACGTAATAATACGTAATATGGAACATAACAAAAGGCCACAAACATGCATAACACCAAAAAACATAATCATCAAAACATCCCAGAGCTAAATTATAAATTTCAATTTTTCCCAAAATTTCAAAAAAATTCTAAGGCATTTAGGCGCATGAGCACTATGCAGGCGCACGAACACTATCAGGCGCATGAGCCTTACTTAGGTGCATGAACAATTTTCTGGGCGCATGGGCACTATTGGGGCGCATGGGCTGGTACTTAGGCTTTTTTGCAAAAATTCTCAGGCGCATGAGCCCAATTTGGGCAGGGACTTAGGCGTCCGAGCAAAATTTCAAGCGTATGAGCAACAGTTATATTCAAACTTATAAATTTCAGTCCCAAACATCTTTCTAACATGCCCATAACATACATCTAACATACTAAGCACCTAAAACAAGCACAAAACCATAGAGCACACCCAACCATACACAAACATACATGTGGTTACAAAATATAAGTTGTAAAACATTTTTATATGCATTTTCAGCCCCAAAAATTTGGTTAAAACAAGAAAACCGGGGATCTAGAACTCACCTAAAGTATCCTTCAAACAAAACTCCACCAAACTTGAGGGCACAAGGAGTTCAAACACCCTAAACACACCAAAACACACAACCAAGCACAAAGAACACATAAAAATCAGTTCCAAGGTTGAAAACCCAACAAAACCGAACAAAAACACAAAGAAACACTCACCCAATGCGAAAACTCAGCTTCAACTTCCTTGAAACCGAGAGAAAACTTCAGCTTCTTTCTTCTTCTTGATCTCCGTTGAAAAGCAGAAGGCTGAAAAGGTGTATGGGCAGCCATATACATATAAACCTTAAAATAATAAGGTTTTGTACTTTTTACACTTTGGCCCCCTCTACTTGTGCTCCTTTTCTTTTCTCTTCTTGATACTTTGCTTTTCCTTTGTTTTTGACAAAATTTCGGGTGTTACAAGTCCACCCCCCTTATAGAGGTTTTGTCCCCGAAACCTGTCACTTCTCGAACAATTGTGGGTAATGTTGTCTCATCTCTTCCTTAGTCTCCCATGTAGACTCGGATCCCTTCCTATGCCTCCACTGTACTCGCACCAGTGGAACCACTTTATTCTGCAATCTCCTCTCCTTCCGGTCTATGATTGCCACTGGTTACTCTACATAGTTGAGCCACTCATCTACTTTCATGTCCTCCAGTGGTACAATCATATCTTCATCAGCTAGACATTTTCTCAGATGAGACACATGGAATGTTGGATGAATTCCACTTAACTCATCGGGTAGCTCCAATCGATTGGCCACCTCTTCTACTCATGCAATAATTCAAAAAGGTCCTATATATCTCGGGCTCAGCTTACCCCTTTTTCTAAACTGGATGATCCCCTTCCAATGTGAGACATTCAACATGACTCTATCACCCACGTTGAACTCAATCGATCTACGCCTTTTATCGGCATACGAGTTTTGCCTATCTTTTGCCGCCTTCATAAAGGCCTTGTTTTTTTCTAGCTTTTCAGTCGTAGCCTCGATCACTTCCACGCTCCCCAACTTCTTCTGTCCAATATCATCCCAACATACTGGAGTTCTACACCTCCTAACTGTTGTTGTATGATAATTCAGCTAACGGTAAGTGTTCATCCCAGCTTCCTCCTAAATTAATGATGCAGACTCGGAGTATATCCTCAAGTGTCTGTATAGTCCTCTCCGACAGACCATCTTTCTGAGGGTGGTAAGCCGTACTGATATGCAATTGCATCATGGAATCTCTTCCAAAACTTAGATGTAAACCGAGTGTCACGGTCCAACATGATAGACATTGGTACACCATGACGGGTCACAATTTCCTTGATGAACAGATCCGCCAACCTCTCAGATGAATATGTCTCGCAAATTGGTAGAAAGTGAGCACTCTTCATTAAGCGATCAACTATCACCCATATAGTATCGTATCCCCTTGTCGTACGTGGTAACTTCGTAATGAAGTCCATGGTGATGTGCTCCTATTTCCACTCGGGTATATCCAAAGATTGGATCTTCCCATATGGCTTCTGATGCTCTGCCTTCACTTGCAGGCAAGTAAGGCACTTACTCACATACTCTGCCACATCATGCTTCATACCCGACCACCAGTAATCTTTCTTCATGTCATGATACATCTTGGTAGCACCGGGATGAATGGAGTATCGAGTCTTATGAGCTTCTTCCATGATTTGCCCCCGTAGGTCTCCATAACGAGGGATCCATATTCGCCCAAAGCGGGTTCTAACTCGGAGAGTATTTTAACCCAACTCCATGACTAGACCTCTCATCCTTTCAGAGTTAAGGCGATCTTCTTTCAACGCCTCATCTTGGAACTCCTTGACCTGTGTCATCACATCGGAGGTCATAATCAACTGGTAAGCTTTCACTCGAATTGGCTCGGGTCTCTCTTTTCGGCTAAGGGAATTTGCCACTACGTTGGCCTTGCCCGGATGATAGTGGATCTCACAATCATAATCCTTGATCAATTCTAGCCACATCCTCTGCCTCATATTGAGGTCCTTCTGCTCAAAGAAGTATTTCAAACTCTTATGATCCATGAAGATAGTGCACTTCGTCCCGTACAAGTAGTGCCTCTAAATCTTCAACGCAAAGACCACAGCCGCTAGCTCCAAGTCATGAGTAGAGTAATTAGCCTCATGTATTTTCAACTGTCGGGACGCATAGGCTATTACTCTTCCCCTCTGCATTAGCACGCAACCCAATCCTGAATAAGAAGCATCCGAATAGACTACTAAGTCTTCACTCCCATCGGTCAATGTCAAGACAGGAGCTTGTCAACCTTGTCTTTAACTCTTCAAAAGCGTTCTCCTGTTCCAGACCCCATACAAACTTCACGTCCTTGCGGGTTAACTTGGTCAACGGTAAGGCTATCTTGGAAAAGTCTTGGATGAAGCTCCTGTAGTAGCCCGCCAAACCTAAGAAACTACAGATCTCGGATGGCGTCTTTGGAGACTTCCATTGCATCACCGCCTCAACCTTAGCCGGGTCTATCATGATCCCTTCAGAATTTACCACGTGACCCAAAAACTGAACCTCGCGCAACCAGAACGCGCACCTGGAAAACTTAGCGTACAGCTTCTCTCTTCTAAGTGTCTCCAATACTTCACGAATATGACCAGCATGTTCTTCTTAGTTCTTCGAATAAATCAGAATATCATCAATAAACACGATCACTGATTTATCCAACATCGGCTGATACACCCAATTCATCAAATCCATGAAAGCAGTTGGCGCGTTAGTTAGACCAAAGGACATAACGAGAAACTCGTAGTGTCCATAACGCGTGCGAAAAGCTGTTTTGGGGATATCCTGCTCCTTCACCTTCAATTGATGATAGCTAGATCGGAGATCTATTCTCGAGAACCAACCGGCACCTTGGAACTGGTCGAACAAGTCATCTATTCTTGGTAGCGGATATCGGTTCTTCACCGTCAACTTGTTCAACTCACGATAGTCAATGCACATTCTCATACTACCGTCCTTCTTCTTTACAAACAAGACCGGAGCACCTCAGGGAGAGATACTCGATCGGATGAAACCCTTGTCCATCAACTCTTTTAACTGAACCATCATTTCCTTCATTTCCGACGGAGCCAGTCGATATGGTGCCTTGGCAACAGGTTGAGCACCATGCATCAAATCGATCTGAAACTCGATCTCGCGGTCCGGTGTCAGACCTAGTAAATCTTCTCGGAATACGTCTGGAAAGTCACACACAACTGGTACGTCAGACAATTGTGGTACTGATGCTTCCACATCTTTCACGTAAGCCAGGTAGGCGTTGCATCCACGTTGCATGCACTTTTATGCCACCACCATTGAAATTACCTTTTGAACTGTAGTAACTCGATCACCTTAGATCGTTACCAAACTCCCATCAGGCGCTATCAATCGGATCATCTTCTTGCGACACATAATATTCGCCTCATAAGCTGCTAACCAATCCATCACTAGAACTACATCAAATCTGCCTAGGGGAGTCACAAATAGTTTAGCAGAGAACCTATGACCTTCCAGTTCTATGTCGCAATCCTCTATCAAGTCGGAAATCCTGATAGACTTACCAATGGCAGTTTCTACATCGAAGGGCTCATCAATGCTTCTACTACTAACGGGCAACTTAGCACAGAAAGCAGTAGAAATGAAACTCCTACTAGCACCAGAATCAAATAACACAGAGGCACAAGTTTGGTTTACAAGAAACATACCTGACACGACATCCGGGTCCACCCTGGCCTCCTCCCGGGTCATCATGAATGCTCTAGCACTTGCCCTCTGTACTTCATTCTCCATCCCCTTCTTCGCCCCAGAACTTTCAGCCCTCAGCTTCTTGCAATCCCTGCTCATATGGCCTTCTTCACCGCAGTTGTAGCACCTTATCACCCCACAATCTTTTGCCATATGACCTGGCCTCCCACACTTGAAGAAGATCTTCGACCCCCACTTACATTCCCCCACGTGGTCTCTCCCACACTTACCACATCTCTTTGCCCTAGTACTCGCCGACACTACCCGCCGGTCATCCGTTCTTGCCTTCTTGTTATTTGGAGTGAAACCACCATGACCAAATCGTTTCCCGTTCCAGTTCTTGTTGCACCCATCCTTCTTGCTCACCTCAACCATAGCCACCTCTCTCTCATCATACAATCTCCATGCCAAATCCACCATCGATCTAAAGGTACTCGACCGGGCAGCAATCATGTGCCTGCGGATATCTATCGGCAAACCCTGTATTTACCTCTTAATCTTTCTTGAAACCGGCGTCACTTGATCCGGCACTAGCCTCGCCATCTCATTAAACTTAGTCGTATATTGCTGGTGTGTCATAGTTCCCTCCTCTAACTGCAAAGACTCCCTCTCTATCTTGTCAAGTTCTCGGTGAGGACAAAACTCCTCGATCACCATTTTTTTCAATTCATCCCACTTCATCTTCCCAATTGCCCTACTGCTCTCGGCCTGGACAATATTGTCCCACCAGTATAAAACCCAGTGCACGAATGAGTGAGTGGCAAACTTCACCTTTTGGCCCTCCTTACATTCGCTGATCTCCAACACAGCCTCCATCTCTCTCACCCATCAGTGAGCAGCAGCAGCGTTACTATTACCATCAAAAGTTAAGGGTCTGCACCTTTGGAATGCTCTAGTTGCACCCCTTCACGATTTCATGCACAGCCTCCTCCTCCTCATCGTTGGAGGCAACCATCTCGGTATCTAGTCATTCCCCTTCATCATGATCTATATCATCCCTCCTTCTCCCAGTAGTTTTCCTTCTCTCATCCTCCTTCTCCTTCTTTTCATTTTCTCTCACTGCACGAATGACCTTGGTCACCATAGATAACAAGATCGTCTGCATGACCTAATGCACTTCCTCCTCAATTTCCTCCTTTACTGAGGCTCTCAAGTTGGCATTCTCATCACCACCCTCCTGGTGATGAAGCTCGGGCTCAGCAGGGGCCGTCTCAGTAGTCCTAGCCATGTTCATTGTGACACGTTGTCCAGTACCACGGCCACCCTGTACTCCTCCTCGAGAAGCCTTCGATGATCTACCACCAGCCATCTTCAAAACACTATAAGATTCAAACACCAACACGGTCATTATAGGTAATAGCTCAGTTGATGTCAAGTATAGTAAGTCCCTAATTACAGTGTCCAGTTGTGATTAGCCACTTACTTTACTCTTCATCCCCCATGCATTCCTTATCCTGACTACATCGGTATCCAACTCTACTAAGGGCACACAAACCCAAATAACACACGCACATAATACCGGTTAAAATTTAAGAAAATGAATTACCTGATGGCACGTAGCTACTTGGGCTGGCATCCCTCCATTCGGTCCTATTCTCAGTTTAAGTTTAGGTTTTTAAAATAATTTACCCATTTCCCTTAAACTTTGGCTCCGATACCAACTTGTAAAGCCCCATTCCCGGAGACCTCACAGTTGGACAATCACAGCATTTTTCATATAAAATAAATACATTTCATAAAAACATCATAGCGGACTAATTCATCAAAATCCATTCATGCATTAATATATGATGTTGCTAAATAATACATCATTGCATTTTAAAAGTTACAAAAAGAATCATTATGCACGAATGGATGCCAGTCTTTGCCCTCCAAGTAGCCTCACCCGCATGCCACCCCCAGCAACAATTACCTGCCAACTGAAAATGCATAAAAGTCAGCGTTGCTTAGTGAGTTCTAGTTTCAAATTAAATTCCCTTGTATATATATAAAAATATCATTTTCTTAAAATACATCATTTTCATAAAATCCATTACTTCCGTACCTGGTCACACATCATACGTACAACAAGATAATAATTCTTTATTATCTTTTATTATCGTTCGTTTTCGCACTTTCTTTCATTATTATCTTTCACTTTATCTGGACCTGTCATATGCTATGCCCCATCATTGTGCACGAACCAACTACCTCTTGGAGTCAAGAGACAAGGATCCTGTTTTTACACGTCTCGATAAGTCACAAAGACTGACCCTCCTGTGTGTGAACCCTCATGGCTTAGCCAAAACGCACGTTATATAACACATAGTTGAGCTAACAACTCTCAATGAGTTGTGAACCTCCTTAAACATTTTGCTTGCAAGACATTCATTCATTCGTTATGTTCCACTTTTCATTGTCATTAATCTTTCGCTTCTTTATGATACTACTTTACATACGAGCATAAACACACCATGTAAAGTCACGTAATAATACGTAATATGGAACATAACAACAGGCCACAAACATGCATAACACCAACAAACATAACCATCAAAACATCCCAGAGCTAAATCATAAATTTCCATTTTTTCCAAAATTTCAGAAAATTTTCTAAGGCATTTAGGCGCATGAGCACTATGCAGGTGCACAAACACTATGCAGGCGCATGAGCCTTACTGTGTGTGAACCCTCATGGGTTAGCCAGAACACACGTTATATAACACATAGTTGAGCTAACAACTCTCAATGAGTTGTGAACCTCCTTAAACATTTTGCTTGCAAGACTTTCATTCATTCGTTATGTTCACTTTTCATTGTCATTAATCTTTCGCTTCTTTATGATAATACTTTATATACGAGCATAAACACACCATGTAAAGACATAATACGTAATATGGAACATAACAACAGGCCACAAACATGCATAACACCAACAAACATAACCATCAAAACATCCCAAAGCTAAATCATAAATTTCCATTTTTCCCAAAATTTCAGAAAATTTTCTAAGGCATTTAGGCGCATGAGCACTATGCAGGCGCATGAACACTATGCAGGCGCATGAGCCTTACTTAGGCGCATGAACAATTTTCTAGGCGCATGGGCACTATTGGGGCGCATGGGCTGGTACTTAGGCTTTTTGGCAAAAATTCTCAGGCGCATGAGCCCTATTTGGGAGAATGAGAAGGGACTTAGGCGTCCGAGCAAAATTTCAGGCGCATGAGCAGCAGTTATATCCAAACTTATAAATTTCAGTCCCAAACATCATTCTAACATGTCCATAACTTAAATCTAATATACTAAGCACCTAAAACAAGCATAAAACCATAAAGCACAACCAACCATACACAAACATACATACGGTTACAAAATATAAGCTGTAAAACATTTTTATATGTATTTTCAGCCCCAAAAATACGGTTAAAACAAGAAAACCGGGGATCTAGAACTCACCTAAAGCAGCCTTCAAGCAAAACTCCACCAAACTTGAGGGCACAAGGAGTTCAAACACCTAAAACACACCAAAACACACAACCAAGAACAAAGAACACATAAAAATCGGTTCCAAGGTTGAAAACCCAACAAAACCGAACAAAAACACAAAGAAACACTCACCCAATGCGAAAACTCAGCTTCAACTTCCGTGAAACCGAGAGAAAACTTCAGCTACTTTCTTCTTCTTGATCTCTGTCGAAAAGCAGAAGGTTGAAAAGGTGCATGGGCGGCCATACACATATAAACCTTAAAATAATAAGGTTTTGTACTTTTTACACTTTGGCCCCCTCCACTTGTGCTCCTTTTCTTTTCTCTTCTTGATACTTTGCTTTTCCTTTGTTTTTGACAAAATTTCAGGTGTTACAATGCTCAACCATTTTCATGCAGTGAAATTTATTATTCTTTTAAGACTATTGTGTTACTATTTTGTAAGTGTATATCTGGTACATGCTTGTGTTTTTCTATGTGGTTCTTTATTCACAACTATTTAACTCCGACGTTGGAACCGAACAGGTATTGATTGTACTATGGGGATGACACCCTCATCCTTGTTTGCTAGTATACTAGTTCGAACTAACAATGGTGAAGAATAGGCCCTAGGGTGATATGTTCCGACAAGATTTGTGTGTACGTCATAGGAGTTGTGAGGCTCGTGATTACATGTGATATTACTTACTTATAACTATTTACACTTATGTCTTACAAACTTCTACACAACATCAATTTTTATTATTTATTTAAACCCGCAAACTCACCAATAATTTGTTGACATTTTTGAGCATATTTTTTCATGTAACAATAATCTTATAGGATAGCTAGAGCCGGTGCCTTAGAGATAGCCGCTAAGGATTTTGTGATAGAAAATCTTTAGCAATTTTTGAACAATATTTGTTTCACTTTATGCCTATTATACTTGGCGTGTTTTGCCCTTTACTTGTCCCGGGTTGTGGGATTCAATTTGATATTCTTGTTTGACTATGTTTGTCATGGAAATGACTAATCACGACACAAGACTCCATTTGTCGGGTGATGTCGTGACACGTTGGTTTTCTTGATCTAATGCATCTCTATTAACTAACAATGTGTTATGATGATCCCGTTTGTTACATCCTCTTGTTTTCACTATAAGTGGGGTGTGATATATGTGTGGCGGTGTTGCACTAATGATTTGGTGACATTATCCTTATGTTATAAAATTTTTCCTGTATAAAGATCATAAGAGTTTGAAGCACATATTTGAAAAAAAGGAACTCAATATACTTTAGTGAAGATGGATGGAAGTCCTGTTCGATTATGATTTTGAACTTTGATACCATCTGGGCAAGGCGAAGTGGTCGCTAATGCCTAAGTTAGAAGGATCAAACTAAACAAACACGGGTACATGTTATGTGTATAGACGTACATGTGGATTTGATTGAAAGATTGATGGAAATTCAAGCCAGGGCACTACTTGAGGACAATAGTGTAAATGAGGAAATGTTTGAAAGGGAGACAGAGTTGACTACGGGGAGCGATGGATTGCTGCATATGGAGAGTCGCATTTGGGTACCAAATTTGAGGGATATGCAAAAGGTAGTACTAGAGGGGCACACAAGTCAAAGTATTTGATGAATTCTGGTGCCGATAAGATGTATTATACGTTATAGGACTACTACTCGTGGCCTAGAATGAAGAAAGACATTGCAGTTTATGTTGGAAGATGTAAGACCCGCCTACAAGTAAAGGCTGAACAACAGAAGCCTTCGAGCTAGTTACAGCCTTTAGACATTCCCATATGGAAATGAGAAAATATCACAATGGATTTCATGGTCAAACTACCAAGGACGCAGAGGGGGTATGACGCTATTTGAGTCATAGCAGACAGACTAACTAAGTGTGCGCATGTTTTACCTATCAAAGAAACATATAAATTGAAGCGGTTGGCCCAATTGTATATACATGATAGTAGCGAAGCATGGGGTGTCAACATCAACCGTGTCTTATCAAGATGCTATGTTCACATCTCATTTTTGGTAAACCTTTCAAGATGCCATGGGGACCAAATTAGAGATGAGCATGATATATCATCCTCAAACAGATGGCCTGAGTGAGCGAACTATATAGACTTTGGAGAACATGCTTCATGCATGTGTGATTGAATTCGACGGTATTTGGGATGTTCACCTTCCATTAATGGAACTTTCGTATAACAATAATTACCATGCGAGTCTGAAGGTCTCGCATTTTAAGGCATTACACTACTTAAAGTGTCGGACACCACCTTGTTGGTTCGAAGTGGGTAAAGGTCAGTTGATAGGCCCTAAGCTAATATTAGACACCATAAAGAAAGTGAAAAGTGTCACGGGAAGATTAGAAGTAACCCAGGGCTGTCAAAAGAGATACCCTGATATGCAATGAAAACCGTTGGAATTTGTGGTTGGTGATAAAGTAATGCATAAGGTGTCGCCATGGCGGGGCACCATACTTTTTGGGAAACATGGCAAGTTAAGTCCTTGTTATATTGGACCTTTTAAATTCATCGAATGAGTAGGCATGATGGCCTATAAGTTAGAACTCCTTGATGAGTTTAATGGAGTATATCCTGTATTCCACATGTCAAACCTAAAATAGTGTTTATCAGACGAAACACTACGAGACCCACTAGACGAGATCCAAGTGGATGAGCACAAGAACTTTTTGGAAGAGCCGATCAAGATTGTCGAATGGAAAGTAAAAAGGTTAAAGCGAAAATGCATTCTAATTATGAAAGTCAAATGTAAGGCTAAACATGATCCCGACTATACATGGGAGCCGGAAGACGTAATAAGGAAAAAGTATCCTCATTTGTTTACAAACTAAAGTGATTCTTGGGGCAAAATCCCTTTTAAGGAGGGGTGGATGTAACCCCCTGGCTCTAAAACCATGTTTGATGCATAAGAAAGAGAGAGATGGTGGCTCGGGATGGTGAAGGAGAGATGATGACATTGGAAAATGTCCAAGTATCGTTGAACAGGAGTCATGGCAAACCGGAAGTGAAATGAAGTGAAAAGTTGTTCAGAAGCAACCCAAACTTAGGTTAATCATATCTCACGCCAGAAAAAGAGTAACGGAACCCATAAAATATGAAAATAAGGTTTCTTGAGGAGAAGAATCTGAAAAAGTTGTCCATAGCGGACCTGTAAGCTTCTTGTAGCGGTCCGTGATGAATATTCGTTCGTAGATCCGAATCTAAAAATGCAATTATTCCTTTGGGCATGCCAGAGCGGATCTTTATGGTTCTGGTGATGATCTACCCCCAAAACATCAGATCACCATATTTAAAACACATATCTTGCCTCTTTCTCTATACAAACAACCCAAACACTCTCTCTCTCTAGATTTTAGGCATCTCGGGGTGTTCCGAAGGGCGTATGAAGGTTGGATTTGAGTTCTACAATGCTTTCTTGCTAGAGGTTGTGCTTAGGAGCTCTCAGTTTCCTCGGTGATATTTTTTATCATCTCTAACACCTAATATTACAATAATTAACAAAAATGTAACGTTATTGAACTCCATTTTAGTGATGGATAGCTTGGTAATAGATCTGTTGTGGTAAGGTCTTAAACCTTCACATTATCATTGTTGTGATCATGCAGGATCATGCAGGTGAGCCAATGAATTCGAAAGCATTGTTGAAGCACCTGGCGTTTGTGTGTTGTTGACATGTCGGGATTCAATCAGCCGAGATGCCTTTAACCTACCCACCATCATTGTTATGAAACCTAGAGTGGCATATATGTTATGTGAACACTACCAAGAAATGCATCATTACTTAGTAAGATTTGATTTTCTATGCAATGTACTTGCACACATCGTTATTCTATGTTGCCGTTTGTTTTGGAGTTGTTAGTTACGACTCACCAACAACGTATTTGTTGATGTGTTTAGCCTGTGCTGCAGGTTGTGCAGGAAGTGTCGGAAGGCACTAGATAGGTCAAGGAGACTTAGTAGTTAGATTTTACTAAGATCTTTATTTAGAAGATAAAGACTGGGTTAAAACTATTTAGAAGATAGAGACTGGGTTAAAACTGCCTGGGGCAGTATGTATATTTTGTGTTTTAGGATTTTAATGCAATGATGTGTCGATTATGTTTGCATTGTTATAAGTTTTAATTCAATCTAGATTGTAGTCTTGAATATTAAGTCTTTTATTTTATACTATTGTGTATCGTTATACAACAGTTCGTACTCGTCGATCGGGGTGTGATAGTATTGATTTTAGTTTTTTTCTATTCTTTGGGTGTGATAACCAAGTTTCATCATTGGGTGTTTTTTTTTTAGTTTGTCCATTGGTTCCTGGATATAGTTACCGCGATCTAAAGTTGGAAATTCTCTAGTGAAATATTGAACTCGTTTGTTTACTGTTCATTTGAGATTAAGGAGAAGGATAGTGTGCAATGGAACAATCATCAAGTTTAGAAAGTTGGTCATTATTTTATTTGTATACTGCTTTCAGTCTTGAATTGATTAGAAAATAGATTGTAGTTTGAGATATTTGTTGAGAGTGGGAAGTTTCAAATGTTGGTGGGAAATTCAAATAGAGGATTTGTTAGTTAAGAAGCATCTTGACATGGTTTTGGGTGATAAACCAAAGAAACTAAGTTCCACTAAGTGGAAAAACTTGGATAAAAGGCCACGCTTGTCTTTGATTATCACTGATGAAGGATGTTAGACTGAACATTCTAAGGGAAACCCAACACATAGGGTTATATATGCACTTCTAATATGTACGACAAGCATGCGACATCAAATTATGTTTTCTTGATATATGAGCTGGAGAACATGAAGATGAGGGAAGGTAGCTTAGTAACAATACACATTAACAACCTCAATTAATTTTTTTGAATTTTAGTATTAGTTGGTTTGAAGTTTATTGATAATGTATAGGTCTACTCTTATTATCGATTTTTTCAGATAGTTGGTCCGAGACTATTAAGTTGCTTCTAGATCTACAAGGCAAATGAATTTACTTATAAGTAGATTTAAAATTTGATTTTTGGGGAAAATGTATGCTTGTAGAAATTAGGTGAATCATCAAAAAGTGAATTGTTGTTGGTAGAAGTCATAGAATAAGAGGCACGTTGAGACTCAAAGAAGGAGTTTGTCTAGAACTCAGAAAAAATATAGTGTTAGAGTTGTAATGAGTTGGACCATTTTAAGAGTTGATGTCCAAATAAGAGTAAAGAGCTAAATTCTGCTTAGGATGTTTATGATAAATTTGTCTTCATTCTTAATAAATCAATGAATCATATGAAGGAATGGAACTTTAGGAAGGTAAGGTTAGGTTTCAAGGAAACCCTTAAAGTACCAGGCATGGGAGATATTGATATGAAAACACCATTGGGAACTACATGGTGTTAGTTTCAGTTAAGGGGGTGACCATCTTGGTAAAGCCGCTTGATAAAGTCCCGCATGTTGAATTGAGATAAGAGGGTTCATGTTATACCATAAAACCCTTCCCTAACAATCAACCTAAAACTTCATATGAGCATATATTAGGGTAGGAAATGAGTTGCGGAAAAATAATATATGAAACTTGAATGTCTTGATAAGAAAAAAGCTAAAAAAGGTCATAGCAGACCATCACTAGATGTGTAGCGGTCCACAATATGCTCTAGAAGGCTAGTACATGAAGCAATTGTGTGCAACATCGTTACCGAATCCACTACGGTCCACTATACCACAAAACTCACAATTTTTAGAACTCAAAATATGTCGCTTGATTAACCCCCTTAGGTGGTAGTGGACCGTCTTTGGAATACCAGTCTAATACAAGTAAGATACCTATAGGTAAAGACTGTTTGTATTTAGCCGTATCTCTAAACCCTTGATCCATTGAGTGGATCAAATTAGGGTAGTGTAGTATGAACCTGCCTATAGGTACTTGTGTCAGAGGAGGTTGATTTTGAAGTATGTAGAATCATGTGATAGCTAAGAGCTAGTTAAGGTAAGTTTTTCTAAATGCTTTTCAAACGGGTCATGTGCTATTATCTATCAAATGAGTTTTGATAAAGAAATAAAGTGTTACGATGTAAAAATTATACTTTATTTAGAAATACATGTCTTTAAACATTCTGATAAGTGTGTTGGGTTTTTGGAATAAAACTATGGATTCGTGATTGAATTCATTAATGACAAGACCGATGATGATGTTTCGAGAGATTCTCATGATAGTGGGGTATATCCACGTAGTTAGTGCTATTTACATCACGTGTGGGGAAGTACCTATAAGAAGGTACTAAGCCATAACTAATGAAGTATACTTCAGCTTAGTATGAGGTTGTGGGCTAACTAGGGTGGGACATAACTCGGGAGGATATGGAGTCGTCTTGTGAACATATTATTATAGGAAGGCACTAACCCATATAACTGATGAAGTACACTTCAGTCCATTGGATCCTAGGTATATGGTTGATTTCATGAGCTCGGTGTAAGGATGTGGGCATCCTAGGGCGGGTCACGGCTTAAGAGGATAATGAAATCATATAAAACAAAACTTTTTATTTGGTTTGTAAAATAGAATAACGAGGATAGTCCGTGTTGCCATCAGTGGCTTATCCAAGATGGGCTTTTAGGGTTGCATTTCATGGATGATAACCAAAACGATATTTCTACTTTCTACCATGAGGCAATAGCAGATGTTGGCCAACTTGAGGAGATGGTATGGATTATTTTGTTAAAGCATGTTTAATATTGATTTTGACCATTTCAAGGGATGGCCCGTGATGACAACAAAGTTGTGTTTTTAAAATGTTAGATGATTTTATAAACCTTCTTATGAAGTCACCAGCGTATGATGATCCATAATTTAATTTTTAGGCACACATCCTAGGTAGTAAATCATGTAGGTTCGCACGAGATATCAAAAATATAACTTTAAAGGCTAGAGAAGACAGAGACATGGCAGGCTTAGATGATAGATCTCTAGTTCTAGTATAGTATCATGTAATAGTTTTTGTTGTATTATGAACACTGTACACATATTTAAGATTTAATACAGGTTAACTTTGTTTCCACTTTGTTATTTTGGTATCAATCATTCACTTGTAACTCGTGCCAAGGACAGGGGTGTAATGGTTTAGTTTGTAGACATGAAGCCAAAAGCCACAAGGATGTTAGCTGCGTGCGTATGTGTATTCAGGCTAGGGGTTTGGTAATAGTACAAGACATGCTCAAGGTATAATTTCAAAACGTCATTGGCTTTGGAAGACCAAGAATCCAAATGTGAAAATCTTTCCTTGGAATTATCTATTGATTTTGGAGAGTGTTTATACTCTGAAAATCTATGGTGGGTTTTTGTTGTGGCGCTGGGAGCTTCAATGTGCTTTTTAGGTAATAAGAAGGGCCACTTCATTGGGAGGATCTAATATGAGTCTAAGCTTTTTCTTAGGAACTAGGAGTTTGGATGACTTGTTTATTGAAGATTACTAGATTTACTAACGCAATATTGCTTTATTTTGCTTGGCTGACATTTGTGGGTCATGAAAAGGGTTCAAGTGGGATATTGGTGGTTACAAAGCCTTTTTATGGGCTTGGTTTGATCGAAAATCAGTAACACAGAAGGCCAACTCTATTATAATTATTTAGCTATGTTTATGATTCTTGGTCACCAAGATTGTAACCCTAATTATTTTCTATTTATACCCTACCATGCAATTGAAATCTTTTCACTTTGAAGTAATAAAGAGAAACCCAGTTGTATCCCATGGATGTAGGTCACACTAATAGAACCATTTTACATAGTATGTTCTTTATTTTTGTGCATTATATTTATCGTTTGTGCACATGTGTTGTGTTCATATTTCGCTATGTAACCCTAACTATATATCTATCCTAATAATTATTTTAATAATTACATATTTAAGTTACATTTTAGCCAAATGCATGAACATACATTCCATTTTGTTTGGTAAGAGTAGACAAGCTAAAAAGAGCTAGGATATGTTATGATTTGTACAAATGGTTTAAAAAGACGTTTCCAATTTAAAAAGAAATACAACAATCAATGATCAAAACCAATCACATATCTCCTACTAGTGTCTAGAAGTAAAACGAGAAACCTGAAACTAAATAATAGATTTTTTGAAAAAATAAAATTTGACTTGATGAAGAAGTGGATAAACAATTCAACTAATGGTATCCACAACGTAATAATTAGCTTAAGAGGTTCTATCCCAAACACAAAAATGTTAAATAAAATTTGATTCATTTTGCTTTGGATTGGACAACTCACAATCGGGCTCCTTCTATTTAATATAGTCATATGCTAGTTTCCGTGAACATAAACATTTGAAAATGAGTATTTCATAAACAAGCTTGGAAACATTTTATAAATGTTTTTGCACATAAGACAAAAGCATTAAAATGAAGTATTGTAAACATGTAGACCTATCGTTGGTCTTACATTACGACTTAGAACCGACTAAAATCTTAAATAACACCTTTATTGAAAGTCCTCGAGCTTAATGGGGGTAACACCCTAGCATGACCGGATATTATAGCGATCTAATGCCTTAAAAAATGAATAAAGATCCCTAAAGAACTTTACAAAATCATCTGACATATGCAGGCTTTTATAGTCTAGCTGATCCACCATCACCAACTACTAAGCAGCATGTGGACATATGTCAACACTAGTGCTAAGTCATTAGATATGTGTCACTCTAGGATGATACGTGTCATTCTCCTGGTCCTTGTCAGCATGTCACATGTCAATCCTTGAGGGATTTGCTTGGTGACCATGTAGCGAATAGCTAGGGGTGCACTCAGGATCCTATTTGTCACACCCTCAAAATCCGCGAGCGGGGTTTTACCGCGAGGCGCGTGACATACCAGGATCTCAGTCATTAGTTACCAAGAACGACTCTATATGATTAATAAACAAAACCAGAGTTAACGTTTAAAATACTGCGGAAGCGTTTTTAAAACAGAAAACCCAAAACACGTAGTATGTAAAGAGAATGCGCAAAACATACGCGCCCCAAACACAAATGTTTAATATGAAAATAATCCCAAATTTGTAAACAAACAAATGTAGACAACTCAACGATGCTGGTGTGCGTGCTCCTAGGCAACTGGCAACCTTAACCTGAGAATAGCATACTAAACAAGTCAACACATGGTTGGTGAGTTCAAGAGTTTGCGTTAAAATATAAACCAATCAACAGTTTCCAGAGCATAAGTAGTGTATTGCAATAGATAGCTAGTCTATTAACATAAAAATATTAATCATAGTGATTTCGCGATCGAAGCTGACTGTGTTACGTTTGTTGCCTCCCGTCATGACTTACCAGGTCGTGACGAATATGTGTTAGGACAAAATTGCACCCGTTTGACCTCGAGTCGCACAGGTGGGGCTCGTCAGACCTAGTAGTACTACCCAAAATTTCCCCGCTATTCAATATTAACAATCCGAAAGTGTGAGGACTTTTCCATGGTAAACAGCACTATATCAATATTATACACACTCATATATAAAAGCGTTTGTGATCAACCGTATGCTATCTCCCCCAAAAGAGATTATGTAAAATGAGTGGGGCAAGAACTCACCTGATACGCGCAAGAATTAACTTAGAGCTTAACTTGAAAGAAAGAAGGAAAGACAACCTTCAAAGGTCACCTAGAACACATGAGTACATAAGTACGTGTACACAGAATCAATATGAAACCCTAAGTGCTTTACAAACCAAGGAACTTAAGGTTTTAGAAAGACAAGACACATTTGACCCAGTTGACCCGTTTGACCCGTTGGTGACATTATAGGTGATAACTCGTTAATACTAACACAACAGCATGTCATACATGTTCACATACAACTTGATTACATATAGCACTTCATTAACCATATATACTACCTAGATCATCATGCAACTAGATATCACACAAGTCATGCGAATCACAACAGGCCAAAACAGGTAACAAACCAAATCAACATCCCTATAGCCTAAACAACACATTTCATCACCTTAGAAATCATCCATGAACACACTAGCATGATCCTAATATCCCAAACATGCTCAAATCATCCAATTCAAGGATTTGCACAATTAAAGTTTCCCTTTTGGGAAAGTTCATCCCAAATTCATCAAACATCCAAGACATTCATGGATTCATAATTTACATACCAATTCAAGTCCATGACAACATCTAAACATGATCAACAACACCTAATCATCATGATTCATCAACGTTCAACACCAAAAGTTACTATTTTTAGAAATGTATGAACTATAAGACATCTTCTTGTTTTTCAATTGTTCATATCATCAACCTAGCATCTAATCATCATCACAAACACATCCATAACATTCATACATCATCCAATCATCAATTCATGCAAAATAAAGTTACTATTATTAGTAACCTATGAACAACGTATCAAAATCATAGCTTTCTTGCAAAATCGACGTTAACTAGCATCTATACAATCCAACTAACATAATAGCATCAACAAACAACCAACAACTAACATCAAATTCAGATATTCGAGTTAGGGTTTCGGCCCTAATGTAATTTCCATAAAAACTTGTAAAAATCCAACCTTTATTGCATACTTGACGTTAATTAACATGTAATCAATCTAGTAAACACATTAACATCAACAACTAGGCATCAATCAACAACCAATTGCAGTTTTCGCATAGAACTTTCGGCCAATCATGAAACATCATCAAATCATATAACAATCTAACATTTAAATGTGTAATAGTTTGCAATTGAAGGTTCTAACTTGTTGTATGCCTTGTAATCGATCAAATTCGAAGGTGATTGCTTGTTCTTGGGCTGAATTCGAAGAGGAGAGGGAGAGGGGAGGTCGATCGCGGCCGATTATGGTGGTTAGGGTTAGAGTTTTTGTTTTATTAAATTAATTTTGCATAAATACCCTTTAAACCCTTGCATTTTGTATTTTATAAAAATTAGACTCTTTGAATAGTTTTTAAACAATTTTTAACTACTAAACACAATTATCATTAGTCACAAATAATAATCATGCATAATTTCCATTTGCCACAAAACACACGAAATAAATATACACGTTTACACGTTACGCGATAAAATTACAGTTAACATTTAAATCACATAAGCATAACCAATAATCAACATAGAAATTATTGTTTAACATTATTAATTATTATTAAGTCACCAACATTCAACGACAACTAGTGTGTGCTCCCGACACGTGTATGCAAGACTTAACGGAACTAACGGAGTTTGGTAACGGAAAATTACCAGATGTCACATTATCCCCATGTTGAAAGAATTTTCGTCCCGAAAATTGCGTTACATGGTGAGTGTTCCATCACTGGTCTACTGCATTGGCACAAGGAAATCGAAATCGTGTGAGTTTTGGATGAGTTGTCACATCATCCCCATGTTGAAAGAAATTTCATCCCGAAATTTAATCAGTACCTTCGCCGGCTGGCATCGTCCTTTCGAATAGCTGAGGGTACTTAAGCTTCATTTGGTCTTCACGTTCCCACGTGAATACTGGTCCACGTCTCGAGTTCCAACGAACTTTGACGATGGGTATTTTTCTTTGCTTAAGCGTTTTCACCTCACGATCCATCACTTCGACAGGTTCCTCAATGAAGCGTAATTGTTCGTCTACTTGAACTTCTTCCAACGGTACAACCATAGTTTCATCCGTTAAACATTTCTTTAGATTTGAAACATGGAATACATCATGGATTCCACTCAATGAATCAGGTAAGGCTAGTCGATAAGCCACTGGACCAATTCTTTCCACTATCTCAAATGGTCCAACGTATCTCGGATTTAGCTTTCCTCGCTTACCAAACCGAACTACTCCTTTCCATGGTGAGACTTTTAGTAAAACCTTGTCACCTGTCTGAAATTCCAAAGGTTTTCGTCGCTTGTCAGCATAGCTTTTCTGTCTGTCTCGCGCTGCGGCCATGCGGTTTCTTATCTGAACAATCTTCTCAGTTGTCTCGTGTACTAACTCGGGACCCGTTAATTGACTATCACCCATTTCAGCCCAGCAAACTGGCGATCTACACTTTCTCCCATATAAAGCTTCAAAAGGTGCCGCCTTTATGCTAGTGTGATAACTGTTGTTGTAAGAAAATTCCACCAATGGTAGGTGAACTTCCCAGTTATTCCCGAAGTCAATCACACAAGCACGTAACATGTCCTCCAAAGTCTGTATAGTACGCTCGCTTTGACCATCAGTCTGTGGATGATAAGCAGTACTCATATCCAATCGCGTACCTAAAGCTTTCTGCAACGACTGCCAGAAGTGTGATGTGAAACGAGAATCGCGATCAGAAATGATTGAGATCGGTACTCCATGCCTCGAAACGATCTCCTTCAGATAAAGTCGGGTTAACTTCTCCATCTTATCTGTTTCCTTTATCGCTAGGAAATGAGCAGATTTTTTCAATCGGTCCACGATAACCCATATTGTATCACAACCCGTAGAAGTGCGAGGTAACTTAGTAATAAAATCCATTGATATCTGATCCCACTTCCACATAGGGATCTCGGGTTGTAGTAGTAAACCAGATGGTTTCTGATACTCCACTTTCACCTTCGAGCAGGTCAGACACTTACTCACATAAGTAGCTACATCTGTTTTCATGTTAGGCCACCAATAGTGCGCCTTCAAATCATGGTACATCTTGTCAGATCCAGGATGTGTAGAATACTTGGACTTGTGAGCCTCACTCATCACCAAGTCTCTCAGATTTCCATGTAGAGGTACCCATAGTCTATCCATGAAGTAACGAATCCCATCCGCTTTTACTTCCAATTGTTTTTCCATACCCCTTAACGATTCAGACCTAATGTTTTCTGCTTTCAAAGCTTCTGTTTGAGCCTCTCGGATTTGTTCAGGTAATTACGTACTAATCGTTAGTTGCAGAGCTCGCACACGTCGAGGTTTAGCAGTCTCTTTTCTACTCAACGCATCAGCAACTACATTTGCTTTCCCCGGGTGGTACTTAATAGCACAATCATAGTCGTTTAACAATTCCACCCAGCGTCTTTGCCTCATGTTCAACTCCTTTTGCTCAAAGATGTGCTGAAGACTCTTGTGATCGGTGTAGATGGTGCATTTGGTACCGTACAAGTAATGTCTCCAGATATTTAAGGCAAAAACTACAGCACCCAGTTCCAAGTCATGGGTGGTATAGTTCTTCTCATGAATCTTCAACTGTCTAGAGGCGTAAGCTATCACTTTATCCCGCTGCATCAGGACGCATCCAAGTCCTTGAATAGAAGTGTCACAATAGACTACGAAATCATCACTGCCATCCAGTAATGCTAATATTGGTGCGCTACACAATTTATGCTTCAGCAACTGAAAAGCAGTTTCCTGATTCTCACCCCATTTGTATGTTGTTCCCTTGTGAGTCAAGGCTGTGAGAGGTTGTGCAATCTTAGAGAATCCTTCAATGAATCGTCGATAATATCCCGCTAATCCAAGGAATTGTCGTATCTCACTCGGTGTCTTAGGAACAGACCAATTCTTTATCGCTTCAATCTTAGCAGGATCAACATGTATTCCCTTCTCGTTGACAATGTGACCCAAGAATTGTACCTCACGTATCCAGAAATCACACTTAGAAAACTTTGCGTACAGTTGTTCCTTTCTAAGTAATTCTAAGATTAAACGTAAGTGCTTCTCATGTTCTTCCTCGGTCCTTGAGTATATCAGTATGTCATCAATAAAGACGATAACAAACTGATCGAGATAGAGTTTGCACACGCGATTCATGAGGTCCATGAATACTGCAGGTGCATTCGTCAACCCAAATGACATGACCAAAAATTCATAGTGACCATATCGTGTACGGAAAGCAGTCTTCAAGATGTCCTCTTCTCGAACTCTCAGCTGATGATACCCAGACCTCAGATCAATCTTAGAGTAATAGCTTGATCCTTGCAGTTGATCAAACAAATCATCGATACGAGGTAAGGGATATCTATTCTTGATAGTAACCTTGTTCAGTTCCCTATAGTCAATGCACATTCGAAATGTACCATCCTTCTTCTTCACAAATAGAACTGGCGCTCCCCAGGGCGACGAACTCGGTCGGATGAACCCTTTATCCAACAACTCTTGTAGTTGGGCAGATAATTCCTGCAGTTTGTTTGGAGCTAACCGGTACGGTGCTCTCGCAATTGGAGCGGCTCCTGGAGTCAACTCAATCTGGAATTCAACTTGACGATGAGGCGGTAATCCAGGAAGGTCTTCCGGAAACACCTCGGGAAACTCACGAACTACGGGGATATCCTCTATCTTCTTTTCCTCGACCTGTTTATCTGTGACGAGTGCTAATATGGCCAGTCGACCCTTTCGTAACAACTTCTGTGCTTTCATAAACGAGATGATGCCTATCACCGCACCACTCCTATCACCTCTGACCGTAAGGACTTCTTCACCAAGGGGAATCCGTATGATCTTCTCATGGCATATGACTTCTGCTTGTTTATCGGAAAGCCAATCCATGCCTACTACCACATCGAAACTTCCTAGTGTAACAGGCATGAGATCTATGGTGAATGTATGACCAGCAAGCTCTATCTTGCAGTCTCTAAGAATATGCGTTACGTGAATCTGTGCACCGTTAACTAACTCTACGGTGTATTTAGATTCTAAGGTTGAGGGCATATCACTTAAAAGACTACAGAACCTAGTGGACACGAAACTTCTATCGGCTCCGGTATCGAATAATACGGTAGCAAAACAACCATTAACAGAAAATTTACCAGTTACTGTTGTAGGATCGTTTAGAGCCTCACCTGAGCCAATGACGAAGGCTCTTCCTTTGGCTCCATTGTTGTTTCCACCATTGTTGTTGCCATTACCATTGTTGTTGTTATTATTGTTGCCATTGTTATTATTGTTGTTGTTCCCATTGTTGTTGTTGCCATTACCATTCCTCTTAAGCTGGGGACAGTTGCGTTTATAATGGCCTTCTTTTCCACACTCAAAACAACCTTTCGGAGTTTCTTGTGATTTGTCAAGATCAGCGATCTAAGTTTGATCAATTAGAGTTGAATCGCAGCGGAATTAGAACAAGAATTAGACAAATATAGCAAGAACACAATAGATATTCAATGGAATAGTACACGGTTATAGAGAAAGAGGGTTTTCTTCAAAATGGATAATATCATTCATGCACAATGCTTCGGTGTGGCGGCTGCTAAGCTTTTCTAAGTTTGCTATAGCTGCTCGTCCCACCTTACATTTAGGTCAACATTCTTTATATAAAGGAATGTGATGTCTGCTGATGTCACTTGATAGTGACATCTAACAGAATTATTACAAACAACTGAAAGTAAGCAAACTACTGAGAATGTTCACAACAACTGAGAACATCTCAGAGTATGCTAAGTACAAGATGAAACTAAAACTACTGAAACTACAAGTACTGATTACAATAAACATAAAACTACTGAAAGGAAACCATCACAACTACTGAAGAGGTCTTCTTCAGCTGTTGTGACAACATCTGAAACTTTGTCTTCAGACTGTCTTCAGCTCTTTCACTTCAGACTTTGTCTTCAGCTCTTTCACTTCAGACTTTGTCTTCAGCTCTTTCACTTCAGACTTTGTCTTCAGCTCTTTCACTTCAGACTTTGTCTTCAGCTCTTTCACTTCAGACTTTGTCTTCAGCTCTTTCACTTCAGACTTTGTCTTCAGCTCTTTCACTTCAGACTTTGTTATCAGTTGATGTCTTCAGCTGTTGCAGACTACTTCAGTTGTAATGTCCATGGGACTTAAAGGTTTTTCTGATCAGGCTCATTGGTTCTTTTGGTCCAACAAACTCCCCCTGAACCAATGCAGCCAAAACCTTTAAGCTTATTGAGGTCCCACTTATTCTTGGCAGAAATACTCTCTTGATCAGCTTCAGAGATATCGGATAAGCACAGGCCAGGGAACAGGTTTCAGTAGATGTGAATGTCAAAGAATGGAAGGGAACTCTGTCTTGGGGAACTGGACACAGAGCTGTTATCCCAACCATGAAACCTACTTCCCATTGATGAGTCTATAAGACTCTCTGACGTAGGCCTCAAGGAGAACAACTTGTTCCTCCTTAGTGAGTTCTTCTGCTTCTCCTTCGAAGAAGAACTCTGGGCCATAGTACTCTGATAGGTACTTTAACGTCTTTCCATTTTTCAACTCAACAGTTGTTATCTCTCTGTAAGCAAATTCATCTGGGTGAGTCCCTTCTAATAACAACTGGAGTTCATTTTTCTTGATCTCTTCAAGCCTCTTGTATAACAACCCCTTCTTGACCATTTTGTTCTCCATTAGAGTTTGAGGGGTCATCTTTGACTTGTAGGCTCTCTTGAAGTCTTCAAGTATCTCCCAGGGTGAGACTACAATGGCCAACATAATAACAGCATCTATGGTCTTTCTCACTTGGCCATTGTATCTACTTGGTATGGATTTCTTATGAATTCTAGAACTAACCCTGGGGTCTGGCCAAATCCTTACTCTCTCCCTTTGATATTGAAAGGTATACCTGAGAGCATTCAGCCTTTGAGCGTGTTTCTTCATGGCTTGTATAGATGATGACTGAGGAAACTCTTTGTCAACCATCTTCAAAAGTTGCTCATCGTGCTGTTTCTGCTGTTCTTCTTCTTCAATCTTAACTTTCACCATTTGCCTCTGAAAGTCTGGTGTGATCATTTGTTGACTTCTGGGCTCAGGTATTTTTAGAACAGCAGAGATTGGCAGACTGTCTTCTTCATCATCATCTTCTTCTTCTTCTTCCATCCTCAACACCCTTCTCCTCCTTCTGGGTGCATCCTTGGATGTGGTTTGAGGTGGTTTTTGGGGTAAGGGAGTTGGTTTTGAAGGTTGAGTTGGTTTAAGTTTAGGTTTAGGGATTGGTTTGGAGAGTTGTGGGGTTGGTTGTCTTTGAGTGGGAGTTTGGGAAGGCTGATCTAGCATTTTTGTGGTAAGTTTGGCTTTGGAAAGCTTGGCCATATCAGATCTCTTCCCAGCACCTGCTTCATCTAATGCTTCGATAATCAAGCCCTTATTGAATGCTTCAGAAGCACAGATTCTGGTGGTTATTGCCAGAATACTGTCTCCGGTCCATGATTTAATCTCAATTAATGATCTTCCCAAGTATTTTGCAATAAACCTGATCATTATCTCCAACCTCTCCCTTTCCATCACACTGTAACTGGCCCATCTCTCTTGTATCTCTTTAATCTCCAGCCTTCTGATCTCAGTGTCTAAAGTAGCTGTATCAAAGCCTTGTCTGAAGAGTTGGTCTATTATTCTATCCATTGATCTGTTGTGAGCTTCATCAACTTCTTTAATCAGATCTTCCAATGATTTCTCTTCATCAGGCTTTTGAGTTTCAGCACTTTTCTTTCTCTTGTATGTGATCAGCTGTTTTTCCTTTTCTAACTCCTTTTCTTTCTCTTGTTGTTTCTCATCTTCCACTCTCTTTCTCTTCCTTTCTTTCACTGCCTTAGACTCCCCCTTTTTGGGTGCATTGGGTTCAGGGGTTTGAATGGCAGAAAGCTTCTTTTGCACAGCATCATCAACAAGTGTTTGTAGATTTGAGGAGATCCTCTCGTCAATGGCTTTATGCACAATCTCATTGATGATGGGAGTGATGAGAGGTAAGGAATGTTGAAAAGTAGCAACCATCTGCTCAGAGGGGTTCTGTCCCTGAGAGGTGGTGCCAAAAGCAGTGGCTGGTGGCTCAGTTGAGTGTAGTGGTTGAGTGTTTGGTGAACCTTCAGATGAAGGTGCCATCTGTGGGTTTATTGGGGCAGATGGACTTTGATCCTGAGACATTTTGGCAAGTAGTTCTTTGAGTCTGCTCACCTCAGCCTCAAGGATTGTGTTATGGGCTAAGACATCATAGAAAAAGCCCAGGTCATCATCAGTCTTTGCTGAATCACCTGACCTCCTGATTGAATCAGGATGTACATGCCCTGAGTGTAGATCAGCTGTAGCATGTGCCCCTTGTTCTTGGTTCTGGGGACTTCCTGCCTCAAGACTGAGTCCTTCATCGGCAGTTGCCTCTGGTGAGGTCTTAGAGATGTTACCAACTGCATCCTGTTCATTTGCTGAATCAGTAGAAGTGGCAGCCTCACCAGATGTTCTAACCTCCTCCTCTACACGGGGAGATTGAACATTATAACCCCTGTGCTGTGGGTTATCAGCAGCATTTTGGTCCTCTTCCTCAGCTGTTGAGGTTCTCCCCATTGTAATTGGTGTCTAGGGAGGAGGAGAGGAATGCAGCTGACTCAGCACTTGTGCAACTATAATGGTTGGACTTTGAGGGGCGGTTGCATTTGGAGATAGGTTTGAAGCAGATTGCACCCGGGGTGACTGGTGCTCTTCAATGGTAACCTTCTCAATTGAGATAGGTTCCAGAATTATGGTATCCCCAATTATGGTTGCATCAGGATCCTGTTGAGAGGATACCTGAGCGGCTAGGGCTGTGGAGTCTTTGACACTACTGGGGGGTTAGAACCAGTAAGTGTTTCCTGTATTGGTGTTACAGGGGCATCCTCAGGGGACTCATCTCCCTGAGTAGCCTTTTTGGGCTTTTTGGTGTTGGGTTTGGTGGGGACTTTGGATCTGGAAGTGGAGGCTGTGGGTTCCCGCTGCTTGGGTTTTAGCAGCCGGCAGCCCCTTTCATTGTAGGGTCAGAGTTGTGCCTGGAGTATACTTCAGGCAATACAGCCGGAGCAGGGACTCCAAGGCCAACAAGGCCGTCTGATTTTAGCTGATTTAAAATTATGGCCATGAGAAACCTGGGATATAATATCCATCTGTTTGCCACAGGTTTCAAAGCCAGATCCTTTAGTTCCATAAAAACTATCTCAGAAAAATTTAGATTTTGTCGTTCAAAGATAGAGTATAATACCTGTTGCCATCGGGAGGACATCTGATCCCATGAGGAGGTTTTTGGTGCAAGGCAGACATTCACCATGTGGAATATAAGACGTTCAGCATCATGGAAGTGCTTCTTCAGAATGGTGGTAGCACTTAAGTCTCCTTCATACCCGTTATTGATGAAAGACATATCAGTTGTGCCTTTCGGGTATTCTGTGACGCAGGTGGCATCATGTAGATTTAGGGTTTGTCGAATGATGTCTGGAGTGATGACCACCTGTTTCTGGTTAACCAACGACTGAGAGTGATTTGGCGATCATTCTCACCAGTTTGCACAGAGACGTTGGTCCAGAATTGGCTTAGGGAATCGGGGTATATGGTAGGATTCAGAAGAAAAGCGGTTCGGTACTGGGAATCTACCATAAGATCGATGGCATTATTAAATTTGTTCCAAAAGGCCGATTTCGAGAGGTAGGCAACACAGTTGTGTCTGGGTTTGAGTTTCATGGTCGCCATTGTTGAGAGAGTGAAGGATATGAAACGGCTAATGAAACGTTTGAAATTAGGTTTAGGTATTTATAGTGTAAGAAAAGGCTGATATAAAACGACTAAAAGTATTGGTGCTGTCATCAGTTGTTTGAAAACAACTGAAGACCTGGTATTAACTTTCAAAAGTTGCACCAACTGAAGACTTGGTATTAGTCATCAGTAGTTGTGAAACTACTGAAGACATGGTTTTGGCTTCAGTTGTATGAAGTGAAACAGCATTTGTAGAAACAACTGAAGAGAAAAGTTTCTCATCAGCTGTTGTTGTCAATTCTTAGCTCATCAGCTGTTTCATTCTGACCTCAACACTTATCAGACTTTGTCTGATTTTCAGACGTTTCATTGGTCATCAGTACTTATCTGTTATACTTACATCAGTAGTTGTAACTACATTAGTTCTTTTCAACAGATAGAGTACTTCAGTACTTTTAAGTAATTTAGTCTTCAGTAGTTATGAAAACTACTGAGGATAAAAGAACTTATCGTACTTATTTGTGACAATAGTATACGAATGCTCATCAGTACTTGTTGACTAGATCATCAGTAGTTGTCACTTATTCTAGCTGCAGCATACCAAGCCTTAACACTAGGTTTTGGAAAGTTGAACTGTCCAAAGGCTTAGTAAATATGTCTGCAAGCTCATCAGCACTAGGAACAAACTTTGGATCAATCAGACCTTTTTCAAAACAATCCCTAATAAAATGATGTCTGATCTCAATATGTTTGGTCCTAGAGTGCTGGACTGGATTCTTGACAATACAAAGAGCTGAAGCACTGTCCATTAGTAATGGAGTCTTAGTCTCTGTAATGCCATAATCCAATAATTGATTCTGAAGCCAGAGTACCTGAGATGTACAACTTGCAGCAGCAATGTACTCGGCTTCAGCAGTGGATGTAGCAACAGATGTTTGTTTCTTACTCTGCCAAGAAACCAAACAGTTGCCTAGGAATTGACATCCACCAGAAGTTGATTTTCTAGTTAATTTACACCCTGCATAGTCACTATCAGAAAAAGCAACTAATTTGCAAGAGTGCCCAGTGGAATACCAAAGACCTAGAGATTGAGTACCTTGCAGATATCTAAAGATCCTCTTGACTGCAATCAAATGAGACTCTTTAGGAGCAGCCTGAAATCTAGCACAAACACAAGTTGCAAACATAATATCTGGTCTAGAAGCTGTTAAGTACATCAAGGACCCAATCATACATCTGTAAAGTGTTTCATCAACAGCTTTACCTTTCTGATCTGCATCCAGTTGTGTGGTGCTGCACATAGGAGTAGAACAGGGCTTACAGTTTTGTAAATCAAACTTTTCCAAAAGACTCTTTGTGTATTTTGACTGATGAATGAAAGTTCCATCAGCCTTTTGTTTGATTTGCAAACCTAGAAAGAACTGTAATTCTCCCATGGCACTCATTTCGAATTTTTGTTGCATCAACTTTGTAAATGCATCACACAACTGTGGATCAGAGGATGCAAAAATAATATCATCAACATAAATTTGAACAAGGAGCTTATGCTGACCCACTTTCTTAATGAACAATTTTATCTATGGAGCCTCTAGTGAAATTATTTGAAGAAGAAAATTTGACAGTGTTTCATACCAGGCTCTAGGAGCTTGTTTCAACCCATAAAGAGCCTTATCAAGTTTATACACCCAATCAGGATGTTTATTATCCTCAAAACCTGGTGGTTGACACACATAAACCTCTTCTTTTATTTTACCATATAAAAATGCACTTTTGACATCCATTTGAAAAACTTTAAGATTGTGGAATGCAGCATAGGCTAAGAACAATCTAATTGCCTCCAATCTGGCTACAGGGGCAAAGGTTTCATCATAATCGATACCTTCTTCTTGTGAAAACCCCTGGACAACCAGTCTGGCCTTGTTCTTGACAATTTGCCCATGTTCATCTGTTTTATTCCTAAACACCCATTTAGTGCCTATTGCACACTTACCTGGGGGTAGAGGAACCAGTTCCCACACTTGCTGCTTTTTGAACTGAAGAAGCTCAAGCTGCATGGCATCAACCCATCCATTGTCTCTTAATGCATATGATAGTTCTTTGGCTCTTGCTGACTGATGAAGAGAGCATAGAAGCAGAAGTTGGACAATTGACTTCTAGTTGAGACACCAGCATTGATATCACCAATGATTTGAGACATTGGGTGATTCTTCAGCTCTTGGTACACTATGAGATCTGTGCAAGTGTTTGTAGCACGCTCAGCAGCAACAGATGTTGATCCAGATTCTTGAAACCAAGTATTAGATGGCAAGTCAAATGAAGTAGAGGATTCAGAAATCTCATCAGCATTTGTTGTGGATGGTGCTACTGAAGCTACAGGAACATCAAGTTTAGTAGACTCAGGCAGTTGATCACTAAACTTGAATAGGTGAGTACTGGGATCATCATCAACATCAGTACCACCAGATGGATGACTAGCTGCAGAAGGTGATGAATTCACATGATCTGCAACAGCTGGAGGCTGATAAGGAACATATTGCAGTATGTCCAGATCAAACAACTCCACAGGGTTTTGTGGAATTTTGTCCTTAGGGGATTCATTGAACTTCACATGCAAGGTTTCTTCAACCATCTTTGTTCTGCAGTTGAATACTCTGTAAGCCTTGCAAGTGGATGAATACCCAACAAAATACCCTGCATCCACCTTAGAATCAAACTTTTGGAGTTGATCCTTTGTGTTGAGAATGTAACAAGGACACCCAAATGCTCTGAAGAATGAAATTAGAGGAGCCAAATGATGTAGAACTTCATAAGGAGTCTTCATCAACCTCTGATTCACTAAAGCTCTATTTTGCACATAGCATGCTGTGTTGACAGCTTCAGCCCAAAAGGTCAGTGGCAAACCAGAGTCAGCCAACATGGACCTTGCAGCTTCAATTAGGGTCCTGTTCTTTCTCTCCACTACTCCATTTTGTTCTGGAGTCCTTGGGATGCTATACTGCCTCTTGATTCCTTTTGAAAGGTAGAAATCATCAAGTGTATGGTTTCTAAATTCAGTTCCATTATCACTTCTTATACACTTGACTGATAGGGAATACTGCTTCTCAACATACAACACAAAGTTAATAATTGTCTGAGCAGCCTCATCCTTTGAATGCAAGAAGAAGGTCCATACAAATCTGGAGTAATCATCCACAATTACCAGACAGTATTTCTTCTTTGCCATGCTCATTACTCTCACAGGACCAAAGAGATCCATGTGCAGTAATTGCAAGCAGGCAGTGGACTTTGGTTCTTCTATAGGAGGGAATGAAACTTTGTGTTGTTTTCCTTTTAAACAAGCAGTGCAGGTTTCATCACAGTGGAACTCCTTTATTGGTAGACCTCTCACTAAACTATTGTGGATCAGCTGATTCATGTTTTTGAGATTAACATGACCCAGCCTTCTATGCCACAGTTTAGATTCCTGAGGAGAGGCCTTGGAGAACAGGCAAGGATGACCTTTTATATCAATCTTCTTTGACAAATCCAAGGCATATACTCTTCCTATCCTGTTGGCCTTCAGGAGAGTATGTTCATCCAATACCTTGTCAATCAGCCTCAGAACTTTGGAAGACAGAATCCGGCAGTTCTGGCTTGTGAAAAGTGCAACATGCCCTTTATCACACATCTGACTGACACTCAGTAGATTATACTTGAGATTCTCCACATGGTTAACATCATCAAATCTGATTTCTCCATTTGACACAAATCCTTTCCCGATGATGTAACCTTTAGCATCATTTCCAAATGAGACAAATCCCTTCTTTCCTTGAGAGTAGTCATTAAGAAGAGAACTGCTCCCAGTCATATGCATAGATCCTCCACTGTCTACATACCAGATGCTTCTTTGGCATGCTGAAGAACCCTGCATTTATCATAAGAAACTAGTTAGCTTTAGAGACCCAAACCTTTTTGGTTTTGGGTCTGTTTTCATCAACAGATTTAACCATAACTTGTTTCTCATGATTAACAGCTGATGAAGGTGGAGATGGTGCTGAAATGGATTTCTTAGATTTGGGCTTGGATTTCCTTTTCAGTGGTTTGATCACAGGTGCATCTAGTTGGTTAACTCTCCCCAACAAATGCTGAACCATCATAACAAGTTGTGTCTGATTTGTTGCTAAAGCCTTCAGCTCATTTGACACATCAGTACTTGTTTTTGATGAGTTCCTGTGACCCACCATTTCCTCCTTCTTGAAATTCACAGACTTAGTCTGATGTTTATCATGAGGAACACTATCAGCTGTTTTCTGATAAACCCCATCCTTCTTTTTGGATGTTGGCGAGGCCTTGGGTTTATCAGTTTGAGATGACTGTGGTACAAACTTGGTCTCAAACTCATTTTTCATTTTATTAATCTCTTCTTTAATGAGCTTATCTCTGTTGAGTTTGGAACCCTTTTTGTACCAGCATTCATCAGATAGATGATTGAATTTACCACATATTTCACATGGCTTATTCTTCATCTTGGATTGATCAACTGCTGAAGTGGAAACTACTGAAGGTGTGATCTTCAGTACTTTCCTCCTTTCAGTACTTGTGTTAAGTACTGAAGGATCGGTAACAACTGAAGACTTGTTCTTCAGCTGTTCTCTATCCGTCCTGAAAGACCGTATGATAGATTCCTCAGCAGTTGTTAATCCTTTTATTTCAGCAGATTGAAATGCTTTTCAGATGTTGTGACTTGCCCTTCAGTACTTGGAGTACTTTGAGGGACAACATCTGAATTGCTCAGCTTCATGTGTTTATCAGCATTTAAACCATCAGGCAATTGATTTGCTGAGATCTTAACACTGACTTCATCCTCTAATTTTGTATTATCATTTGAGGATGAATCACATGATGATGTGGTTTGGAAATTACTTTCACCTTCAGATTTTACTATTGATTTTGAAGTAAAATCAGTAGGTGGTGCAGTATGATTGTAACCTATTCCAAACTTCACATTTGAAGCTGTTTGCTTGCTGAGAAGCATTTCAAATCCCTTGCAGGATGTTACCCAGCGGTCACACTCAACTTGGGTATGCAAGTGTCTCTTTGAGACTTCTGTGGTTCTCAAGTATGACCTCTACCTTAGCCTTTTCATCATTAAGTTGGCATTTAAGCTTGTAAATCTCATCATCTTTGTCATTAAGAACAGACTCATACTCAGCTTTTCTTTTGGAAATAGTTTTCTCAAGCTCAAGATTTTGATTGATTAAAGCTACATTTGCCTCTCTAATAGAGACAAAGGCAGCTATGCATGATTCAGAACATAACTTGGCTTTAGCCTCAGAAGATACCTGGGTTACCTGTGAAGATGATGCATCGGAGCAGGAACCCTCAGTAGACTCCAGGGCCATGAGAGCAAGATTCCCAAAAGGATGTTCACCACCATGTTGACCAGCACCAGCAAATAATTGCTCATTGAAACCAGAAAGATCATCTGGTGAGCTGCTCCAGTCAACAACTCCTGGTGTGAAGAAGCTGTGATGAGGTTGAGATTGTGATGGAGATGGTTGAGGCTCAGGTAGGGCTTGAGGTTGTTGTGCTATAGGAACTTGAACTGGATTTGGCTGTGGCATGTAATAGCAGGGATATGGATATGGCATTGGACCCTGAGGGACAAAATATGCAGGAGATTGAGGTTGTGAGTGATGACCAGAACTAGCAGGATGTTGCCCTTTGTTTTGTGAACTATTGCTTGGAAAGGTCACAAAGGGTGCAGAGGAGTTAGATCCAGTTGATCTACACTCTCTTGCAAAGTGCCCAAGCCTGTGGCATTTGTGACACCTCAACTTACTCTTGTCAAAACCAACTTTGGTTTTGCCAGAGAGTCCTGGAAATTTCCTACCAGTTCTCTTGTAGAACTTTTGAGATCTGATATTGATCAAGGCCATTTGGCTCAAAATATCCATCTCTTCTAAATCATCATCAGCAATACCCATCAAATCATCCATGATAAAGCATAAATTATCACTATTACACCCAGAATGACTGTCAACACCAACAAATGCATGATCAGAACTGTTTGAAGAGAAATCTATATGCTCATCATAATGGCTTTCTGATCCAGCATATTCTGACTCATGACCGACCAAGGCAGTGTTCCCTGGTACAAAGTCATCAGTGAGCTTTCCTGATGATGCCAGTTTCCTTTTCTGCTCTATCTCTCTTTCAAATGTAAGCAGTTTCCCATGGAGTTGGGTGAGAGATAGGCTATCCAGATTTGCACTGGAGCGTAGGACAATGGTGTATGTGTCCCATCTCTCAGGCAGTGATCTGAGGAATCTGTTGTTCATCTGGCTGTTAGTATACTCATGCTTGACCATTTTCAGCTCAGAGATCAAGCAGGAGAAACGCTCAAACTGTTGAGTCAGTGTCTCACCCTTCCTATGAGAGAATGTCTCATATTGTTGGGCGAGGATTTCTCTGTTGTTTGCTAAGACCTCATCAGTTCCTCCGAATTGTTCCTTCAAAGCATTCCAGAGGTCATGAGCAGTTTCATGATGCATAAGCCCAGAATAGATTTCATTAGGCAGTGCCATGGCCAGAATTCCATGGGCTTTAGCATCAATCTCAAACAGTTTACGATCTTCATCTGAGTATTGCTCCTTCTTCTTCGGAACCATTTGGTTGGTCTCCGGATTGTTCACCATAGGCTTGTGTGGACCGTGAACCACAGATGTCCAACCCTGAACTGTTAACAGACAGGTGATGGAGCATTCTTCGTTGCCATATGTTATACTCACTCCTAACCAGCATCGGAGGCTTGGTTGAGGAGCCAGTATTGTGAGGGTCATTAGAAGGAGTAGTCATTCTCAGATTCAAACCAATTCAATCAAGTTTCAAAAGATTTAGCACAAAAACACAACAAACTCAATATGAACCAAGAAGAAACTCAAATTGACTAACCAGAAGCAGCAGAAGACCAATCTCTATAACCAATTCTTGCAAATATGCTAATTCGATCAAACTTTAGATATCGAAATAGCAGTTTCAATGATCAATTGTTAAACCGATCAATGATTAACCCGCTCTGATACCATTTGTCAGGATCAGCGATCTAAGTTTGATCAATTAGAGTTGAATCGCAGCGGAATTAGAACAAGAATTAGACAAATATAGCAAGAACACAATAGATATTCAATGGAACAGTACACGGTTATAGAGAAAGAGGGTTTTCTTCAAAATGGATAATATCATTCATGCACAATGCTTCGGTGTGGCGGCTGCTAAGCTTTTCTAAGTTTGCTATAGCTGCTCGTCCCACCTTACAATTAGGTCAACATTCTTATATAAAGGAATGTGACGTCTGCTGATGTCACTTGATAGTGACATCTAACAGAATTATTACAAACAACTGAAAGTAAGCAAACTACTGAGAATGTTCACAACAACTGAGAACATCTCAGAGTATGCTAAGTACAAGATGAAACTAAAACTACTGAAACTACAAGTACTGATTACAATAAACATAAAACTACTAAAGGAAACCATCACAACTACTGAAGAGGTCTTCTTCAGCTGTTGTGACAACATCTGAAACTTTGTCTTCAGACTGTCTTCAGCTCTTTCACTTCAGACTTTGTCTTCAGCTCTTTCACTTCAGACTTTGTCTTCAGCTCTTTCACTTCAGACTTTGTCTTCAGCTCTTTCACTTCAGACTTTGTCTTCAGCTCTTTCACTTCAGACTTTGTCTTTAGCTTTTTCACTTCAGACTTTGTCTTCGGCTCTTTCACTTCAGACTTTGTTATCAGTTGATGTCTTCAGCTGTTACAGACTACTTTAGTTGTAATGTCCGTGGGACTTAAAGGTTTTTCTGATCAGGCTCATTGGTTCTTTTGGTCCAATATGATTGTTGAGGCTTCTTCATCAGTTCACCCCGACAGTCTTTGGCTGCGTGACCAATCTTCCCACAACGTTGGCACTTGAAGTTATCACATCGACCCACATGGTGGTAGTTACACCGGTTGCACTTCGGCAGTCTTCCACCATACCCACCGGGTCCTTGATTTGAGTGAGTCTCCTGGTTGAAGCTTCGATTGTTATCGAACTTCCGTTGCTGTTGCTGACTTTGCTGCTGTTGTTGAGGTTGAGATTGGCTGCTGGATGACGATCCCTTGTTGCTTGAACCATCCCACTTGCGTTTCTGGTCTGGCACGCTTGCCACCGCACCCCGTTTGGGTAACCGTCCTTGCTCAACTGCCTGGTCAGTCAGCCTGTGGGCTGTTCGGATAGCTTGTTGTATGGTAGTGGGGTTAGAGGCAGTTACCATACTTTGAATTTCGGGCACCAATCCCCGTATATAATGCTCCACCCTCTTGTGCATTTCATTCACCATCCCTGGGCATAAAGTGGCTAACTCATGAGTACGAGTCGTGTAGGCTTCAATTTCTGAGCCTTGCATTTTGAGTTGCCAGAACTCAATCTCCAGTTTCTGCACTTCATTTCGGGGGCAGTATTCTTCGGTCATAATCCCCTTAAACTCATCCCAAGGTAGTTCATTGGCCATGGCTGGACCCAGCATTTGTACCTGGGCATTCCACCAGGAAAGTGTTGCGCCTTCCAATGTCCCGGTGGCATACTTCACCTGATCAGCAGGCGGGCAGTTGCATTTCGCGAAGACAGACTCTGTCTTCTCAAACCACCTTAAAAGCCCTACAGCTCCTTCCATCCCGCTGTAGGTATAAGGTTTACAGTCCATGAAGTACTTGTAGGTACATGGTGGTGGTCCTGTTTTGACAACCCAAACATTAGTCAGATATCCCAGACAAATAACTAGGATAATTAGTTTAACCTCTTGTCATCATTTACCTGCTGGTTGTCTCGGTTGGGCAGCAGCCACTGCCGCCTGAACATGTTCGTTAATTAATGCCGCCAATTCCGCAGGCGTCATGTTTATGGCTCCGGCTCCACGGCCTCCGGCGCCACGTCCACCACCACGCCCACGTCCTCTTCCACGTGCGTCCATATTTCACTTTAAAATTCACAATTACAATAATGAGTAACATCCAACACATTAATCTCATCAAGGTACAGTAAACAATAAGAAATAATGCATTCACCACAACCACAACATTTATAACAGAAATAATAATCAAAGATAAATATATTACAATTGAGTCACAAAATATTCCATCAATGTCAAAATTTAAGTTTGTCAGTTGGGTGGGAAACAACCCTTCCCACATAGGTTTCAAAGAAAAGAAACACTACATAGTCTAAGTCATTTAAAAGGTAGGATCAGTCCAGTACATCAGATCCGTCACTGTCCTCATCCATCTCTACTGGTTCTTCTTCGGGGGCTTCCTCAGGTTCTTCTTCTGGGTCTTCCTCATCAGGGTCCACCAAAGGTGCAGGGGCTTCAACAACCTGAAGTGCTGCTAGTTGTGCCTCTAAATCAGCAAACCTATCATCGATCACAACGTTATGGTGATCCTGTGCGTCCATGCGCTCACTAAGTGCTACCACGTTGCCTGCCAGCGTATGATGTCCACCAATGGCCATCGAAAGTCGCTCCTGAAGCGTCTCTACCTGGAAACGCAGCTGACGCATCTCAGATCTTAATGCAGAGTTCTCATCAGTGAGTCCTCTAATTCGCTGTGGCTCTGTGTCCAGTGTGGCTACTAGGGCTGCAAATGCCTGCTCCAGAGGGATGCTCAAGGTAGGAAGTGTAGGCAAAGTAGAGGCGGTTGATGACCTAGTCCTAGGTCGTGTAGGAGCTACTGGTGGTACGCGCTCTCTATATGCCATACGGTTTATGTAGGTGGGGTAGAAATCCCAGTTACGCGGAGGATCGAGCTCAGGAGGTATGAAAGGCTGATCCCAGTCTATCTCACCAGGAGGATAAGGATGTCGAGGCCAGTTAAATCCCCTATCCGGTACGGGAGAAGTAGGAGGTGACTCAGATCGTGCAAGTCTCTTGCCTAAATTTCTGGACGACGATGCCATGCTGCGAAGTACGTGTTGCGTATGCCAATGAGTATATAGTAAGGAGAGTAAGCGATAAGTAACTAACAACTATGCGGTTATAGTCTAGTGTGTGTATGCAACCTAGTTCCGTATAACCAATGGCTCTGATACCAATCTATCACACCTTCAAAATCCGCGAGCGGGGTTTTACCGCGAGGCGCGTGACATACCAGGATCTCAGTCATTAGTTACCAAGAACGACTCTATATGATTAATAAACAAAACCAGAGTTAACGTTTAAAATACTGCGGAAGCGTTTTTAAAACTGAAAACCCAAAACAAGTAGTATGTAAAGAGAATGCGCAAAACATACGCGCCCCAAACACAAATGTTTAATATGAAAATAATCCCAAATTTGTAAACAAACAAATGTAGACAACTCAACGATGCTGGTGTGCGTGCTCCTAGGCAACTGGCAACCTTAACTTGAGAATAGCATACTAAACAAGTCAACACATGGTTGGTGAGTTCAAGAGTTTGCGTTAAAATATAAACCAATCAACAGTTTCCAGAGCATAAGTAGTGTATTGCAATAGATAGCTAGTCTATTAACATAAAAATATTAATCATAGTGATTTCGCGATCGAAGCTGACTGTGTTACGTTTGTTGCCTCCCGTCACGACTTACCAGGTCGTGACGAATATGTGTTAGGACAAAATTGCACCCGTTTGACCTCGAGTCGCACAGGTGGGGCTCGTCAGACCCAGTAGTACTACCCAAAATTTCCCCGCTATTCAATATTAACAATCCGAAAGTGTGAGGACTTTTCCATGGTAAACAGCACTATATCAATATTATACACACTCATATATAAAAGCGTTTGTGATCAACCGTATGCTATCTCCCCCAAAAGAGATTATGTAAAATGAGTGGGGCAAGAACTCACCTGATACGCGCAAGAATTAACTTAGAGCTTAACTTGAAAGAAAGAAGGAAAGACAACCTTCAAAGGTCACCTAGAACACATGAGTACATAAGTACGTGTACACAGAATCAATATGAAACCCTAAGTGCTTTACAAACCAAGGAACTTAAGGTTTTAGAAAGACAAGACACATTTGACCCAGTTGACCCGTTTGACCCGTTGGTGACATTATAGGTGATAACTCGTTAATACTAACACAACAGCATGTCATACATGTTCACATACAACTTGATTACATATAGCACTTCATTAACCACGTATACTACCTAGATCATCATGCAACTAGATATCACACAAGTCATGCGAATCACAACAGGCCAAAACAGGTAACAAACCAAATCAACATCCCTATAGCCTAAACAACACATTTCATCACCTTAGAAATCATCCATGAACACACTAGCATGATCCTAATATCCCAAACATGCTCAAGTCATCCAATTCAAGGATTTGCACAATTAAAGTTTCCCTTTTGGGAAAGTTCATCCCAAATTCATCAAACATCCAAGACATTCATGAATTCATAATTTACATACCAATTCAAGTCCATGACAACATCTAAACATGATCAACAACACCTAATCATCATGATTCATCAACGTTCAACACCAAAAGTTACTATTTTTAGCAATGTATGAACTATAAGACATCTTCTTGTTTTTCAATTGTTCATATCATCAACCTAGCATCTAATCATCATCACAAACACATCCATAACATTCATACATCATCCAATCATCAATTCATGCAAAATAAAGTTACTATTATTAGTAACCTATGAACAACCTATCAAAATCATAGCTTTCTTGCAAAATCGACGTTAACTAGCATCTATACAATCCAACTAACATAATAGCATCAACAAACAACCAACAACTAACATCAAATTCAGATTTTCGAGTTAGGGTTTCGGCCCTAATGTAATTTCCATAAAAACTTGTAAAAATCCAACCTTTATTGCATACTTGACGTTAATTAACATGTAATCTATCTAGTAAACACATTAACATCAACAACTAGGCATCAATCAACCACCAATTGCAGTTTTCGTATAGAACTTTCGGCCAATCATGAAACATCATCAAATCATATAAAAATCTAACCTTTAAATGTGTAATAGTTTGCAATTGAAGGTTCTAACTTGTTGTATGCCTTGTAATCGATCAAATTCGAAGGTGATTGCTTGTACATGGGCTGAATTCGAAGAGGAGAGGGAGAGGGGAGGTCGATCGCGGCCGATTATGGTGGTTAGGGTTAGAGTTTTTGTTTTATTAATTTAATTTTGCATAAATACCCTTTAAACCCTTGCATTTTGTATTTTATAAAAATTAGACTCTTTGAATAGTTTTTAAACAATTTTTAACTACTAAACACAATTATCATTAGTCACAAATAATAATCATGCATAATTTCCATTTGCCACAAAACACACGAAATAAATATACACGTTTCCACGTTACGCGATAAAATTACAGTTAACATTTAAATCACATAAGCATAACCAATAATCAACATAGAAATTATTGTTTAACATTATTAATTATTATTAAGTCACCAACGTTCAACGACAACTAGTATGTGCTCCCGACACGTGTATGCAAGACTTAACGGAACTAACGGAGTTTGGTAACGGAAAATTACCAGATGTCACACTATTAACCCTAACTTAGTCCATCACGACCGATGTTAAAATCTTAAATTCTTGAGATTTTCATTTCTAACCCTAAACTTTCTAGGTTTGTCATTTTATGCGTAAAATTTTCTGAGGTGATACATTATCTCCGCCGTAGAACAAAACTTGCATCGAGTTTTGGTTAAGTAATTAAGGGTATTCTTCCTTGTCAGAGATTTTAATTCCTAAGTATATTTAAGGCCTTGCCAAGATTTTCATTTAACTTTAACCATTGGTAGTTTCTTTTCTTCTATATCTTAATCTGATGATCTTCTATTTGCATTGGTTGCTTGACAAATTTCAACTTTTCATTTACTTCAACATCCTTTAAAGGCATAATCATTTTTTCATTAGCCAAACACTTATGTGAATGTGATACATGAAATACATCAAGTTTTTCACTCATCTATTTAGGTACCTATAGCTGATAATTTACGGGTCCAATTCGCTTAATGATATTAAGTGATCCAACAAAACGAGGACTTGACTTTGCTTTCTCTCTGAATCGAACAATCTCTTTTCATGTTGAGTTTTTAAACAATACTTTATCACCAACTATAAATTCCAAGGGTTTCCTCTTCTTACCTATATTACTCTTTTTTGTATCTTGTCATTTTTTGTCACTCTGTTATTTTAAAACTTTTTCAGTCATTTCTTGTACAATCTTAGGTCCTAATAATCGGCTTTCTCCTATTTCAGATAAACATATAGGTGTTCTGCACTTTCTCCCATACAAAGCTTTAAAAGATACTGCCTTCATACTTATGTGATAGTTGCTATTATACGAAAATTCCATGAGAGGTCGGTGATCATCCTAATTACCGCCCAAGTCTATCATGTAAGCTCTTAACACAACTTTCAAACTTTGAATAGTTGTCTCACTTTATCCATTTGTTTGTGGATGATAGGTCGTAGCAAGATTCAATCACGTACCCAAGGTTTCTTAAAACTTTACCAAAATTGAGATGTGAAATGACTATCTCTATCTGACGTAATAGATAGTGCACTGCATGTAGTGATATAATTTCATTAACATATAGTTGGGCCAATCTGTCCATACTAAAAGTTTCTTTCACTGGTAGGAAATGGGTTGATTAAGTTAATCAATCAATGATAACCAAAATTGTATCATTCCCTTTACTTGTTTTGGGAAGCTTTTTGATAAAATCCATGGTTATCATTTCTATTTCCAAATAGTTGACTCAAATTTTTGTAATAAACAGTAAGGCTTTTGATGTTCTACCCTAACTCGTGAACAAGTAAGACAATTTGTAACATTTGTAGCTATGTATATTTACATACCCATCCACCAATAGTTATCCTTTAAGTTCCTACACATTTTATCACTTAGTGCATCGTATACTTAGCTTTATGAGGTTCCTCCTAGATTTTTTCTCAAAGGTCACTATATACCAGTACCCAAATTCTTTTATTCATGTTAAGGATTCCATCCTCACCTTTGACCAACTGGACAATCATACATATCATACCTTCTTTCTCAAGGTTTTCATCATTCTATGACATCTCTTGATCCTTCAATTGGTTGGTTAAATCAATCATGAGGTTCAAGTTGCAACGCATGAACTTGCTTAAATTTTTTTCATTCCTTTCTACTAAAGGGGTCAACTACAACATTGGCCTTTCCTTATGATAACATATTTTATAATCATAATCACTTAAGGTTTCCATCCATCTTCTTTGTCTCATGTCTAATTCTTTTATAATCATAATCACTTAAGGTTTCCATCCATCTTCTTTGTCTCATGTCTAATTCTATCAGACTGAAAAATATATTTCAAACTCTTATGATCTGTGTAAACGGTCAGTTTGAATTAATAAAGGTAATGTCTCCATAACTTTGAAGCAAAGAAAATGACTCCTAATTTCAAATCATCAGTCGTATAATTTTCTCATGCAGTTTGAGTTGATGAGACATGTAAGTGATAACTTTGTTTCTTTATATTAATACACAACCTAGACCAGTGTATGATGCATCACAAAAAATAACAAAGTGTTTAACTAAATCAAGTAACGCTAAAATTATTAATTTATGTTACATGGTTATAAAGTCTTCAATTTTTTCCGATCCCCATTCGAATTATACCAACCTTCGTTATAATGATGTTAAAGGGACTGCAATTTAGGATAAATCCTGAATAAATCGTCGATAATATCCTGCTAACCAAAAGAAACTTAGTACTTTTGTTGGTGTCTTATGATTTTTTCATTTTGTAATAGCTTCGATCTTTGTTGGGTCTACTAGAATACCCTTAGCATTTAAAACATGACCTTGAAATTGTACCTCCGTTAACCAAAATTTACATTTCAAGAAATTGGCTTTCAATCTTTCTTGTCAAAGTAATTCAATTATAGTCCATAGATGTTCTGTATGATTTTCTTTATTTTTAGAACAAATAAGTATATTATTCATAATAATGATAACAAATTATGTAATATGGTTTGCAAACTTTGTTCATCATATTCATAAATGCAACTGAAGCATTTATGAGTCCAAATGATAAACTCAAAATGTTCATATCTCATCCGCAACACTATCTTTTTAATATCTTCATCATGTATCTTCATTTAATGGTAACTTGATACAAGATCAATCTTGTAGAAGAAACAAGCTCCTTGATCGAACAAGTCATTAATTCTTGGAAGCGGGTAACGATTCTTGTTTGTTACCTTGTTCCGTTCTTGATAATCAATGCACATTCCTATTGATCCATATTTCTTTTTGGGAAATAGTATTGGAACCCCCTATAGTGAAGAACTTGGTCTTATAAAACTCATCTCAAGTAGCTCATCCAACTATTTTTCAATTCCTTCATTGCAGTTAGAGCCAATCTATACAAAGCTTTGGCTATTGGTGTCGATCCTCATACTAGATTAATTCTTCAATTCTTTCATTGTAGAGTCAGTTACTATGAGTACATCTTCAATCTTTCATCGTCGGTACTTGACCCCAAAACCAAATATGTTATACCGTCTATGTTTAAACACTTCTTGGCCTATAACGCAGATATAATTCCAATTACTGATTTGCTTTATCACAAAGGATGATAATCATATTGCACGTCGAGACACAACGTTCTATTACTTGTTTATCACAAAGAATATGGGCTTGGTTAGATGCTAACCAATCCATAACTAGGACAACATCAAAACCGACTAATGGCAATAGCAACAATTATATAGGTGTGATATCTTTTCCGAGAGAAATCTTACGATCTCTTACAACTTCAAAAACTTTAATCAATTCAGCATTCGTGATTTCCTCTTCAAATGCATTATCTAACTTCTCTTGAGACACTTTTAGTAGGCTACTAAATTTGTAATGTATGAAACTATGATTTGCACTAGAATCAAATAATATTCTAGCATAAGCATTATTGATAAAGAACATTGATGTGTTGTGAAATACATCAATGCTTGTATCAAAAATACCCATAATTAAGCAGGTTTGGATTTAATTTTAGAGAAAATTAATATCTAATTATACTGATTGGTGAATTTGTAGGATTTAATGATGAATGAAAGAAATTTAGTAGAAAACGGGTCTCGATCATGAAGTTGTTAAAGATTGAAACTTTTTAATGACAATGAGCCAATGCACCATGAAGTGCAGTTTGGATATGGATTGCATTGAGGATGATTGCATAGAAAGATTTATGCCATATCATTTAATTAAGCTGAATCGCCTCAAGGCGATGCTCACTGCATCGGATGGTAGATGTGGGTTGCATTGGTCATGTTCGTAGAAAGACTCTAATTATTTAATATTTAAACAAGTTGTTTGGGATTTTGATGGGGTATTTAATTTTTGACATTCTCGAGCAGCTAGAGAAGAAGAATTGAAGCTTGGGAGAGCCATCAGAACACAAGATTGAAGTTTTGAAGAGCTTGTTGGTTTGTTAATAATTCAGTTATCGCTTTCGAGTAGTTTTTCATTCACTTAAGACTTGTTCCCTGCACTTTTACTAAATTTGATTTGTTTATTATGATTATGAGTAGCTAAATCATTACACTCTCTAGACTTGTGATCAATATTGGTTGATTTTATATGTTTTCGGGTATTGGATTATGTTGAATGGTCGGTATTCACGTACAAGCCTTTGATTTAGTGATTTTCATGTTATTGGTTGTTGCATTTATGGGTGATTGTGTTTGTCATGTTTCTTGTATGCTTTGATCGACTAGTTTTGTGCTATTTAATTAAGGTTATATGTTTTAGTCATTACTTTTTGTTTTGATTAAATGTTGATTTAATCTAGACGTAGATCACCATAGGAATCACCATACGAATCACCATAGGAATAGGTAACACACTTGAATTAAAATCAATGATTTGACTAATTCTAAATCTTAAATATTTTTATTCAAATGCCCTAATTCTGGTTTCTTAAATTACTCTATCTACACATGTTCCCATGTTCGCTTTCGGTACATGTCGTCTGAACAAGAAAACAACAAAAACAAACACGACTTAAATTGATCAGTAACGAAAAGAACAATAGTTGTTGTAGTAACTATACACGTTAAAGATAAAACGAAAGAGATACAATAGTACAACGATACATTTACAATAACCCATATCATAAGGAAAAACATGTTAAGCCAGTAACCTTAAGAAAATTCAAGTAATGGTAAACAATGTGGGTGTCTTTCAACACATTTAACAATAAACGTTATGTGCATCTTTCAGCACGTGTAGGTGCTTCTTTCAGCCCGTGTAGGTGCGTATTTCAGCACAAGTAGGTGTATCTTTCAGCATGTGTAAGCAATATGCTCCGGTATTGACATCAAATAAAAGTCATAATCAAGTCAAATACAATTTTGAGTAGGCACACCATGTTCCGTTTAAGAGTCTAAAATAATTAATCGTATAGGAACATGCAATAATGAGTTCAAGAAAGATTAATGGTATCGCATGCATAACAATGTCAATGGTTCAGTTCAATTCTAGTAACAATATTATCATACGACTAAATATCAAATAGAATGAATACAAGTGGCCTTCAAGGTAGAGGTAGACACAAAAGATATTTACGCTATAAGATTAAAAGATTGGAATACACTAACAAAGAAGAGGATGATATAGACATATATACGCTATGATTTTAAAAGAACAAGAATCCGTACCTTAAATTATAGGTATATAGCAAGAACACAAAGGCGTCTTTAATTAACATACATATTATTTATAATATGTTCAATCAATTCAACTCGGAGACGTTGTTGAATTCGTAAACATAGCAATTTTAGTATCACAATACATACCATAATTCATTAAATGTTACATATTATAAACTGATGGGATTTAAATAATTTGGTTTTGTTAGTAAAAAAATACAACGGAAGCATCGTCATACTTAATATTAATGTAATCTCTAGAGTTATATTATATACTTAGATTATATTATAAACTTTTGACACGTTAATTCTTTGATTATAAAGAAAACATAAGCACTTCATTATGATATTCTTTTTTTATTCTTTCAATAGTAGAATTGCCAAAACCCTTAATAATTTTCAAACCACGATGCTTGGAAGCATTTTAAGAAAATAGCTTGAAAATGACGTTTCATAAACATGTTTACCTTATCATGATCTCAGATTACGACTTAAAGCTGATAAATATCCCAACCAGCACCTTTACTGAAGTTCCTCGAGCTTAATATGGTAATGCACTAGCCTAGATCGTATTATAGGGGTTATAATGTCATAAAAGTGAATAAAGATCCTGAAAGAACATTACAAAATCATCTTACATATGTAGGCATTTATAGCCTGGTCGACCCCACCATCGCGGATCGCTAATCGCATCGTCATGGTCAATGATGAAGCTATGGTATCAGCCAATCAAATTTTGTCATGTATCGACACGTGTTGAGAACATATGCTTAGTCAACGGACACATGTCACTCCAAGATAGTACATGTCATGTTCCTGGTCCTTGTCACTATGCTATATGTCAATCCCGAGGAATTTGCTTAGTGACCAAGTAGCGGACCACTAAGGGTTTACTAAGGATGGCATAGCAGTCCGCTATGCTTTAGAATCCTATTAATTCTAACTCAGTCCATCGTGGATCATTAAGGCCACTGGTCGTGGTCCGCGACTAATGGTAAAACAATAATTTCTTGAAATTTTCATTTTGAACCCCGGACATTCTAGTTTTATCATTTTATGTGTAAGAGTTTATGGGGTGTAACATTTACATTGCTTGATGTGTGATCCTTTACGGTAATGTCGATATATGTTGTTTCTTGGGTGTTACAGTCCAACAATCTTTCACTTGAACAAGATTGAATAACATAATAATATTGATTGTGGTGGATGTTTAATGACATCTCACTACCCCTATTGATATAAGATTCTTTTATAGTAATCAACTATCACAAACCGGCTTTAGCATCCTAACTTCAAGGTTGTGGAAAATGGTAAAATATCATATATAATAGAGATCCCATTGAATATGTGACACGCACAATAATTTCTCAATACTTGTCAACTATTCTGTTTTTCAATTAAGATTAAATGCAATCTAATCAACAATTTGAGCACAATTATAGATTTTCATTTAATTGAATTTGTAAGGGACCTAGACATGCCAACCTGTTATTAGAATATAGAAAACACATCTCATATTTACTATATACGTCTCTCCCTATGAGTGCATGATAAAAGAGCATGTTAAACCATGTCTAAGAAACATCTATATAATCAAGTTTAATATGTATACCAGTGAGAGGTGTGACACCTCGAAAGCGCATAAAATGATAAACCATGAAAGCCTAGGGTTACAAATGAAAAGTTTTAGGAATTAGGGTTTTGAACCTAGTCGTGGACTGTAAATATCTACGATGGACCTGGTCGAAGAAAATAAAATTATGATGGCATGGCGGACCACTATGCCATCCCAAGTAAATACTTGACGGTTTACTACGTGGTCACCAAGCAAATCCCTCGTGGAGTGACACGTGGCATGCTAGCAATGATACGAAGGATGGCACTTATCATCTTAAAGTGACACATGTCTGATGGCTATGCATATGGTGTCAACATGTGTTGAAATATGACTTTTTTTATTGGTTGTTGACTGTTTCGGCCGTTAGGGATTAGTCGTGGACAATGACCAAGGTGCCTAGCGGTTCATGATGGTGGGGTTGTTAGTTGCCTATAGAGGCCTGCATTTGTCAGAGGCATTTTTACATATCCTAATCAAATCTTCTTCACTTTCAAATATTTATACCTGTATAATACCTCGTATAGGCAAGTATGTTACCTCTTAAACTAAAGGATCTTTCATGGAGGTGTTGTTTGAGATTCTAGAAGCTTTAAGTCGTGATTAAGTGTTGGATCCTCAAAATATCATGCATGTCAATTCAAGTAGTGATATTATTTGTTCTGGTTGGAAATATTATGAGTATGGATCTTTGCAGATAAAGTATAAAGATATGCGGACAAGAAGAAAAGGCTAAGTATTGTTCAGGCGCATTAGTTTTTGCAGGTGAATAAAAAGAAATGTGGATGAGCATTTGTCTACCCTCGTAGAATAATGCGCATGAACACAAACAACTACTTATGCTTAAGTACACAAATGTGGATAAGACCTTGTACATCCGCAAAGACAAATGCGAATGTATAAAGAACAAATGCGGGTGAAGAACAACATACGCGAATACTGTTATTTTATACCTTGTACTTAGTATTCATATATTATATGTCAGGGTAGTTAAGTAATTGTACAGATCATTGTATCTGACCTATAAATAAATAAAGTTTTTACCCTTTTTGTAACTCTTAGATAACTATCACACAGCAGTAGCAACCAAAAACCCTAATTGTAATATTGAATGCCTTCTATCAATATACAATGAGCATTATGAGTATTTCTAATTGTTTTAATCATTAATTATTGTATTTCCGCTATAATCATCATAGAAATCATTCAATATATTCGATCCTTATTGATTCTAACCCAGTCACTAAGGTGAATATGTTTATGAATATTCATTTGCATGTTATTGTCCTATATGAACAAATGTTTACAAAATGATTTCAATCATATTAATGAAATTTTAATTAACAAATGTTTATATTTAAACAAAACCAATATGTGATTGTATCAAATTGATCAAGGAAAGGTTTAAGTGACCTTGACACGGTATACGTATATTTGATAAAACATGCACGTATCATAGGTGAATTTGTGACAAGCCACAATGTGTTTGAAATCAATACAAACAAGTTTAAGTATATATGCATTGCAAAGTTTTAGTGACAACATAGATACCCGATATGGGTCTTGTCAACAAATGAATATCTATTAAATAACTTTTGAAGATGATATTAATACTAATCATGTTGTTTATAAAGTCTAATAACATAATTCACCAGTTTTATGCTAACATTTCATTTTTAAAATGTATTCAGTTAAATGAGTTGGTTATGATTAAACAAGGTTTTTAAGTCTGGATAAACCCTGTATCTTGGAATTTACATTTTAAGGACATGAAGACCCTTTTAGTTAAACTTTTGTAGCTTTGATCCGTTTTTTTATTTAAACAATTATATGTTTTAGATATAATGTAACTTGTTAAAGGATTCTTCTAAATTTCCTTTTATATAGATATGAGAATCAACCCCAAGTGTTGAAATACCTAATTGCGGGATCAATAGATAGTGTTGATTGTCTTAGTTTGAGGCATTAAATATTTTGATGTATAAATCATGAATCAACCAATAGCGTTGATTATCTACAAAACTAAAAAAGCATTCAAAAGACTTTTCTTGAAATTAAAGCTCTGATTGGCTTTCAAATAAATAAAGTTAAGACTTTTATACATAATACTAACCGATCCGGTTTACAAGTTTAGGGTGTCCTTAATCCATGGTGTGACAAGAGGATACAAAGATAATACCAATTTCAAAACCTACTTACAACGTGAATCCATGAAGTGGGTTTGAAGTGGGTCCTGTCCAATATTTACTCCCTATAGATGTGCATGAATTTGGTTGCAACTCTTTCCCTATTTCATCTCCATGAAAATCAACAAACACCTTCACAGTAGTCCTAGTTTAGAATTATTCCATAATTATGATCAACTATGGATGATGCAGAATAATTTATGATAATATAAAGCACAACAAGTAATAATGAACTTGTTCATATGTAATATATATTAGAGTTAATTTCAATTTTTCTCCCTAAAGTTTGACTAAAGTAACTATTTTCCTTCAAAAGATTAAACACATCAATTTACCTCCAAAAGTTGTATAGGTTGTTTCAATTTCACTCCAAAAGTTTTATCATATTGGATAAAGTTTGAACAATTAATGAAACTTTTGGACTGAAATTGAACCAACCTATAGAAATTTTGAAGGTAAATTGATGTTTTTAATTTATTAAACGAAAATATTTATTTTTAACAAACTTTCACGACTAAAATTGAACTTAACTCTATATATTAAGTGCAATTACATATTTCCATCTCTAAACTTGTTCATATAGAATACTATTGTCCCCAATAGGACTCCTGATGTTAAAAGTGGTATACTCTCAACCAAAAGTTGAGGGTTCAAATTATGAAAAGTATAGGTTTGATGATATTAAGAGTAAATATAATAGAGTGTGTGTTTCGACGCGTAGAAAAGATGTTTTTTTATGTTTCAAATACCCGGATAACAAGGTATAAATTTTCTATTTTATCATAAGCATGATTGATGACATAAACTTAGAACTCCTTCCTGTTTGTGGTAAATTTCTTTTTAATTTTAGACTCTGTTATGGTTGATCAACCACTTTATGTGCTTCTGTTTTGGAATTCTTTCCAACATAAGCATTCGTTTTTAATGAACAACCAGTTTCTTTCGTTGGAACATTTTCCAACTTAAATAGTTTCTTTCTTTTCTTCATAAAGCAACGTTAATTCTTCAGTTGGAATGATTTCTAACTTAATCAGTTTAAGTTACAATTGGATTGTAGAACTAAATTTTATGTTTAGGAGTAATCTTTGTCATATGCTCTTCAATAGACTTATGATTTAGTATGCCCCTTGACATTTACAAAAATTCTCTCAAGAATTGTTGTTTCTTGAACTATTTCAAAATATGTAGCAATGTGCTTCTGAAGAATTAAATCTCAAGGCAAGTAGGTCCATCTTAACAGAACATCATTTCAAGCTTCCAATGAACTTCAGATCATTAATAAAAAATCTATATACTGAGGCACTGAGCCAGGATTTACTATCCTGTTAGTTTAGAATTGTCCTTGACTGATTGTAAGTTCATTGGTAAATAAAATTATTTATTCTACTATGTTTTTCTTAGTTTTTTTGAAACATCAGGTCTTGTTTTTGACATGACTCAAAAGTCTCAAATTACTTTGTTATGTTGTCAAGCTATGATAGCATTTTAAGATTCTTTACTTCAATCTACAAGTGAATAAATGAAGTTTGCACATATACATACATATGTGATAGTATTACTTAACTAAAGTCTAAGTATACGTGTTCATACAATGTGCGGCCCCTAATTATGATAGCCATAATTTTATAACACCAACCAAAAAATTATAAACCTACAAAAACTAAACAAAAACAGAGGGTCAGCACAGTTACATGTTTTGACCCAACTTGAATCCGGCAAATCACCCAATCTTTACACTTAAAAAAAGAAAAAAGAAAACCCTTTTACTAAAAAATGTAACAACAAGCAAACACTGAAATGAAATAAATACTATACACAAAAGAAATTACCAAAGCCAGACCCATGAATGAATGGCTTCTTATTCTGAATATCTTTCTACTTTCATGGAAACATACCCACCTCTGGCAGATCTTTATTTCAATCTCTCTGTTGATTTTAGAGCATCAAACTTGTAATTCCTGTAGCAAGAAATCATTTTACTTAATAAATTATATTAGTAACAAATAAGAATAACTGTTTAGTCATGTTTGACACGCCAGCTATTTATTAAAAAGCAAAAAAGTCTGGATAAAGGTGTTTCAGCAAAACCAAACCCGACCCATTTTGAACCACATAAATTCCTGTTTTGACCCATTACCCAACATTCATTTTGCTACCTCTAGCAAACAGGCTCTTAGAACAAAGGACAATTGTAGTAATAATAATTAGATATCAATGATTACCTGTCAGTTGACATCATTCACAAGCAAGCTTGGTGTCAAAGCTGCTGAGGCAGATGGCAAATGCTTGAAATGCAGATAGCGGGTAGCGATAATCCATGGTAAACACATCCTTTCCAACTTTCCCAAACTGAAGAATAACTTTGTCATTATTTGGTCCTGATTGCCCACTTGGCAATGAAGCTACTAACTGAAAATTCTTCACTGAAGCAACAGTTACGCGTCTGTCAAAATTTAAACACCAGCACTGAAGCTGCTCATGCCACCTAGGAGGGTTGTTTATCAAAACTAAAGGTCCATCTCCCTGATTACCTAATACTACACGCCCGCTTTTTTCCACACAGCTTGATCTAGATCGAAAGAAAGGAATTGAAGAAAAAGATTCGCCAGTGCTAAGGGGAAACTCGGTTTGTGTGGGAGCCACACCACCAGGTTTGTTTGCAGAAGTTGGAATGGAATCCATGATGCAGTGCAATCTTCTTGGACCCCTGCTTTGTAATACAGGCAAAAAAAAATTTCTTTAATGAGCTTTTTTTCCAAACTCTGATTTGAAAAAAATATGTTAAGACAAAGGGTACTTAGATTATGAATCATAACGTATTACGTCAGTTGTAGAAGATATTGTCCGGGCGTGTTTATCTTTGAAGTTGTAATAATCAGATAATATAAGTCTATGTGAAATTTACTAAGACAGGCTGTAGAAGAAAGGATTTTGGATGTGCTTCTGTCGTTCAAAGTTGCAATATTCACATGTTTGAGTGTTTGCCAAGTACGGAATATTTAAGGAATTATAAGATCAACTGACCAGCAAGGACACATTAACCATTTTGTGAAATGGGAATCTACTTCTCAAATCATGTTAAAAGATCAGCAATCTATTTACCCTCCAAAATTGATTATTTTCCCTAAATAAGAATACTCAAAAGCAAAAGCTATTCAAAAATATATTTGGACTACTAATTACTAACATAATGATTTTATATTACCTGGATCCCAACATGTTCAACTCATATGAGATGTGAGCAACTGGATAGCTTCCAGCAGGAACTCTAGGGGAGACTTGATTGGAGCTGATAAACCTAGTGGAGCGACTTTTAGTTATTTTAGCTCCATCATGAGGTGGCAGACCATCATATATGATAAATTTGGTTCCCAAAAAGTTTGATCTATGCGAAATAAAAAAAAAAACTTATGTCAATTTAATTCCTAAGTAATTACAGCCAGCAAAATGTTTTTAAAATACTAACTAAACCTTAGTTTCCCAATATATCTACTGCTCCCCTTTGACATGTCATCAGCATTTAAAGAAATGATGTATTCAGTGCATGTTGGGCGTCTAAATTTGCGAGCAGCAAGAAGAAATTTTCCATTATCAGCAAGTGCTGCCACATTGATCGCACCAAGTAATAAATACACATCCCGTTAGTGAAAAATTAATGACAGAATTAATAAGAAAATAGGAAGCATCTTTTAACCAAGCTAAAAAGGATGTAGGGGCTCTGATTTTAGTTCTTGTGCAACAATTGCTCAATACATGAGCTTTGTAATGGTACCCATATATAAAATAGTAACTAAATAAAAATCAACAATACAAATATATTTTTTTATCTGTACTTAATATTAAAAAATTATCCATGCCTACATATTGCCAATGATGCATACTTAAATATTTATAAATATCTATGCATGTAATATTAGTCAGTTTACTAATGAACAAAATTTAAAAGAACGAAATTAAAAGAACAGAATCGAGCCTCGAGGCGTTTTCCCTTCGCCTCACGAGGCGTAAGCCTCGAGGCGAAACGAGGTGTAAGCCTGAGGCGGAAATAACAAATAAATATAAAAATTATATATATCTTACAAAAAATAAGCATGATTTATCTAATCGCATACTAGTCTTTATAAACATCAACATATTTATTAGCTAACTTGCAAACAATTCAAGGGGATGTCAAATTTAATCAATTCTCTATCGGAATGTCAAATTAAAGGGGGGATGACTAAGAAATAAGATCTATTTTGTTGCCACAATAATAACAAAAAAAAAAATCTGCCAAAATTTCCGCCTCACCACCTCAAATCAGGACCGCCTCAGCGTTTTTGTTACCGCCTCACCCCTTTGAGGTGTACGTACTATATGAACCACATGAGGCGGCGCCTCAGGTACTTTTTTTTCCTCCTCGCTTCGAGGCATCCGCCTCAGCCGTTTTTTAAACCATAGTAATGAACGTGTTGATTAGGATTATATTTCACTTCTAAAATGTCAAACAGTAGAAATCAAAATCTGTAGCTAAAAAAAACTGTCAAATGGGTCAGATATAACCCAAATGTATGTTTTAATATGCATACAACCTCATTACAAGCGTTATTATAAAACTCAGAATATCATCATTATATTACATTTTCATGTAGTATGTATAATGCATTAAGTATTCATCATTTTCCTAACGAATGGAGTCAGAGCAAAAAAGTGTTCTCATCAACCAAATCCGTACTAAAAAAATTACATGTCTTGACTCGTTACCTAACCCCCTAACCTGCAAATTATGACAGCTCTCAATGTTGTAAAAATCAGGATAAATCGCTGATTAATCGGTGATTAATCGCTGATTAGCACTTCACCTTGACCTAATTGGCCAAACATCGGTGGTTTTTGCAACTTTCTAGCAAGATGCAAAAGAATCCGGCGAAAGCTTGGAAATTCAGGCAAAAAGATGAAAATTCCGGCCAAATATGTGTGTGTGTATATATAAAAATCTGAACATTTTTATAAAAATTACATGTATAAATGTATTTTTTAATATATATAAAACTGAAATTAATATATAGAAACTCCAATCCGATTAATCTCGATTAATCGCAAGTCGGAACCTCACAGCTCAACTAGCACTTAGCGATTTTTACAAACTACCACAGTGCCACCTCTTCACGTAGTCCAAGAACAGCCAAGTCAAGTGATTGTTGCTTTTGTTTACAATTCCAGATGTACTGTGTTTAGATTTTAAGAGCGCCATGAGGCTGGACTTCTTCGATTAAAAAGGAAAATAGGAAGTGTACCTTGAGTCAATCTAAGGAAGAGGGTATATGTCTGATTTGAGCGACTCCGTTTAATAAAGCAATGAATGAGAGATTCTCTTGGACCAGGCTGCAAATTAGCAAGAAATTATTAACTTAGAAAGTTAAAAAGCTAACTTAATTTCATACACCTTAAACATTTGATTTTCATAGATTAGGAAAGCAAAAAGGGTGAAGCTTTAACATTAACTACAAAGTATTCACATGTATCATCAAGAAATATCAATCACATGCACCGATTTTAAGGAAACCTTTGACACGTGATGCAAGATATGGGTTCCAGTCTTCCAGAACATAATATGCACCATGTAGAAGAGGATTGAACAACATTATTTATTTGATGTGGGAACTATATAGAAAACCAACATTTATACTCAACATTTTGTTTATCAAGGCAAGCCAACAAACTTGTTAAGTCTTACATATTTATCTTAATACCTTTTTTGACTTATTTCTCATTTATTTGGATATGGTATAACATGATATTTACCAAATCTTCTAAAACAGAAATTACAAAAATGAATTGAAGCTCCAATTTGGCTATGGTATGAGTCATATGATTTTAGTGATAGGCTAGATAACACTAGAGGCATTCACTACATTTCAACCTTTTGGGCTTGGATTAAATGCGTTGTAAATTCCCAAATTGCATGCATAATAAAATGACTAGAACAGTAGAGAGCACCAATCTTGTGATCTTTTACATACCTTTCAGAATCATAAAAGATTCACCCCCTAATAACTATTAGCTAGGTTTTGGCATTTTGTTTATAAATCATAATATGATGTAGTATCATGCAATTCAGTCCATTAAATGGTTCACTCTTATGTAATTCACCACCTAATGACGCATTATAACAACAACTATTCTAAAAACCATATTCACATAAGTATAATAAAGATATTAAGGGAACCTTCAATTCATACATGAGAAGAACGGCATTTCAAAGCGACCTCCATACAAATTACAATCAAGTACAGGGATAATGTTAAATCTCATATTCAACATGAACCTGATGTGATTCCAACAATAATAGTTGGCCTAAGAAAAGAGAAAGAACAAAGAAGCTAGATAGCAGATGGAGATAATAACTTGAACTAAATTTTCTGCATATCTCACTAATGAAATCAAACTTCCTTAAAAAGATTACAAGCAACGAAAAAACTCCATAAAACAAGGACCACTACTGGAACATGTAAACATGGTAATGAATCTTATTTAGCCCACTTTCTACATAAAAGGAAAGAAATATAAAAATAAGAAAAATACTAAATAAGTAAACCAATGCATTGCATGTGCATAGTGCATGCATTCAATTATCTAATGGACGTTGCATACGAAACTTCAAGGTAAGGCACATATCAAAACCAAATATAAGTAGAGAACTAACAGAACGTCATACTCGCATAAATCCCCTATTTCTTTAACTATGATACACAACATAACTCCCCAACTATAACTACTTACACGTTTCTCTACTTCAAATTGGTTCTAGAGGGAAATACAAGTTTAATAGTTATAGCTATTTCTTAACTTCCCATCCCATGTACCATATATATAGTACTCCGCCAATATGTGAATCTTGTGGTATCGTGTATGTTGATTGCAAAGTTCAGTACTGTGTAATCTTCTTATTGGGTGTCTTTATTCCTTGTGGGTACAAAGGAGCCAATCGTCTCACTAGAAGAGCATCTCTATCCTCTATGATAGGGGTAAGGTTTGCCTACATCTCACCTCGTTATAGTTTACTAATATACTATTTGTTTCTTTATGTGATTAATTCCCACCAACATCCTCATAAACATACAATCTAACCTAATATTACAGCATATAACAAAATCCCAACCATAATCACTATACAATCATGAAACTTGATTTAAACAACAATCACCTGCTTGACAGAAATTGGGAAAGTAAGCATCCCAGAAACCTCAGGTCTCCTAACGATCTCCTTCATGATCTCTCTCCAACTCCTGCAAACAGCAGCACAACCAACAACATTCTTCCTATCCGGCCACTCATTCTCCGACGATTCAATCCTCATCAACACCTCCCTCAGGAGCTCCGGAGGCATGTTCGCCCAACAGCTCTGGTTCAACCCCTCATTGGTTCCATCAGCATCATCTTCTTCGAATTCCATTGCACCAACAGCCATTGAAGACATAAGATTGCAGGTGGATGATGAATTGATGATTGATGATTGAATGTTTAGGGTTTGGGGTAGTTGTGGGAGGGGTGTGAATGGAGTAGTGGATGCACAGAACAGAAAGGAGATTTGGTGTGTTTTCGGAGCGATTCTGTAGCTGAGATTGACTGATCATTCATCCTCCACTTTTGGAACTAGAGATTCGAGAGTATTGTTGGAGAACACATGTTTTTTGTGTTGGATGGTTAAAAGGTTATAAAAAGATCATGCTAGGTGAATTGATGGAAAATGACTTCACAATGTAGGCCAGTTATCGGGTTTAATAAACGAAAGAAAAAAAAATGAAAAAAAAATTGAAGAGAGAAAAAAAAAATGACGAGTTGGAACGAAAGTTAGAATGAAAAATTATTGAAAATTTCATTTTATTTCTTTTTATTTTCTTCCTTTAAAACACTCGGAAACACAGTTTTTTTTTTAACTTCCATTTCTCTTCTTAAAAAAACTTAGGAATGTAATTCTTTTTTGCTTTCCATTCATTTCATTCTATTTCTCTCCTTAAAAAAGACTTGGGAACACAACGGTAACAAGCGGATCAGCTCGAACAAAGTCACTCGTTGTTGTGCTTTGAGGATCTGTCTTTGATCCTAACCCTTGAAGAAAAGCTGATGTACCAAAAATAACGTACGACAACTAGACTAGAGAAAAAAATAAATTTCAGGTATCCTCTTATTGTCTTAGATAGAAGATAAGTCGTCTCCAGTGGTTGGTTTATCTAGGGTGATGACTCCTAAGGGGTAACAGAGGTATTCCAGGGTAATCTCAAGCTAAGATTATGCCGGTAAATGTAAAGATATAAGTTTGCCAAATTATGATACCAATTGGTTGAACAAGACGAAAGTCATCCATCATTGAAATTTCGATCTAGGATGTACTCTTCGTGAAAATATCAAATCAAAAGAACCAAGTTTATCTTTTACAATGCACCTATAGGAGATAGTGTAACAAGTAAAACGATAAGGGTACGTTTAACACAACACATAAATAAATTAAACTATTATATTCATGACATACATACATACATACATACATACGTACATACACACACGCATACATACACACACACATACCTGCATACAAACATACACACATACATACATACATATAGGAGAATGAACGGTTGTTAACACACATTTATTGTAATAACCCGTTATTGCTAATCTAAAGAACACTTTCAACATTATTATGTAACGTAACTAATTTTGCACCGCTGATATAACAATTTTCTCCCCATTTTAAAATTTTGCTCACCTTTCTTAAAAAACTTTACCTACTTTTAAAACCTTTTTAACTTTTTTTGTATAGTGTTATTTTTTTATATATATACGCTATTAAATAGATTGTTTTAATACATTTACTTCGATTATAGTTTTGCTATTTCAAAAAAATTAACGCTCATTGTGTACCACTAGTTTTACCACCGTAGCTTTAATTTACAGTGGCAACGTGCCTTGTTGCGCACCACTAATTGGGTTAATGGATTAACGCAATAAATAAGTGTTAACCTATTATATATGCGATAGGGTAAAGTTCCCTTGTTAACCCTTGTTAGGGTAAAGTTCCCTTTTAACCCTTGTTAACTAACATAATTAACACTTATTTATTGCAATAGGGTAAAGTTTTCTTATTAACCCTTGTTTATTGTGATAACCCGTTAACCCTAAAATAGCAAACACTCACATCATAATTATACAGTTTAACTAACTTTTACAACGCGTTACACCACTGATGTAACGATTTTTCCCTATTTTTAAAATTTTCCTCCTTTTTTAAAAAAAAACTTCACCCTTTTTGTAAAGTTTTCTTAACTTTTTTGTATGATGTTTGTATTATACAAATTACACTATAACTCTAACTTGCTAAATTTTTTAATGTTCGTTGTGTATCACCAGTTTTACCACTATAACTCTAACTTGCAGTAGTGACGTGACTTAATGTGAACCACTAGTTGGGTTGATAAGTTCTGCAATAAACAAGGGTTAACCATTTTATCTCTATCATATATATATATATATATATATATATATATATATATATATATATATATATATATATATATATATATATATATATATACATACATGAGAACAATCTTGAGTGTTAGTTAATTAAATCAATAACTGAGATTGATGACACCTCATCAATTAACAACTAGCGTATTTATAAATAGATTTAAGGTATTTTCATCATTTGTGATATTTTCAATAAAAAAACCTTCATATATATATATATATATATATATATATATATATATATATATATTAGTATTTCCTAGAAGAAAATATATTATAAAATCAAGCATTTTTTTATCTATAATATGTGTATGGCATTGCTATATGCTTTTAAGTTACATTTTTTGAAAAGTTTACAATACTATTTGATTAATCTTGTTATTATACAATTTATATTGTGCTATGATCATGTTTTATGAAAAGTAACGGTGCTACTTTATAATTCACAAATTTTATTTCGTACAATTGATGTTGTGTTGTTATAACAGCACAATGTAAACTGTAAAACATGATAATAGCATAATCACATTCAATAAAACATGGATAATAACATAGCGTTTTTTCTAATTAAATACATTTGTATAGAACAATGATATAATTGTGTTATTTTACAATTTATACGTGTTATTAGCATGTTTATGAAAACCATCGATGCAATTATATGACATGAAGTTAATTCGAGTAATTTACATTGTGTTATTATAACATCACACTGTATATTCTATAATACCATTGTCATTTTTAATAAAATATGACAATAGCACATTGTAATTCTATAATACCATTGTCATTTTTAATAAACATGACAATAGCACATTGTAATGTGTATAATAACAAAATTCTTTTTAAAAACTCGATAATAGCATAATGTTATTTGTATAATAGCACAGATATCATATATTGTTGCAAATTTTTTAAGATTTATTTTTATAAGAAAATATAGTAATATCATACACATTTTAGAGATAAAAAAATTCTTTATATTATGGTATTATTTTTTTTTTTTAAAATAATAAAGTATATAAAAGTTATTTTAGTTTATAAAAAAATCAACTAGAATTTAATGCAAAAACTTAATACAAAAATTAATGTATATAACAATAATACCCTTGTTATCTAATTATTACTTAATCCAAATGACGAAAAATTATTGGTTCTTATGGTTTGTATGCAAATAAAGGTTTGTATATGATCCTGCTACTCTCTCTCTCTCTATATATATCTATATATATATCTATATATCTATATATATATATATATATATATATATATATATATATATATATATATATATTTATTGAAACCAATATGAGCTATACATTTAACATCACATGCAAGTCACATGTCATTTCCATCTTTTTTTTAAATGTTCATAACTTTTTTTCACGATGTTATTTTTTCAAAAAAATTTCACCATTAATTTTTATTATTTATTTTTTCAACGCGTACCATATTGATATACTTTTTTTAGAAAAACATCCACCCGTTATTTACACATGTGTAAATTAGTCATTACACATGTGTAAATCCGGTTATACACGTGTAAATCATGTTTTACACATGTGCAAATGCGGTATTACACGTGTGTAAAATAAAGTTCATTTTTTATACTTTTTTTTATTTTTTTATGAAAGAGGGAAACATTTTTTTATTTTTGTTTTTATGTTATTTTTCATTTTATATTTTTTATATTATGTTTTTGTTATTTATCATTTTGCCATTAAAACTTGTGTCTCATATTGGTTTCTAGAGTTCTCACGAAAAAGCAAGTTCTCATTTGAACCCTCCCTTATATATATATATATATATATATATATATATATATATATATATACATATATATATATATATATACATATATATATATATATATATATATATACATATATATATGTTAAGGATCAGATGTTAACCTTCTATTATTACGATAAAGTCTTAACTATTTCATATAATCAAAATCATTATTTTTTTGTTAGAATAACATCATTATACATATACAACATTATGTTCTTTTATGTACATGTGTAAATTCATAAGGGTAAAAGGTTACGACATGTGTAAGACCTGGTAAATATTTACAAATGTAAGTGTAACTTACACTAGTCAAAACTTTTTACGATTTTGAATTTACACATATACATAAAAGAACATATCTTTGTATATGTCTAATTATGTTATTCCAACGTAAAAAATTAATGATTTTGATTGATCTTCAAAAGTTAACAAGTTATCGTAATAATAGATGGTTAACATTTGATCCTTCCCGCCCTATATATATATATATATATATATATATATATATATATATATATATATATATATATATATATATATATATACATCCATTTTATTATCAGGTTGTTTTTTAATTAAATTATCATGTATCCAATTTATTTTCATGAATATCATCTAGTGTGTTTAGCATGAAGTTAGCCATGTGATATACAACCTTATCTCAAAGACATAGAAAGACTTATCACCTATTACAAACAATGAGGGGACATGTGCTTCACCTTCAACCAAATGGGAATGCTTTTTATCAATCATGAATATCTGGTGGATGAGAAAAGAGTAGGTAGATTTGTACCAAGGATATTTGTTAGGATTCAACATTTTGTCATATTGCATTCTTAAGTTGTTTTAGGATTTCTAACACGTGTTAGGAGGAGTTAGAGCAATTTTTTATGGTTTGTTATAAGTATTTAAAGTATTTTCATTGTTAATCATGAATTTTATCAAATTTACAAATTCATTTTATTAGTATTCTTTGAGATGGTGGATTCAAACAAATGTTATAATATCAAGAAACCAACAAATGTTTACATCAGTAGTTAGTCCTAATAGATATGTAATACAAATGTTATAATATCAAGAACACGACTTACCATTCTTTCAAATGATCATTCATTAAATTCAAGGCATTGTAACGGTAATCATGACATCATCATCATCTTCATCAAAGATTGTATTTCCTATAAGTTAGTGTTAATAATTTGATGTTTGATCATGTTATAATTAAATACAAACATGATTAGAGTTCCATGTTTTAGACCATGTTCCAATATGTAATGTACACAAGTTTCTAACAATAATATAACATCTTTTAAAGGTATATAAAATCACTGTTTTTAGCATTTGCATATTTCTAACATTAACATGATTGTTCTTAGAGTTATTATTACTTTGATTATTAGAAGATATAAGACTATTAAGAGTATATTACATGAATGGTTCATGTGGTATGTTCATATTACAAGTTTGATTTTTAAAAAAAAATCACATATATGGTCCACATAATGTACTCACTAGTAACAAGTTTAGTATTTCTTCTTGCTTTTTTTTTTTTAAAAACACCTAGAATATCTAGAATACAATAAACAACACTTAGATAATTCAGGAATTATCATCCGTAAGATTCAAACCCATAACTTTTGGTTTTGGTGAGAACACCACTTTATATTTGGCATTTTTTGCTAATACACATTAAAAATAAAATGATCATTATACCATTTACTTATCATGTATCTAATTTATGTTCATCTATTATCATCTAGTGTTTTTAGCATGACTTTAGCCATGTGACATACAACCTCATCTCAAGGACACAAAAACACCTATCACCTATTTGACTCAATGAGGGGACACACACTTCACCTTCAACCGTATGGAAATGCCTTTCTTCAATCATGAAGATCTAGGAGAAAAGAGTGGGTAGATTTGTATCAAGGATATTTCTTAGGATGCAACATTTTTTCATATTGCATTCTTAAGTTATTTTAGAATTTCTAACGCGTGCTAGGTGGAGTCGAGCAAATTTTATGGTTCGTTGTAAGTATCTTAAGGATTTTCATTGTTAAACATGATTTTTATGATGTTTACAAATTCATTTGAGTAGTATTTCAGAGATGTTTGATTCAAACACCTGTTATAATATCAAGAACAACAAATGTTTTCATCAGAGGTTAGTCCTAATACATATGTAAAACAATATTTGTTTACCAACCACACCTTGAAATATTACTCTACATGGTGGGTAGTAGATAAGTTGCTAAATTTATGATCTAGATTTTTGGTTTCAGATCGCTTTCTTTGTATCCCCATACTTTCTTCTTTTATTTATTTTAATCACTAACAATATAGACTTCAAGTTGTTGAAAATAACCTGTTAGTGTAGCCTTAAGAATCATTTGATTAACTTCACGTATATTACATAATTAGTTCCTAACAATTACTTGATGGAAATACTTGTAAAAGTTGATAAGTTAAAGGGGCAAATATGATTATCCTTAGATGTCTATTAACGTTGGAAGAGTTACGTGAATCAATTACCATTTAGCATTCTTTCAAATAATCATCCATTAGATTCAAGGCATTATAACAGAAATCATGACATCATTATTATCTTCGTCAAGGATTATGTTTCTTACAAGTAAGTCTTACTAATTTGATGTTTGATCATGTTATTAATTGAAAAAACATGATTAGAGTTCTATGTTTTAACACATGTTCAATATAATATGTTCACAAGTTTCTAATAGTAACTTAACATATTTTAAAGGTGTATAAAATTTGTGTTATTAGCATATTCATATTTCTAACATTAGCCTGATTGTTCTTAGAGTTGTTATTACTTTAACTATTAGGTGATATGAGACTATCAAGGGTATATTACACGAATGGTTTATGTGGTATGTTCAAATTAAAAGTTTAATTTTTTTGTATTTAAAAAAGTTGCATATATGGCCCACATAATGTACTCACTAGTAACAAGTTTAGTTTTCTTCTTTGCTTTACAGCAACACCTAGAATATCTAGAATGCAATGAACAACACTTAGATAATCCAACAATTATCATCCCCAAGACTTAAACCCACAACTTTTGGGTAGGGTGAGAACACCACTCTAAATATGGCATTTTTTGCTAATACACATTAAAAATAGAATGATCATTATACTATTAACTTAAAAACAAAAAATAAAACAGGGTTAGTTATGTCACCCACCTTCTTCCTTCTATCATGACACACCCTTCTGAACACCTTACCCATTTTCTCTTTGATCATGATTACTTCTACCTTTCACAAACCCCAAAACTTAGGTCCTTGAATCTTACCCGCTTCATTGGATCCATTAGACCATTTTGAACCACCATTGAACAATCATAATTATGGTGTGTTGTAACAACATAACATGTATGCCTTGAATCCTTAAAGACGTCATTATAATGACCTGTGTTGTTTCAACAACACAAAAAACAATCTTGTTTTGCTACATTTACAAGAAATAATTCTTAAAAAAAGGCAACATAGAATTTGTTTTTACTATATTACAAAAGCTTCTATAATGATGTAATAAAGTTCTTAGTTGTAGGTTTTGTAATAGAGGGAGCGTACCCACCAAGTTTGGAGTTATGTGTTTCACACAATGAACATCACTCGGCCACTAATGAGAGAGGAAAATGGTTGCAGGACCGGTGAAGGGTGATCAATGCAACAGTTTCATAAAATGGAGAGATATGAAACACTTTGCAGATCAAATAGGGAACCAGTTAGTGATGATACAAAGAACACAAGTAAAAAAACAAGAACAAGAACACTCAAATATGGTTTTCAAGAATGATATATATTGCTCTCAAGTTCTTACAAGTGTTACAAAGCATACATTAGAATACAAGTACTTGAGACGCTTTATACTACATCCTACAACTGGCCATACTTTAAAGGCTAGCTGAAAATACTAATCTAGACAACAAGATAAATGTAGAGTCAAAAGGCAGATTGCTTTTTGACTTGTGACTATGACATGCCATAGCTTACATCTTAATATATTACAAAAAGGATAAAATCACATAGTTAGAAAGTTACAAACAAAAGACCTTAATCTACAGTTGATAAAAGCATAGACTTTTCATAAACTCATATAAGTTGGTAAGTCATCAGAAGTGGCAACGAAAAGTGGTTCAGCTTTAATCAAAAGGTGATTTAGAGAAAGCATGTCTTCTCTGTCTTTAGAAGAAATCAGTCTTTGGCTTTGGAAGACTTTGTCCTTGAAGCTTCGAAAGACTTCATCTTTGGCATTGGAAGATATGGTCTTTTGGCTTCGAAAGATTTGACACTTAGCATAATTCACTAAGTTGTATCAAATCTTCCAAAGTAACTTCCTTGTACTTCATTTCTAGATGCTGAGAGCTTTTGGTTGTTCTTTGGTTGCATCAGCCTCTAAGTGTATTCCTTACAAACTCCCCCTAGGCTGATGCTACCAAAACTGAAGAGATCTTTGATTCTTGATCTTCATCTGTTGACAGTCCTCATTAAAATCAAGACCATTCCTTTCATTATCTGCTGGTCAGGATTCTTCAGACTCTCAAAGTATCTCCTCATGTTATAGAGATCATGCAAAGGGAGGTCAAGTATGTTTTGCCAAAAATACAGGTCTTGACCTCCTTGATCTCTAGTGACATACCATTTGTTTGGATTGGTTGTAAACATCCAAGACATTATGGGTCTCTCAGCAGCAAGAGGCTCTACTTGAATAGGAGTTGGATGAGCAGCCTTTTCTTGATTTCCCTCAGGATGTTCTGACCCGTTCTGAGGTGTAGAGGTAGATACCTTGGACTTCTTCTTCTTCTTCTTCTTTTCCTTTCTGATTACCATCCTTTTCCTCTTCCTGTATTTTAACTGAGGAGACTGTCCTGCTATACCAAATTGCTCTTGTTTGTCTTCCTCAGTTGGGTCCTTATCCTTCACAGGTTCAGAAGGAGAAGGATATGGACCCTTCTGTGAACCAGACAATGAAGCTGGTTATGATACAGCACTACATCCAGGTTGTGTTGTCTCTTATGGTTCAACCTTGAGCTCAGCTTTAGGTGCAACCTGACTTGGTGGAGAATGCAAGTAAATCAGCTCACCCTTCTTGATCTTCTGCTTGATTATTCTAATATGCTCATCCATGGTGGATAGAGACATTGGACCAAGTCTCCTTCCGGAGAATCCATACAACTTTAAGAAGCTCACCATCTTCTGTCTGTCAGTAGATTTCTTTAAGTTTGCTTTGATGGTGGCTCTTAACTTTGCAGCCTCTTCCCTCATCTTCCTCTTAGCAGCTTTTTGTTCTTTTTGTACTTGTTGCTCAAGCTGCTTTAGGTATTCAAATTTGATGTAGTCGTATGGCAAGGGAAGAAGGTCTGCTACCTGATAGAGGCCTGTGGCACTTAGGTAGGTAATCATATTTTGTCTATCTCGTTCCTTACCTTCCTAAGTTTGTTGTTTAGTAGTCACAGTCTTTGTCTCAGGGCTTTCCTGAACTGGGGAGATGGAATGAGCTTTGTAGAGTCTTTTTCTCCTTCTTTCTTCTTTGATCTTGAGGAGCAATTCTGCATCCTCAGCTTCCTTTCTCTCTTTTGACACTTCCATGTTAGCCAGTTCATTTAGTTGCTCTAAGGGGAGAGAGATGAGTTCATCAATATTATAGTTTCTGGACCCAAGTAGTTTAATCTGGCTACCCTTAAGTCATTATCTTAAGTACTTGGTCTGGGGGTGGCCTTGATTGTAGCTTCCATGAAGCCAGGGGTCCTACTTGAACTCTCTCCCCTTGCTTTCCTCTTCGTCTCTCTCTTCTCCTCCTCAATCTCCTCAGGAGTCATCTTCCTTTTACCTTTGTCACTCACAGGCTTGTGTGACTCAGGTTGGAGAGAGCTTTGGCCTTCATTGCTTGGTTCGTCTCTTAGGCTCTGGCCAGAGAGAGGCTGTGAGACACCTTTACCAGCTGGTGCCTCACTGAGGGTAATAGGTGCTGAGGGTGTTAAAGCAGTTCCTGTCTTAAGGTTCATAGGCTCAACTGCTAGACCGTTAGCCAATTTTTCCCCTTCGAAGCTAATTTGAGGGTCCACCTCAACATCCAGTTGACCAACAGTCTTGCTTGCTAGCCTCTGTCATATAATCTTGTTCTCAGCTTAAACTCTTCAAGCACCCTTTGTTGAATCCTATCAGCTAGCCTTGCAGCTTTTCTGTTTTGACTTGGGTTGGCAAGTGGGAGGTCAACTAGATAGGTGTTCTCATAGTATCTTAGGTTGTAGACGTTGAAAATATCTTGTTGACCCTGAGACCTAGAGATTACGAGGGCTCTCCTTTAATCATTATAACTCCATCCCACTATTGGGTTTTCAATAGGATGAGATGGAGTAGGCATAGCCCTTGGTATACCCTCCTCAAACAGACTTAGATAGAGAGAGTCCACATCAATGTGAATTTGAGAAGGTTGTTGAGTATGGAGAACTGCAAGTGAGGGTGGTGAGTCTTCCATGTCCATACTCTGAGATGAACTCCTAGGTTCTGTGATTGTAAGTATGACTTTCTCCCCCTTTTTGGTGGCATCACCCTTTTGTAGGGGAGCTAGGAGTAGGTCCACCATATCCTAAGTTCTTGTGGGCCTGATTGAGTCCTCTTGATAGGTCTCTCAGCTAACTTGCACTTGAGATTGGTGATCTCAAGTTGCTGGTCATTGACCCTTCTCTGTAAGGCAGTCACCTGAGATTCTAGGTGACTAACATTGAAAACTAAATAGGTGCAGAGTTTAGTTAGTTTGTACACCTTTAGTTGCATACTCTCCTCATCTTCATCAGAAAAATCATGGGGAGGGGGATGAGAGAATAGGACCAAGGTCTTCTTCCTCATCACTAGCTTTAGTTTCTTGGCTGCTGGTTTTCCCCTGCACACTGATAGCTTTAAAAGAAGTGTCAATCGGCTGGGTTGCCATGGTTGAGGTCTGAATGATGTAATCACTTGCAAAAGTAAGAGTCTCTTCTAAATGGACTCCTTAATAGGTTCAGAAAGGTCCACCTCAGTTATGGTGGATGATGTGGGCTAAATATAGGTGATGTAGGAGTAATCATCTCTCCTTGAGCAAGGATGGAGAAGAGAGATTCATGGTACTCACAAAATCCTATATCTTCATCATCATAGAATTCAAGGTTGGGTATTGGTTGGTTGAGGTCAAGCGGCTGGGGATGGTAACTTTCCTCTAAAGGTTGATCACTAGAGTTTTGAGACTTTGAGTGAAGGCTTAAGGGTGGGATAATGAGCTCATCAGGCTGAGCATGAGGAACCTCAGCTCTGATCATAGAAAGAATGGGAGTGGTTTGCTCCTCAGGAGAAGTGGGAGCTCCAGTGTCCACTTCTACCTGCATGGTTGGTAATTTGGGGGCCTGCTCAACCTGAGTAGACTAAGCAGGGGTTCCTTTGGATATTTTTGGTAGGTGATGGTGATTTGTGGCTGTGTAGGGGTTGTAGATGTAGAAGGTGTGGGTTCAACATTGGCTGGTGCTACCAAGTTGTCACCTTGAGCAATGAGCTCTAACATTTTTGGGACCATGGCTATTTCTACCCCTGAGACTGTTGGCTTTCTCATTGTCTTGAAGATGCTGGGCTTCATCTGTCCCAATTTAAGAACATTACCTGTTCCCCTTAACTATGAGCCCAGTTCACAGTTAAGAATATACTGAACATATCTAGGGAACATGTAATATTCTGAGTCCAAGTTTGCAAGCAGATTTGTATATACATATTAAGAATACCTGAACTTTACCCCTTGAACCATTCCATGGACTATGTAGGAAAGGTCTTCAGGAATTTGGTCCAATCCTCCATGCTTGCTTGAAAGGGAGTGGATGACCACATGGAGAAGGTACTTCCACTTGTATAAGGCCTTGCCCTTTCTGAAGGTTCTTACAGAGTAGTCCCTTCATAGCCCATCTGCCGGAATGATTCATTAACAGTAGATTTAGGGAAAGACAAGTCACCCTCTTCATCATCCAGACTTAGATGGGTGTTGATAGCGGCTGGAGTGATAAAAACTATCCTCCCCTGCACTGTGGTAGACAGTGCCTTCCCACCATCCAAGATGACCTCTTGGCAGGTCCTCCAGAACTCCAAAAGTTGATCTTCATATAATGGAGGGTTTATTATGTGGGCAGTAAGGTAGTTGGTTAGAGATAAGAAGCGACAAACGTCTAAGAAACCAGTATCTTTCTTAGACGAAAATAGAGCAACTTGATTGTGTTGCCTATATATGTGCATTGCAAAATCCGGTTGGTTTCGGGGATCAAGGTTGGCTATTTTGAGTAGCTTTGTGATAAAGGAAGGTAAGAACAAGGTTGGTTTGTGGGTAAATTTAGGGTTTGAATCTTGCAGATGAAGGAGAAGAGTGAAAGAGGGGGAACCATTGTAGAAATATATATATATATATATATATATATATATATATATATATATATATATATATATATATATATATATATATATGATATGGATTTGAGACAAAGTAAATGCAAACGGATAAACTTTGAATCCGAATGTCTGTCCCACCTTAGAAAATGTCCCCAAAAAGTTAGTTTTCTTGGAAGTCTAAATCTTTCGAAGGTAATTTGTCTTCGGAAGGTTTTAGAAAAACTTCCAAAGCCAATTCGGCTTCAGAAGATATTCTTTAGTTTACTAAGAATTTTGATTCGGAAGAAAAATACTTAGAGTATTTTTACTTCCTAGATAGATTTTGCTTCAGAAGATATCAATTATCAGAAATCTTATTCAATAAGAGAATAAGTCTTTCGAGACTTGATTGCTTTCGGAAGAAAATAGTTCTTCAATACATATAAGTACATGGTGACTGTTGGACCAAAAGAACCAATGAGCCTAATCAGAAAAACCTTTAAGTCCCACGGACATTACAACAACTGAAGTAGTCCGCAACAGCTGAAGACATCAACTGATAACAAGGTCTGAAGACAAAGTCTGAAGTGAAAGAGCTGAAGACAAAGTCTGAAGTGAAAGAGCTAAAGACAAAGTCTGAAGTGAAAGAGCTGAAGACAAAGTCTGAAGTGAAAGAGCTGAAGACAAAGTCTGAAGACCAAGTTTCAGATGTTGTCACAACAGCTGAAGAAGATCTCTTCAGTAGTTGTGATGGTTTCCTTTCAGTAGTTCTATGTTTCTTGTATTCAGTACTTGTAGTTTCAGTAGTTTTAGTTTCATCTTGTACTTAGCATACTCTGAGATGTTCTCAGTTGTTGTGAACATTCTCAGTAGTTTGCTTACTTTCAGTTGTTTGTAATAATTCTGTTAGATGTCGCTATCAAGTGACATCAGCAGACGTCACATTCCTCTATATAAGGAATGTTGACCTAATTGTAAGGGCATGCCCTGCATAGCTTAGCGAAGCCTGCGAAGCTTAGCAGCCGTCACACCGAAGCATTTGTGCATGAATGATATTATCCTTTTGAAGAAAACCCTCTTTCTCTATAACCGTGTACTGTTCCATTGAATATCTATTGTGTTCTTTATATATTTGTCTAATTCTTGTTCTAATTCCACTGCGATTCAACTCTAATTGATCAAACTTAGATCGCTGATCCTGACAAATGGTATCAGAGCAGGTTAATCATTGATCGGTTTAACAATTGATCATTGAAACTACTATTTCGATATCTAAAGTTTGATCGAATTAGCATATTTGCAAGAATTGGTTATAGAGATTGGTCTTCTGCTGCTTCTGGTTAGTCAATTTAAGTTTCTTCTTGGTTCATATTGAGTTTGTTGTGTTTTTGTGCTAAATCTTTTGAAACTTGATTGAATTGGTTTGACTCTGAGAATGACTACTCCTTCTAATGACCCTCACAATACTGGCTCCTCAACCAAGCCTCCGATGCTGGTTAGGAGTGAGTATAACATATGGCAACGAAGAATGCTCCATCACCTGTCTGTTAACAGTTCAGGTTGTTGGAAATCTGTGGTTCACGGTCCACACAAGCCTATGGTGAACAATCCGGAGACCAACCAAATGGTTCCGAAGAAGAAGGAGCAATACTCAGATGAAGATCGTAAACTGTTTGAGATTGATGCTAAAGCCCATGGAATTCTGGCCATGGCACTGCCTAATGAAATCTATTCTGGGCTTATGCATCATGAAACTGCTCATGACCTCTGGAATGCTTTGAAGGAACAATTCGGAGGAACTGATGAGGTCTTAGCAAACAACAGAGAAATCCTCGCCCAACAATATGAGACATTCTCTCATAGGAAGGGTGAGACACTGACTCAACAGTTTGAGCGTTTCTCCTGCTTGATCTCTGAGCTGAAAATGGTCAAGCATGAGTATACTAACAGCCAGATGAACAACAGATTCCTCAGATCACTGCCTGAGAGATGGGACACATACACCATTGTCCTACGCTCCAGTGCAAATCTGGATAGCCTATCTCTCACCCAACTCCATGGGAAACTGCTTACATTTGAAAGAGAGATAGAGCAGAAAAGGAAACTGGCATCATCAGGAAAGCTCACTGATGACTTTGTACCAGGGAACACTGCCTTGGTCGGTCATGAGTCAGAATATGCTGGATCAGAAAGCCATTATGATGAGCATATAGATTTCTCTTCAAACAGTTCTGATCATGCATTTGTTGGTGTTGACAGTCATTCTGGGTGTAATAGTGATAATTTATGCTTTATCATGGATGATTTGATGGGTATTGCTGATGATGATTTAGAAGAGATGGATATTTTGAGCCAAATGGCCTTGATCAATATCAGATCTCAAAAGTTCTACAAGAGAACTGGTAGGAAATTTCCAGGACTCTCTGGCAAAACCAAAGTTGGTTTTGACAAGAGTAAGTTGAGGTGTCACAAATGCCACAGGCTTGGGCACTTTGCAAGAGAGTGTAGATCAACTGGATCTAACTCCTCTGCACCCTTTGTGACCTTTCCAAGCAATAGTTCACAAAACAAAGGGCAACATCCTGCTAGTTCTGGTCATCACTCACAACCTCAATCTCCTGCATATTTTGTCCCTCAGGGTCCAATGCCATATCCATATCCCTGCTATTACATGCCACAGCCAAATCCAGTTCAAGTTCCTATAGCACAACAACCTCAAGCCCTACCTGAGCCTCAACCATCTCCATCACAATCTCAACCTCATCACAGCTTCTTCACACCAGGAGTTGTTGACTGGAGCAGCTCACCAGATGATCTTTCTGGTTTCAATGAGCAATTATTTGCTGGTGCTGGTCAACATGGTGGTGAACATCCTTTTGGGAATCTTGCTCTCATGGCCCTGGAGTCTGAGGGTTCCTGCTCCAATGCATCATCTTCACAGGTAACCCAGGTATCTTCTGAGGCTAAAGCCAAGTTATGTTCTGAATCATGCATAGCTGCCTTTGTCTCTATTAGAGAGGCAAATGTAGCTTTAATCAATCAAAATCTTGAGCTTGAGAAAACTATTTCCAAAAGAAAAGCTGAGTATGAGTCTGCTCTTAATGACAAAGATGATGAGATTTACAAGCTTAAATGCCAACTTAATGATGAAAAGGCTAAGGTAGAGGTCATACTTGAGAACCACAGAAGTCTCAAAGAGACACTTGCAGCTACCCAAGTTGAGTGTGACCGCTGGGTAACATCCTGCAAGGGATTTGAAATGCTTCTCAGCAAGCAAACAGCTTCAAATGTGAAGTTTGGAATAGGTTACAATCATACTGCACCACCTACTGATTTTACTTCAAAATCAATAGTAAAATCTGAAGGTGAAAGTAATTTCCAAACCACATCATCATGTGATTCATCCTCAAATGATAATACAAAATTAGAGGATGAAGTCAGTGTTAAGATCTCAGCAAATCAATTGCCTGATGGTTTAAATGCTGATAAACACATGAAGCTGAGCAATTCAGATGTTGTCCCTCAAAGTACTCCAAGTACTGAAGGGCAAGTCACAACATCTGAAAAGCATTTCAAATCTGCTGAAATAAAAGGATTAACAACTGCTGAGGAATCTATCATACGGTCTTTCAGGACGGATAGAGAACAGCTGAAGAACAAGTCTTCAGTTGTTACCGATCCTTCAGTACTTAACACAAGTACTGAAAGGAGGAAAGTACTGAAGATCACACCTTCAGTAGTTTCCACTTCAGCAGTTGATCAATCCAAGATGAAGAATAAGCCATGTGAAATATGTGGTAAATTCAATCATCTATCTGATGAATGCTGGTACAAAAAGGGTTCCAAACTCAACAGAGATAAGCTCATTAAAGAAGAGATTAATAAAATGAAAAATGAGTTTGAGACCAAGTTTGTACCACAGTCATCTCAAACTGATAAACCCAAGGCCTCGCCAAATCCAAAAAGAAGGATGGGGTTTATCAGAAAACAGCTGATAGTGTTCCTCATGATAAACATCAGACTAAGTCTGTGAATTTCAAGAAGGAGGAAATGGTGGGTCACAGGAACTCATCAAAAACAAGTACTGATGTGTCAAATGAGCTGAAGGCTTTAGCAACAAATCAGACACAACTTGTTATGATGGTTCAGCATTTGTTGGGGAGAGTTAACCAACTAGATGCACCTGTGATCAAACCACTGAAAAGGAAATCCAAGCCCAAATCTAAGAAATCCATTTCAGCACCATCTCCACCTTCATCAGCTGTTAATCATGAGAAACAAGTTATGGTTAAATCTGTTGATGAAAACAGACCCAAAACCAAAAAGGTTTGGGTCTCTAAAGCTAACTAGTTTCTTATGATAAATGCAGGGTTCTTCAGCATGCCAAAGAAGCATCTGGTATGTAGACAGTGGAGGATCTATGCATATGACTGGGAGCAGTTCTCTTCTTAATGACTACTCTCAAGGAAAGAAGGGATTTGTCTCATTTGGAAATGATGCTAAGGGTTACATCATCGGGAAAGGATTTGTGTCAAATGGAGAAATCAGATTTGATGATGTTAACCATGTGGAGAATCTCAAGTATAATCTACTGAGTGTCAGTCAGATGTGTGATAAAGGGCATGTTGCACTTTTCACAAGCCAGAACTGCCGGATTCTGTCTTCCAAAGTTCTGAGGCTGATTGACAAGGTATTGGATGAACATACTCTCCTGAAGGCCAACAGGATAGGAAGAGTATATGCCTTGGATTTGTCAAAGAAGATTGATTTAAAAGGTCATCCTTGCCTGTTCTCCAAGGCCTCTCCTCAGGAATCTAAACTGTGGCATAGAAGGCTGGGTCATGTTAATCTCAAAAACATGAATCAGCTGATCCACAATAGTTTAGTGAGAGGTCTACCAATAAAGGAGTTCCACTGTGATGAAACCTGCACTGCTTGTTTAAAAGGAAAACAACACAAAGTTTCATTCCCTCCTATAGAAGAACCAAAGTCCACTGCCTGCTTGCAATTACTGCACATGGATCTCTTTGGTCCTGTGAGAGTAATGAGCATGGCAAAGAAGAAATACTGTCTGGTAATTGTGGATGATTACTCCAGATTTGTATGGACCTTCTTCTTGCATTCAAAGGATGAGGCTGCTCAGACAATTATTAACTTTGTGTTGTATGTTGAGAAGCAGTATTCCCTATCAGTCAAGTGTATAAGAAGTGATAATGGAACTGAATTTAGAAACCATACACTTGATGATTTCTACCTTTCAAAAGGAATCAAGAGGCAGTATAGCATCCCAAGGACTCCAGAACAAAATGGAGTAGTGGAGAGAAAGAACAGGACCCTAATTGAAGCTGCAAGGTCCATGTTGGCTGACTCTGGTTTGCCACTGACCTTTTGGGCTGAAGCTGTCAACACAGCATGCTATGTGCAAAATAGAGCTTTAGTGAATCAGAGGTTGATGAAGACTCCTTATGAAGTTCTACATCATTTGGCTCCTCTAATTTCATTCTTCAGAGCATTTGGGTGTCCTTGTTACATTCTCAACACAAAGGATCAACTCCAAAAGTTTGATTCTAAGGTGGATGCAGGGTATTTTGTTGGGTATTCATCCACTTGCAAGGCTTACAGAGTGTTCAACTGCAGAACAAAGATGGTTGAAGAAACCTTGCATGTGAAGTTCAATGAATCCCCTAAGGACAAAATTCCACAAAACCCTGTGGAGTTGTTTGATCTGGACATACTGCAATATGTTCCTTATCAGCCTCCAGCTGTTGCAGATCATGTGAATTCATCACCTTCTGCAGCTAGTCATCCATCTGGTGGTACTGATGTTGATGATGATCCCAGTACTCACCTATTCAAGTTTAGTGATCAACTGCCTGAGTCTACTAAACTTGATGTTCCTGTAGCTTCAGTAGCACCATCCACAACAAATGCTGATGAGATTTTGAATCCTCTACTTCATTTGACTTGCCATCTAATACTTGGTTTCAAGAATCTGGATCAACATCTGTTGCTGCTGAGCGTGCTACAAACACTTGCACAGATCTCATAGTGTACCAAGAGCTGAAGAATCACCCAATGTCTCAAATCATTGGTGATATCAATGCTGGTGTCTCAACTAGAAGTCAATTGTCCAACTTCTGCTTCTATGCTCTCTTCATCAGTCAGCAAGAGCCAAAGAACTATCATATTGCATTAAGAGACAATGGATGGGTTGATGCCATGCAGCTTGAGCTTCTTCAGTTCAAAAAGCAGCAAGTGTGGGAACTGGTTCCTCTACCCCCAGGTAAGTGTGCAATAGGCACTAAATGGGTGTTTAGGAATAAAACAGATGAAAATGGGCAAATTGTCAAGAACAAGGCCAGACTGGTTGTCCAGGGGTTTTCACAAGAAGAAGGTATTGATTATGATGAAACCTTTGCCCCTGTAGCCAGACTGGAGGCAATTAGATTGTTCTTAGCCTATGCTGCATTCCACAATCTTAAAGTTTTTCAAATGGATGTCAAAAGTGCATTTTTATATGGTAAAATAAAAGAAGAGGTTTATGTGTGTCAACCACCAGGTTTGAGGATAATAAACATCCTGATTGGGTGTATAAACTTGATAAGGCTCTTTATGGGTTGAAACAAGCTCCTAGAGCCTGGTATGAAACACTGTCAAATTTTCTTCTTCAGAATAATTTCACTAGAGGCTCCATAGATAAAACTTTGTTCATTAAGAAAGTGGGTCAGCATAAGCTCCTTGTTCAAATTTATGTTGATGATATTATTTTTGCATCCTCTGATCCACAGTTGTGTGATGCATTTACAAAGTTGATGCAACAAAAATTCGAAATGAGTGCCATGGGAGAATTACAGTTCTTTCTAGGTTTGCAAATCAAACAAAAGGCTGATGGAACTTTCATTCATCAGTCAAAATACACAAAGAGTCTTTTGGAAAAGTTTGATTTACAAAACTGTAAGCCCTGTTCTACTCCCATGTGCAGCACCACACAACTGGATGCAGATCAGAAAGGTAAAGCTGTTGATGAAACACTTTACAGATGTATGATTGGGTCCTTGATGTACTTAACAGCTTCTAGACCAGATATTATGTTTGCAACTTGTGTTTGTGCTAGATTTCAGGCTGCTCCTAAAGAGTCTCATTTGATTGCAGTCAAGAGGATCTTTAGATATCTGCAAGGTACTCAATCTCTAGGTCTTTGGTATTCCACTGGGCACTCTTGCAAATTAGTTGCTTTTTCTGATAGTGACTATGCAGGGTGTAAATTAACTAGAAAATCAACTTCTGGTGGATGTCAATTCCTAGGCAACTGTTTGGTTTCTTGGCAGAGTAAGAAACAAACATCTGTTGCTACATCCACTGCTGAAGCCGAGTACATTGCTGCTGCAAGTTGTACATCTCAGGTACTCTGGCTTCAGAATCAATTATTGGATTATGGCATTACAGAGACTAAGACTCCATTACTAATGGATAGTGCTTCAGCTCTTTGTATTGTCAAGAATCCAGTCCAGCACTCTAGGACCAAACATATTGAGATCAGACACCATTTTATTAGGGATTGTTTTGAAAAAGGTCTGATTGATCCAAAGTTTGTTCCTAGTGCTGATGAGCTTGCAGACATATTTACTAAGCCTTTGGACAGTTCAACTTTCCAAAACCTAGTGTTAAGGCTTGGTATGCTGCAGCTAGAATAAGTGACAACTACTGATGATCTCAGTCAACAAGTACTGATGAGCATTCGTATACTATTGTCACAAATAAGTACTGATAAGTTCTTTTATCCTCAGTAGTTTTCATAACTACTGAAGACTAAATTACTTAAAAGTACTGAAGTACTCTATCTGTTGAAAAGAACTGATGTAGTTACAACTACTGATGTAAGTATAACAGATAAGTACTGATGACCAATGAAACGTCTGAAAATCAGACAAAGTCTGATAAGTGTTGAGGTCAGAATGAAACAGCTGATGAGCTAAGAATTGACGACAACAGCTGATGAGAAACTTTTCTCTTCAGTTGTTTCTACAACTGCTGTTTCACTTCATACAACTGAAGCCAAAACCATGTCTTCAGTAGTTTTACAACTACTGATGACTAACACCAAATCTTCAGTTGTTTACAACACCTGAAGCCAAAACCATGTCTTCAGTAGTTTCACAACTACTGATGACTAATACCAAGTCTTCAGTTGTTACAACTTCTGAAAGTTAATACCAGGTCTTCAGTTGTTTTCAAACAACTGATGACAGCACCAACACTTTCAGTCGTTTTATATCAGCCTTTTCTTACCCTATAAATACCTAAACCTAATTTCAAACGTTTCATTAGCCGTTTCTTGTCCTTCACTCTCTCAACAATGGCGACCATGAAACTCAAACCCAGACACAACTGTGTTGCCTACCTCTCGAAATCGGCCTTTTGGAACAAATTTGATAATGCCATCGATCTTATGGTAGATTCCCAGTACCGAACCGCTTTTCTTCTGAATCCTACCATATACCCCGATTCCCTAAGCCAATTCTGGACCAACGTCTCTGTGCAAACTGGTGAGAATGATAGCCAAATCACTCTCCAGTCGTTGGTTAACCAGAAACAGGTGGTCATCACTCCAGACATCATTCGACAAACCCTAAATCTACATGATGCCACCTGTGTCACAGAATACCCGAAAGGCACAACTGATATGTCTTTCATCAATAACGGGTATGAAGGAGACTTAAGTGCTACCACCATTCTGAAGAAGCACTTCCATGATGCTGAACGTCTTATATTCCACATGGTGAATGTCTGCCTTGCACCAAAAACCTCCTCATGGGATCAGATGTCCTCCCGATGGCAACAGGTATTATACTCTATCTTTGAACGACAAAATCTAAATTTTTCTGAGATAGTTTTCATGGAACTAAAGGATCTGGCTTTGAAACCTGTGGCAAACAGATGGATATTATATCCCAGGTTTCTCATGGCCATAATTTTAAATCAGCTAAAATCAGACGGCCTTGTTGGCCTTGGAGTCCCTGCTCCGGCTGTATTGCCTGAAGTATACTCCAGGCACAACTCTGACCCTACACTGAAAGGGGCTGCCCGGCTGCTAAAACCCAAGCAGCGGGAACCCACAGCCTCCACTTCCAGATCCAAAGTCCCCACCAAACCCAACACCAAAAAGCCCAAAAAGGCTACTCAGGGAGATGAGTCCCCTGAGGATGCCCCTGTACCACCAATACAGGAAACACTTACTGGTTCTAACCCCCCAGTAGTGTCAAAGACTCCACCAGCCCTAGCCGCTCAGGCATCCTCTCAACAGGATCCTGATGCAACCATAATTGGGGATACCACAATGCTGGAACCTATCTCAATTGAGAAGGTTACCATTGAAGAGCACCAGTCACCCCGGGTGCAATCTGCTTCAAACCTATCTCCAAATGCAACCGCCCCTCAAAGCCCAACCATTATAGTTGCACAAGTGCTGAGTCAGCTGCATTCCTCTCCTCCTCCCCAGAAACCAATTACAATGGGGAGAACCTCAACAGCTGAGGAAGAGGACCAAAATGCTGCTGATAACCCACAGCACAGGGGTTATAATGTTCAATCTCCCCGTGTAGAGGAGGAGGTTAGAACATCTGGTGAGGCTGCCACTTCTACTGATTCAGCAAATGAACAGGATGCAGTTGGTAACATCTCTAAGACCTCACCAGAGGCAACTGCCGATGAAGGACTCAGTCCTGAGGCAGGAAGTCCCCAGAACCAAGAACAAGGGGCACATGCTACAACTGATCTACACTCAGGGCATGTACATCCTGATTCAATCAGGAGGTCAGGTGATTCAGCAAAGACTGATGATGACCTGGGCTTTTTCTTCGATGTCTTAGCCCATAACACAATCCTTGAGGCTGAGGTGAGCAGACTCAAAGAACTGCTTGCCAAAATGTCTCAGGATCAAAGTCCATCTGCCCCAATAAACCCACAGATGGCACCTTCATCTGAAGGTTCACCAAACACTCAGCCACTACACTCAACTGAGCCACCAGCCACTGCTTTTGGCACCACCTCTCAGGGACAGAACCCCTCTGAGCAGATGGTTGCTACCTTTCAACATTCCTTACCTCTCATCACTCCCATCATCAATGAGATTGTGCATAAAGCCATTGATGAGAGGATCTCCTCAAATCTACAAACACTTGTTGATGATGCTGTGCAAAAGAAGCTTTCTGCCATTCAAACCCCTGAACCCAATGCACCCAAAAAGGGGGAGTCTAAGGCAGTGAAAGAAAGAAAGAGAAAGAGAGTGGAAGATGAGAAACAACAAGAGAAAGAAAAGGAGTTAGAAAAGGAAAAACAGCTGATCACATACAAGAGAAAGAAAAGTGCTGAAACTCAAAAGCCTGATGAAGAGAAATCATTGGAAGATCTGGTTAAAGAAGCTGATGAAGCTCACAGCAGATCAATGGACAGAATAATAGACCAACTCTTCAGACAAGGCTTTGATACAGCTACATTAGACACTGAGATCAGAAGGCTGGAGATTAAAGAGATACAAGAGAGATGGGCCAGTTACAGTGTGATGGAAAGGGAGAGGTTGGAGATAATGATCAGGTTTATTGCAAAATACTTGGGAAGATCATTAATTGAGATTAAATCATGGACCAGAGACAGTATTCTGGCAATAACCACCAGAATCTGTGCTTCTGAAGCATTCAATAAGGGGTTGATTATCGAAGCCTTAGATGAAGCAGGTGCTGGGAAGAGAACTGATATGGCCAAGCTTTCCAAAGCCAAACTTACCACAAAAATGCTAGATCAGCCTTCCCAAACTCCCACTCAAAAACAACCAACCCCACAACTCTCCAAACCAATCCCTAAACCTAAACTTAAACCAACTCAACCCTCAAAACCAACTCCCTTACCCCAAAAACCACCTCAAACCACATCCAATGATGCACCCAGAAGGAGGAGAAGGGTGTTGAGGATGGAAGAAGAAGAAGAAGATGATGATGAAGAAGACAGTCTGCCAATCTCTGCTGTTCTAAAAATACCTGAGCCCAGAAGTCAACAAATGATCACACCAGACTTTCAGAGGCAAATGGTGAAAGTTAAGATTGAAGAAGAAGAACAGCAGAAACAGCACGATGAGCAACTTTTGAAGATGGTTGACAAAGAGTTTCCTCAGTCATCATCTATACAAGCCATGAAGAAACACGCTCAAAGGCTGTATGCTCTCAGGTATACCTTTCAATATCAAAAGGAGAGAGTAAGGATTTGGCCAGACCCCAGGGTTAGTTCTAGAATTCATAAGAAATCCATACCAAGTAGATACAATGGCCAAGTGAGAAAGACCATAGATGCTGTTATTATGTTGGCCATTGTAGTCTCACCCTGGGAGATACTTGAAGACTTCAAGAGAGCCTACAAGTCAAAGATGACCCCTCAAACTCTAATGGAGAACAAAATGGTCAAGAAGGGGTTGTTATACAAGAGGCTTGAAGAGATCAAGAAAAATGAACTCCAGTTGTTATTAGAAGGGACTCACCCAGATGAATTTGCTTACAGAGAGATAACAACTGTTGAGTTGAAAAATGGAAAGACGTAAAGTACCTATCAGAGTACTATGGCCCAGAGTTCTTCTTCGAAGGAGAAGCAGAAGAACTCACTAAGGAGGAACAAGTTGTTCTCCTTGAGGCCTACGTCAGAGAGTCTTATAGACTCATCAATGGGAAGTAGGTTTCATGGTTGGGATAACAGCTCTGTGTCCAGTTCCCCAAGATAGAGTTCCCTTCCATCCTTTGACATTCACATCTACTGAAACCTGTTCCCTGGCCTGTGCTTATCCGATATCTCTGAAGCTGATCAAGAGAGTATTTCTGCCAAGAATAAGTGGGACCTCAATAAGCTTAAAGGCTTTGGCTGCATTAGTTCAGGGGGAGTTTGTTGGACCAAAAGAACCAATGAGCCTGATCAGAAAAACCTTTAAGTCCCACGGACATTACAACAACTGAAGTAGTCCGCAACAGCTGAAGACATCAACTGATAACAAGGTCTGAAGACAAAGTCTGAAGTGAAAGAGCTGAAGACAAAGTCTGAAGTGAAAGAGCTGAAGACAAAGTCTGAAGTGAAAGAGCTGAAGACAAAGTCTGAAGACCAAGTTTCAGATGTTGTCACAACAGCTGAAGAAGACCTCTTCAGTAGTTGTGATGGTTTCCTTTCAGTAGTTTATGTTTCTTGTATTCAGTACTTGTAGTTTCAGTAGTTTTAGTTTCATCTTGTACTTAGCATACTCTGAGATGTTCTCAGTTGTTGTGAACATTCTCAGTAGTTTGCTTACTTTCAGTTGTTTGTAATAATTCTGTTAGATGTCACTATCAAGTGACATCAGCAGACGTCACATTCCTCTATATAAGGAATGTTGACCTAATTGTAAGGGCATGCCCTGCATAGCTTAGCGAAGCCTGCGAAGCTTAGCAGCCGCCACCGAAGCATTTGTGCATGAATGATATTATCCTTTTGAAGAAAACCCTCTTTCTCTATAACCGTGTACTGTTCCATTGAATATCTATTGTGTTCTTGCTATATTTGTCTAATTCTTGTTCTAATTCCGCTGCGATTCAACTCTAATTGATCAAACTTAGATCGCTGATCCTGACAGTGACAAATGTAAGCTTCGGAAGATATATTCAAATTTTTTTCGAAGGTTAACTTCTAAAAAATAGTTATTTGTTTTGAAGACATAATTTTCTTCTGAAGACAACTTGTTGTCTTCCGAAGGAAAATATATCCAAAATTCTCAAAATTCTAAGTGATATCATTTTGAAAAGATTCTTCCAAAGTAAACTAGGCTTATATGGTGATGATATAGAGAACTTAAGACACACGTGTTATTAAAAATAATCATGAGTTTAGTTTAAAGAAAATCTCTCAAAGTTAATCATCCCAATCACTGATACAAGATACTTAAATCTCTGCTCATCAAAAGCTTTTTTGAACAGATCAGCATATTGTTTATTTTTGTTAACTTTGACTAGTTTTATCAATCCTTTTTCAAAATTATCTCTAATTAAATGATACCTGATATTGATGTGCTTTGTCTTTGAGTGCTAAACTGGATTCTTTATGATAGAGATAGCACTGTTGTTGTCTATGTGGATGGGAGTCTCCTTGAAGTTGAATCCATAGTCTACCATCTGATTCTGAATCCAAAGCACTTGAACACAGCAACTTGCAGCAGCAATGTATTCAACTTCAGCAGTTATTGCAGATACACTGGATTGTTTCTTGCATTGCCATGAGACTATCCTTCCACCAAGAAATTGACATCCCCCAGATGTTGACTTTGCAGTCATATTGCAGCCACCATAGTCACTATCTGTATATGCATACAAATTGAAGTCACAATTCTTTGGATACCAAAGGCCTAATTTCGGAGCACCCTTGAGATATCTGAGAATATTCTTAATAACAACTAGGTGTGACATCCTGGGGTTGGCTTGATATCTTGCACAAATACATGTAGCAAACATGATATCAGGCGTGCTGGTTGTGAGGTACATTAGAGACCCAATCATAGCCCTGTATAGATGTTCATCAACACACTACCCTCAAGATCTGGTCCAAGAGAGTGGTTTCTAGCTATGGGTGTCTTAGCAACCTTGCACTCAGTCATGTGAAACTTGGTAAGTATGTCTTGCACATACTTTGATTGGTTTATGAAAGTTCCATTTTTAACCAATTTCACTTGAATTCCTAGAAAGAAATTGAGTTCCCCTATGGCACTCATTTCAAATCTATTCTTCATTAGCTTCTTAAAGTCTTTGTAGAGCTTTAGATTAGTTGACCTAAAGATAATGTCATCTGCATAAACTTGAATCAACATCAAGTCATTTCCTGTTCCTTTGATGAAGAGTGTTCCATCAATAGTACCTCTATTGTATCCGTGCTTACAGAGATACTATGATAGTGTCTCATATCACTTCCTTGGAGCCTGATGCAGCCCATAAAGAGCTTTGTCAAGCTTGTAGACATAATCAGGATGCTCTAGGTCTCCAAAGCTAGGTGGTTGTTTGATATACACCTCCTCATCAATCGCCCCATACAAAAAAGCACACTTGACCTCAAGTTGGCATACCTTGAAATCCTTGGATGCAGGAAAAGCCAGAAATATCCTAATAGCTTCAAGTCTTGCTACTAGAGCAAAAACATCTGTGTAGTCAATCCCTTCTTCTTGTGTGTATCCTTGAACAACTAGTCTTGCCTTGTTCTTGATGACAAGTCCTCTATCATCCTTCTTGTTCCTAAAAACCCACTTGGTACCTATGGTAGTCTTCCCTTGAGAAAGAGGACATAGATTCCAATCCTTCTGTCTCTTGAATTGAAGCAGCTCCTCTTGCATTGCTTCAACCCAACTTCCATCTTTCAAAGCCTCTTCTATCTTTTTAGAGTTATCTGGGACAAGAAACAAGAGTGAAGACAAACATTTTTGTCATGGGTTTGTCCTCTTGTTCTTACCCTAGTCTCAACATCTCTAATGCTGTTTGTGGTGGGATGGGACTTGTGGATTCTCAGTTGAGGAATCACAGCAAGTTGTTTAGACAACTCTAAATTGGTGAAAATCAAATCTAGTGCTTGAGAGTCATGCACCACATCAACACACTTATCAAGTGGGACTTGATCCAATGAGTGTGTTACATTATTGAGGTTGTCTTCTATGGAGTGGTTATCAGCATCAAGAAACTCCTAATCACTATCACCACCTCCATCTCCTCTTACATTGGAAACTCCTTCATCTATGTTTTGTTCCTCTGTGCTAGAATTTATAGGTACCTCAGATGTGTCAGCTGAAGAGTTTGTCATGGTTGTGCTGACAGGATTTCCAGCTGCAGGGCTAGTTACCACTGAAGCTGAAGTAGTTTGAACATTTGGTCTTCTCAGCTTAAATCTTGTATTAGAATCTCCTATTGTTAAAGTACCTGTAGATCCTGAAAGGTTCTAACAAGATTTGTTAAAACAATTGGTAACTAAATCAAGATCAAACAACCAATCAGGACCAAAACCTTTCACATTGGGTGTGTGCTCATAGAAGGTCATAATGGCTAACTCCTCAACTACTCTGGTTCTGAGATTGTATACTCTATAAGCCTTAGCTTGGGAAAAGTATCCAATAAAATGTCCATCATCTGATTTCTCACAAAATTTGGCTATTTGATCCTTGGTATTCATGATGGTAAAAAGGCATCCAAATGATCTGAGGAAACCAATGAAAGGCCTCCTTTTGTGCCACAATTCATAAGGAGTCTTACCATAGGTCTTGACTACTAAAACTATATTCTGCATATAGCAGGCAATGTTGACTGCCTCTACCCAGAAGGTGATGGGCAGTTTAGAGTCAGAAAACATGGTTCTTACAGCTTCAATAAGTGTTCTGCTTCTCCTCTCAGCAACACCATTTTGCTGAGGAGTCCTGGGAGCACTATATTGTTTTGTAATACCCTTTTCATCACAAAATGTATCAAGGATTTGGTTTTAAATGCGGTTCCTTGATCACATCTTATGATCTTGACCCTGTGATCACATTGATTCTCAATTTTTAGAATGAAACTCTTCAAGATCTCAGGGATCTTATCCTTAGTTCTAAGAAAGAAGACCAAAGTGTATCTTATGAAGTCATCTGTGATCACCAAGCAATAAAAGGTCCTTCCTAAACTCATTACATCAGTGGGTCCAAAGAGATCCGTATGTAATAAGTGTAGGGGTGTAGTGATGGAGTTTATTTCCTTTGGCTTGTGAGATACCTTGTGTTGCTTCCCTTTTAGGCATGCAACACAATGATCATCACTTGTAAACTCTTTCTTTGGTATTCTAGTTACCAAATCATTCTTAATTAATTTAATCATGTTTTTAAAGTTTACATGGCACATACTTTTATGCCAAAGGAAAGACTCATCATTATTGACCTTAGATAGAAAGCAAGAAACTTCTCCTGAAGGGGATGTTTCCTACAAATCCATCTTGTACATGTTCCCTTTCCTGGGGACTCTGAGCAGGATATGCTCTTGAGGAATGATCACCCTGGGTTTGAGAACAATGCACTCGTGCTCAGTAAAGAGCATTTTATGTCTCTGATCACAAAATTAGGATACACTCAGAAGATTGTACCCAATCTCCTTAACAAAGTTTACCTTTTCAATGCTGAGCTTACCATTTGTGACTCTGCCCCTTCTAGTAATATAACCACCAGATTCTCCTCCAAAAGTAACTGGCCCTCCATTAATTATTTCAAAGTTTCGAAGCAAAGTTCCATAGCCTGTCATGTGCCTGAAACAGTCACTGTCAATGATTCATATATTTCCTTTAGTCTTTAGCTGTTCCTACATAAAAAAGGATAGTTAGCCACATTTGGAAACCCAAGCCTCATTGTTCTTGGGCTTGTCAAAGTGAAGTGATGATAATGCAACAGTAATTGATCCTATATGCAAGTTTTGAGGATCATTTGCTACTGTTGATGAAGAACTTTCAGTCAAATGGCCTTCCTTCATCTTCCACACCATCTTTGGAAGAATAGACTTGGCCTTCAACACTTCAGAAGTTTTGATATTTTTGGAAGTTTTGGAGATTGGACCTTCAGAAGCTTTTACATCCACTGCAGCAGACTTCAGTACTTCCGAAGCATTCCTTTCTTCCGAGACCAAATTTCTTCCGAAGGTAAGTTTTCACTTATATTCTTCTTCACTTTGGAGCTTCCGAAAGGAAGAGATTTTCCTTCTAAAGCTATTTTCTTCTTCTTCTTCTTCTTCTTAGATGTTTTACTCTTGTTCATGTGGATAGTACTTTTAAGATTGTAGATGCAATCCTTGGCAAAGTGAGAAGTACTACCACACATGATGCATTCAATTGGTGTACTTCTGAGAGTCATTTTTTGAGAGGGAGACTAAGCCTGTTCACTCTCTACTTTTTTCTTCATCTTCACAGATGATGCATCAGGCTTCTTGGGATGAGGCTTGCTCTTAGAACTAGATGGTTCAAGCTGTGCAGCAGTGGTTCACATTTTATCAGCCTTTTGCTTTGAATCAGGATGACTTGGACATGAACTAGAACTCCTGGTACTAGAGTCTATGGTTGTGTCCTCAGTCTTTACCACTTCAAATCCAGTAGAGATGAAAACCTACTTTTTCTTGGAGTTGAAAGTGGCCTTGATCTCTTAGGCTTTCTTGGACTTTCTTTTGGCTGCCCTGATCAAGTTCTTCTTTCCAGACTTTATCATCCTAGATTCTTTCTTCTCTCCAGGAGAATAGTGTCCTTTCTCAGGATAACCCTTGTCACTCGCCTCAGATTCATCCTTCTCTACCTCCTTTTCATCTTTATCCTCTTCTTGAATGGGATCTATGGAGGGCAACTCATCTTGACAAGTTCCACACCTTAGAGATCTTACAGATAACAATATGTGTGGAGGAGCTATCTTACTTGAACCTAATCCTTGCTAGTTCTGATAAAAAATCTTTGGATGTATGGATGAAGATATTATGTTCTTGAAGGTTTCCTCTTCAAGAACACATTTTTCTACCTTAGCTTTGCTGATCACAAGCTCAAGGTGGGATTCAGTTAATTTGGTAATGAGATCCTTGATCTGAGTCTTGTAATTGGTGTGCTCATGCTTAAGAGTTGAAATTGTCTTCTCTAAATCTTCTATTTTAAGTTTATAATCATTTTTAGCTATTTTAAAGTCAGCTTTTAAGATGTTCAAGGACTGAAGATTAGATCTCACTTCCAAATTATAAGACCGATACATGTTAACTTTAGCATGCATTCAGGAGTACAGAGATGTTCCAATACCTTAGCTTCTTTATGATCAGCCTTTAGTGCTTGGTTTAGAGAAGCATCTTCTACCTGAAAGCTCTAGTCAAAGCCTCCTTCTTCAACAGCAACAACAACATGTTGTTTGGGCTGGCTTAGCTTCTTAGTTCTTGGAGCTGCATTAGTGTAGTTTGGTCTGGTTTGTGCTTGACCACCATTAGTCCTTGGTGCCTTGTACTCTCTAGAAAAGTGGCCCATCTGGTTACAGTTGTAACACTTCACTGTGCTTTTATCCAGTCCAAACTTTCCACTGGCCATATTGCTGGGAAATTTTCTTCTTGTCCTCTTGTAGAACTTCTTGGCCCTATGAGTGAGAAGAGCCATCTGTTGGACTATCTCCTTGTACTCCGGATCATTTGAATGGATGCAGTCCAAGTCTTCAAGAGTAAAAAGAAAGTTTCCACAACTTTCATCAGTAGACACAAAGGCTTATGCAGAGCTTGTCTCTTGGAATGGGCTTCCTTGGATGTAGCTCTCCCTTGGTGTCTTGGGGAAAGTGATGAAAGGACCCTTTTATGAGGTTTTAGGGAAGCATATAAGATGATACTATGGTTCTATGCTATCCCTTTCAACCACATGAAGGGCTGAACTCTGCTGGTTGTTGGAAGAGCTGCTGGATGGATTTTGTAAGTTCATCTCCATCTGATATCCACTAAGGATACCATACAGCTCTGTGAGAGTAAGAGTAGAGAGGTTCCCAGTTCTCTTAATGGCGACACTGTAGTGAGTCCATTGTCTGGGAAGAGAGAACATGAACTTCCTCACTATGTCCCTTTTCTCAAGTTTTACTACAACATCAGTCAAAGTATCCATAATCTCAACATACCTGAAGTATTGTTGAGTCATGGTTTCACCTATCTTGTAGGTGAAGTTTTCAAACTGCTGCTTCATGAGATCCTTCTTGTTCTCTTTGGCTTCATCAGACCCCTCATACATCAGCTTCAGTGCATCCTAGAGCTGCTTACTAGTCTTGCACATCTTAAAGCCTCTGTATATTGAGTTAGGAAGAGCAGTTTGAAGAGCGGTCATGGCTTTCTAATCTACATCTATTATTTCAAGTCTTCTTCAGAGTAGTTAGCCATTTTCTTTGGTATCATGCCACCTCCAACAGTGGCTGAAGAGGTGCATGGAATGTAAGGTCCTTCAACAACAGATCTCCACATCCAGCTATCTTGAGACTTGATGAACCCTTCCATACATTGGCACCAAGTATCAAAGTCATCAGGAGTGATCAGTGGAGACTTTGTCATAGTACCAGTTTTCATCTCAGCTTTAACAAGAGCTGCTATTTGAGTTGTTCAATGTTCTATGAAACTAAAGTGATCTAAGATGGTGAGATCTTGCAATCAAGAGCCTAAAATGCTCTGATACCAATTGCAGGACCGGTGAAGCGTGGTCAATGCAACAGTTTCATAAAATGGAGAGATATGAAACACTTAGCATATCAAATAGGGAACGGGTTAGTGATTATACAAAGAACACAAGTAAAAGAATAAAAATAAGAACACTCAAATATGGTTTTCAAGAATGATGTATATTGCTCTTAAGTTCTTACAAGTATTACAAAGCATACATTAGAATACAAGTACTTGAGACACTTTATACTACATCCTACAGCCAACCATACTTTGAAGGCCAACTGGAAACACTAATATAGACAACAAGATCAATGTAGAGTCAAAAGGCAGATTGCTTTTTGACTTATGACTATGACATGTCATAGCTCACATCCTAATATATTACAAAAAGGTTAAAAGTACATAGTTGGAAAGTTATAGATAAAAGACCTTAATCTATAGTTGACAAAAGCATGGACTTTTCACCAACTCATATAAGTTGGTGAGTCATCAGAAGTGGTAGCGGAAAGTGGTTCAGTGTTTGTCAAAAGGTGATTCAGAGAAAGCATGTCTTTTCTGTCTTCAGAAGAAATAAGTCTTTGGCTTTGGAAGACTTTGTTCTTAAAGCTTCAGAAGACTTCATCTTTGGCTTAGGAAGATATGGTCTTTTGGCTTCGGAGATTTGACACTTAGCATAATTTACTGAGTTGTATCAAATCTTCCAAAGTAACTTCCATGTACTTCATTTCTGCATGCTGAGAGCTCTTGGTTGTTCTTTGGTTGTATCAGCCTCTAAGTGTATTCCTTACAATGGTGTTGAAGGGAGATGGTCGTGGAAACTAATGGCTTTCGTTCGAGGAATAAAAAAGGATATGGAGGGGGTGTTTAGAGTTCTTACTTTAAATTTTTATTTTTAAAATTTTTAAATAGAGAACTATTAGGTACACTCATCTTTGAAGTATCTACAAGAGCTTTTAAACAGATGTTAAATTGTCTTGCCTGACACTTAGCCTACATAACTATCAATTTTCACCTCGCTTACACATTCCTTGTTAAAATGACAACAACCGTAACCTACCTAAACCTTAAACCAATCTCTAGACCTCCCTAACCTAGACCTCTACCTATGAGACCTGACCCGAGCTCCGGTGTCAGAAACTAGAAATCATCGATGTCATCACAAAATCTCCAAATGATTAAATGAGTTTTGTAGTTGTCGGAGCTCTTTTAGTTGTTGATCTTCGTTGGTAGCGGAAACACGAAGGTGTAGCAGACGGGATCTTCATATATGTCGGAGGTGTAAGAGAATCTCTAAAGAATATCTCTGTTAATGGACATGACATCGTCTGACACAAAAGAACAAGTGTCAAGAACAATCAATACCATAACGTCATTCCATTCACGCATAATTAATCCAAAGTTCCAAACAGGAACGAGCAAATACAGACACAAATTCAACAAAGTACAATCCAAACAAAATCAAATACAATCCAAAACACCAATAAATTGTCTATATGCTCTCCAAAGAGCAGTCTAGACTACCAGTCCTCTAATCCAAGCACATCAACCATTATTACTTGAAAAGACATGTTCTAAAAAGTCAATGTTCGTTAGTGAGTTCACATGTTCATAAGTACAAAATAAGTTGTCGTCTAAGTCATGTATAAAATATGAGTGTATGAGAACATAAAAGTCACAAAAACCAATATATGCTAATAACCAGTCCAAATAACCAGATATATTCACTCGAGGGCACAGACATGCCACATAAGTCTTACGTAGCATAATGACAACAAAGGAGGGTATCAACCCGTTAGTATTAACAATACCTTTTCATGACAGTCCAAATAAAAAAACATACTTATGAAGGAAAATATAGACTCAATCCTATGAATCAAACTACACATGATAGTTTAAAATAACTTTAAAACATGACATGGTCCAACCAATGAGCAAGTTTTTACCTAAAATAAAACATATTAAAGGGTCGTGAAACTCACCTTGATGTTTGCACAGTCCAAAGTTCACAGTCTATAGATACACAAGAACAATATAGGATTCCTAAAGGTCAAGAAGACCTAATTGGGTGTAATCCTCGTCGTGTAGTCCTTAATGTCCATCCAAGCTCTTATTTTACTAAATTAGTTATTCATGTATCATTCCAAGTCTAATGCCCTACCTTAAGTTCCTCATCCCGTTTCATTTTAGTTTTCAAGTCCAAATGTGTCTTATGTCATTGACGTTCCTTGATGTACACTTATTAGTCCAAGTTTAGTGACTTATTAATCTTAGACATTCTTATCCTTAAATGTACTAGAATCCATTATTGATCATAATTAATGACTTGTTGGTTATATAGTCTTAATCCTTAAAGTTTGAGTTCTATAAAAATATTATAACTTATTGAGTTGATCACGCATCGATCTTGTGTGAGCTTTGTTGAGGTCAAAACGATAAGAAAATGTTGAATAATAGGCACCATTTGAAATCTCAGACCTTAAACTAAACTCCAAAAAAATAATCACCTCAATTGGATGAATTATAAGGGATATATGACCTTACGAACATGGACCAACATTCGGAGGAACAACGATATTGGATTGACGCGAGAACACTTGGATTAGTTACAGGACTTTCTGAACTTGTTTTAGACAAAAACATTTCAACAAATTTGGACTCCTTATGAACAAGTTATGACACATACAAAACATCTTATTTTTCTAGCCAGAAGTTGTCCAAAATTCCAAACCTGTCCTTTGCACCCCAAATCCACAATTTTGACCACCAATGACCCGAGACCTAAACCAATGTTTACTCCATGAACCATTTGACCTATCCACTGCATTAGACCCTTGATTTATCATAAATTTCAGTCATGCTTTGCTTAGTTATGTTTTTAACTATCCGGTTCATGTTTCTAGTCAATCAACACATAGATGCTATTCCTAACGTGTTTACCGATCAGTGAACATTGTTTAATGTTTCTAACTAGAAGATTTGGTTCCCATGATATCCATTAAGACCATATTACACAAGTTTACAATTCCAAATCAATAAATCTAATGAATACAAGAACAAGAATAACTAGGGTTTATATTGGTTTGAAGATCCAACACCCGAAACACTTAGTTCTTCACGATCCAATGCACAAAACCATGAAGGCAAGATTATTAGATGATAATCTAGAGTTTAGATGATGAAAATAATCATCTGATGATCAAATAAGAACTAAATCATCAATAAAAATGATTTTGTTTCTGATAATGCGTAGAAGACCACGGTTTCAACAAGATTAGTGCTTGATCACCAAAAATTGATGAAGAATGGTGAATATGATGATGATTAGCGATGAAGATGATGATGATGATTCACAAAATCACTCAGTAATCCTATGCCCATTAGCCCATATTAGGCACATAATACATAGTTCTAGTACTCAACATGTCTACACATGTCTAATGTACTAATCATAGTTGAAGTCAACATTAAGTAAACTTTAAAGTAAAAGTCCATATTTAGTCAAAGAAAAAGTCAAAAGTCAAAGGTGAACACACCAGTTTTGGTGATGGATGTCACAATGTCCCCTAGTTGAGAGAATTTTGGCCTAAAATTCAGCCAGAGTCATCAACTACAATGTCTTCTATGACCCAGTGAGGGTACTTTGTCTTATTTGATCCTCTTGTTCCTAGGTAATTGAAGACCTCACTTGAAGTTCTATCTAACCTTTATGATTGGGATCCTACTACGCTTTAGTGTCTTTACCTCTTTGTCCATTATTTCCGCCCATTCTTCGACGAATCGAGTTTGTTATCTACTTAAATTACTTTAACCGGTACATGTAATGTCTCATCAATAGGACACTTCTCGATGTTTGACACATGAAATATGTCACTCACCCCTCTTAGTTCTTGCGGTAAATCCAACCAATAAGCCATAGGACCGATACAGTTAGTAATCTTAAATGGAACAACATATCTAACTACCAGCTTGCTTATCTTTGCCAAAGCGAACAATGCCTTTCTTAGGTAACACCTTTAGCATAACACTATCCCTAACATTGAACTCTAGAGGCTTCCTTCGATTATCATCGTAACTTTTCTGATGTTCTTGCGCCATGTTCAACCTTTTGTTAATTTGAGACACCTAGTTCGTAGTATCCTTTATAATCTCGGGTCAGGTCATCTGACTTTCTCTCACTTCAGGCAAACATACTGTCTACCGACACTTACGTCCGTAAAATGACTCAAACAATGCACACTTGATACCTGTATGGTAATTGTTATTATAAGAGAACTCACCCAATGGAAAGTGAGTATCTAAGTTACTTCCAAAGTCTATGACACAAGTCCTTAACATATCCTCCAAGGTATGAATCACACTCTCACTTTGACCATTAGTCGGATGATGATAAGTTGTACTCATATCAAGAGGCATTCCAAAAACCTTATGTAAGCTCTACCAGACTCGTGAAGTAAATTAACCATAACAATATTACCCATGTCTAGCCATAATCTTACTACTATAAATCCTTGCACACTTTTCTATCTTGTAGTCTTCATGAATAGGCAGAAAATTAGCAAATTTTGTCATTCGATTTACAATGACCCAAATCGAATCGTGCCCACTACTAGTTCTCAGAAACTTTATGATGAAGTCCATAGTAATATTCTCCCACTTCCATTCTAGGATTTTAGTGCATCGTAACATGCTAGAGAGCCTTTGCTATTATGCCTTAACCTTTGAACAAGTCAAACACTTTCTCACACAGACTGTTATATCCTTTTTCATTCAAGGCCACCAATATAAGTCCTTAAGATCATGGTACATCTTATCGTCAACAGGATGAATAGAATACTTATACTTGTGGTCCTCGTCCAACAACAGTGTCCGCACATTCCCTATAAATGGAACCTGATCCATTCAATAAAGTATAATAATCTATCATCCTTTTGTACAAACTATTTGTCTAGATCTCTCAAAGCCTCAACCTGTACATTAGGTTCCTTTATTTCCTCAACTTGAGTAGCAATGATATGGTTCTTAATATTTGAATGAATCATCATTGCTAATGCCTTGACATAAATGAGTTTTATTCTTTCCTTTCGACTCAATGCATCAGAGACCATATTAGACTTTACGGGGTGTTACCGTGTTGAAGCCTCTAGAAGATTAACATTTTGTCTTTATGTGTTTTTTGTCATAGTATAGGGACTTATTTTATAAATATATGTTCCTTTGTTTTGTTGATAGTATAAATAGGATACTTTATGTAGTGTAGTGAAGGAGTTCAATAGTAACAACAACTGCAATAGAAAGATAGAGAGAATCAGTTGAATGAACTGAATCCTTACACTTTGTATCCTGTGCATTTGCTATCAATGAAATCTATGAATTTTTTGATGTATTTGCATGTGTTGGTTACTTTGTTTTTGAATTGATCATTGCATCACAATATCATCACATATTCGATCCATTTTGAACCTATCAAATGGTATCAGAGCTGTTGGTTTAGTGATTAGAGCTTATCGACATTTTGAGCTCTTTGAATCACTTGAAATCTGTGATTGATTGCAATTGATCATTTAATTGTTGTTTTCAGTTGTGTTTCATCCATAGAAACATGATTTGAATCACAATTAGGTGTTCAATTTATTCAAATCTGAGAAATTGATCAAATTAGTGTTCGAATAGTGTTCTTCATTTCGGACTTCAATTCAATCAGAATACTGATTTGTTGTTGTTTGATCAAATTGAAGATTGAAGATTGTTAATTGACCTAATTACTACCTAATTGTAAGTTTTTAGATCAATTGAACAAGTTTTGAAGATTTTCATAAGATCTGAGTTCGTTGAAGCTGATGAATTAGGCGCATTATGGTTGAAAACTGCTGAAAATTATCTAGGTATCTTGGCGCATCACCACTATTTGGGCGTTGTAGTACTGTTCAGACGTTTCAGATCAGACGTTTGAGCACTGTTGAGATGTTTTGATACTGTTTGGACACTTGGTGACTTTGTAGAAACAAAGTAATTCTAGGCGCATATAAACTGTTTAGGCGCATTTGAACTGTTTGGACGTTTTACACCCAGGCATTTAACAACTGTTTGGGCGCATTTCAACTGTTCAGGCGCATTTCAGTTGGGCATTTTTAGAATTCTACTAAGGCATTCCCTTAGGCGTTTCTACTTCAAAGTTAGGTGTTTGAGAACTGTGTAGGCGTTTCACTACTGTGTAGGCACTTGACAACTATTCAGGAGCATCAGCTTTCAGACTTATCAGTTTACACTTAGAAATTTTTTTAGAAACTAAAATCCAAAAATATTTTCATTTCATAGTTTTTATTTCAAAACTTAAAAACAATAAAAACAAGTCATTTTCTTAAATTCAAAAAATACAAAATGGTTAAGTCTGAAGATTCTGAGAACAGGGTTCCCAAGCTGAAGAACAGAGCTGATTTCAAGAACTGGTCTTTAAGGTTGAAGCATCTTCTAAACTCTATTGACACTGACTTGTGGAAGTCAATAGAGAAAGGACCACATATCCCAATTATATCTCATGGTCCTGATAGAGAAGTTGTGTATACAAAAGACTCTCCAGAACCTTGAACTCTAGAGGCTTCCTTCGATTATCATCGTAACTTTTCTGATGTTCTTGCGCCATGTTCAACCTGTTGTTAATTTGAGACACCTAGTTCGTAGTATCCTTTATAATCTCGGGTCAGGTCATCTGACTTTCTCTCACTTCAGGCAAACATACTGTCTACCGACACTTACGTCCGTAAAATGACTCGAACAATGCACACTTGATACCTGTATGGTAATTGTTATTATAAGAGAACTCACCCAATGGAAAGTGAGTATCTAAGTTACTTCCAAAGTCTATGACACAAGTCCTTAACATATCCTCCAAGGTATGAATCACACTCTCACTTTGACCATTAGTCGGATGGTGATAAGTTGTACTCATATCAAGAGGCATTCCAAAAACCTTATGTAAGCTCTACCAGACTCGTGAAGTAAATTAACCATAACAATATTACCCATGTCTAGCCATAATCTTACTAATATAAATCCTTGCACACTTTTCTATCTTGTAGTCTTCATGAATAGGCAGAAAATGAGCAAATTTTGTCATTCGATTTACAATGACCCAAATCGAATCGTGCCCACTACTAGTTCTCAGAAACTTTATGATGAAGTCCATAGTAATATTCTCCCACTTCCATTCTAGGATTTTAGTGCATCGTAACATGCTAGAGAGCCTTTGCTATTATGCCTTAACCTTTGAACAAGTCAAACACTTTCTCACACAGACTGTTATATCCTTTTTCATTCAAGGCCACCAATATAAGTCCTTAAGATCATGGTACATCTTATCGTCAACAGGATGAATAGAATACTTATACTTGTGGTCCTCGTCCAACAACAGTGTCCGCACATTCCCTATAAATGGAACCTGATCCATTCAATAAAGTATAATAATCTATCATCCTTTTGTACAAACTATTTGTCTAGATCTCTCAAAGCCTCAACCTGTACATTAGGTTCCTTTATTTCCTCAACTTGAGTAGCAATGATATGGTTCTTAATATTCGAATGAATCATCATTGCTAATGCCTTGACATAAATGAGTTTTATTCTTTCCTTTCGACTCAATGCATCAGAGACCATATTAGACTTTACGGGGTGTTACCGTGTTGAAGCCTCTAGAAGATTAACATTTTGTCTTTATGTGTTTTTTGTCATAGTATAGGGACTTATTTTATAAATATATGTTCCTTTGTTTTGTTGATAGTATAAATAGGATACTTTATGTAGTGTAGTGAAGGAGTTCAATAGTAACAACAACTGCAATAGAAAGATAGAGAGAATCAGTTGAATGAACTGAATCCTTACACTTTGTATCCTGTGCATTTGCTATCAATGAAATCTATGAATTTTTTGATGTATTTGCATGTGTTGGTTACTTTGTTTTTGAATTGATCATTGCATCACAATATCATCACATATTCGATCCATTTTGAACCTATCAAATGGTATCAGAGCTGTTGGTTTAGTGATTAGAGCTTATCGACATTTTGAGCTCTTTGAATCACTTGAAATCTGTGATTGATTGCAATTGATCATTTAATTGTTGTTTTCAGTTGTGTTTCATCCATAGAAACATGATTTGAATCACAATTAGGTGTTCAATTTATTCAAATCTGAGAAATTGATCAAATTAGTGTTCGAATAGTGTTCTTCATTTCGGACTTCAATTCAATCAGAATACTGATTTGTTGTTGTTTGATCAAATTGAAGATTGAAGATTGTTAATTGACCTAATTACTACCTAATTGTAAGTTTTTAGATCAATTGAACAAGTTTTGAAGATTTTCATAAGATCTGAGTTCGTTGAAGCTGATGAATTAGGCGCATTATGGTTGAAAACTGCTGAAAATTATCTAGGTATCTTGGCGCATCACCACTATTTGGGCGTTGTAGTACTGTTCAGACGTTTCAGATCAGACGTTTGAGCACTGTTGAGATGTTTTGATACTGTTTGGACACTTGGTGACTTTGTAGAAACAAAGTAATTCTAGGCGCATATAAACTGTTTAGGCGCATTTGAACTGTTTGGACGTTTTACACCCAGGCATTTAACAACTGTTTGGGCGCATTTCAACTGTTCAGGCGCATTTCAGTTGGGCATTTTTAGAATTCTACTAAGGCATTCCCTTAGGCGTTTCTACTTCAAAGTTAGGTGTTTGAGAACTGTGTAGGCGTTTCACTACTGTGTAGGCACTTGACAACTATTCAGGAGCATCAGCTTTCAGACTTATCAGTTTACACTTAGAAATTTTTTTAGAAACTAAAATCCAAAAATATTTTCATTTCATAGTTTTTATTTCAAAACTTAAAAACAATAAAAACAAGTCATTTTCTTAAATTCAAAAAATACAAAATGGTTAAGTCTGAAGATTCTGAGAACAGGGTTCCCAAGCTGAAGAACAGAGCTGATTTCAAGAACTGGTCTTTAAGGTTGAAGCATCTTCTAAACTCTATTGACACTGACTTGTGGAAGTCAATAGAGAAAGGACCACATATCCCAATTATATCTCATGGTCCTGATAGAGAAGTTGTGTATACAAAAGACTCTCCAGAACCTTGAACTCTAGAGGCTTCCTTCGATTATCATCGTAACTTTTCTGATGTTCTTGCGCCATGTTCAACCTGTTGTTAATTTGAGACACCTAGTTCGTAGTATCCTTTATAATCTCGGGTCAGGTCATCTGACTTTCTCTCACTTCAGGCAAACATACTGTCTACCGACACTTACGTCCGTAAAATGACTCGAACAATGCACACTTGATACCTGTATGGTAATTGTTATTATAAGAGAACTCACCCAATGGAAAGTGAGTATCTAAGTTACTTCCAAAGTCTATGACACAAGTCCTTAACATATCCTCCAAGGTATGAATCACACTCTCACTTTGACCATTAGTCGGATGGTGATAAGTTGTACTCATATCAAGAGGCATTCCAAAAACCTTATGTAAGCTCTACCAGACTCGTGAAGTAAATTAACCATAACAATATTACCCATGTCTAGCCATAATCTTACTAATATAAATCCTTGCACACTTTTCTATCTTGTAGTCTTCATGAATAGGCAGAAAATGAGCAAATTTTGTCATTCGATTTACAATGACCCAAATCGAATCGTGCCCACTACTAGTTCTCAGAAACTTTATGATGAAGTCCATAGTAATATTCTCCCACTTCCATTCTAGGATTTTAGTGCATCGTAACATGCTAGAGAGCCTTTGCTATTATGCCTTAACCTTTGAACAAGTCAAACACTTTCTCACACAGACTGTTATATCCTTTTTCATTCAAGGCCACCAATATAAGTCCTTAAGATCATGGTACATCTTATCGTCAACAGGATGAATAGAATACTTATACTTGTGGTCCTCGTCCAACAACAGTGTCCGCACATTCCCTATAAATGGAACCTGATCCATTCAATAAAGTATAATAATCTATCATCCTTTTGTACAAACTATTTGTCTAGATCTCTCAAAGCCTCAACCTGTACATTAGGTTCCTTTATTTCCTCAACTTGAGTAGCAATGATATGGTTCTTAATATTCGAATGAATCATCATTGCTAATGCCTTGACATAAATGAGTTTTATTCTTTCCTTTCGACTCAATGCATCAGAGACCATATTAGACTTTACGGGGTGTTACCGTGTTGAAGCCTCTAGAAGATTAACATTTTGTCTTTATGTGTTTTTTGTCATAGTATAGGGACTTATTTTATAAATATATGTTCCTTTGTTTTGTTGATAGTATAAATAGGATACTTTATGTAGTGTAGTGAAGGAGTTCAATAGTAACAACAACTGCAATAGAAAGATAGAGAGAATCAGTTGAATGAACTGAATCCTTACACTTTGTATCCTGTGCATTTGCTATCAATGAAATCTATGAATTTTTTGATGTATTTGCATGTGTTGGTTACTTTGTTTTTGAATTGATCATTGCATCACAATATCATCACATATTCGATCCATTTTGAACCTATCAAATGGTATCAGAGCTGTTGGTTTAGTGATTAGAGCTTATCGACATTTTGAGCTCTTTGAATCACTTGAAATCTGTGATTGATTGCAATTGATCATTTAATTGTTGTTTTCAGTTGTGTTTCATCCATAGAAACATGATTTGAATCACAATTAGGTGTTCAATTTATTCAAATCTGAGAAATTGATCAAATTAGTGTTCGAATAGTGTTCTTCATTTCGGACTTCAATTCAATCAGAATACTGATTTGTTGTTGTTTGATCAAATTGAAGATTGAAGATTGTTAATTGACCTAATTACTACCTAATTGTAAGTTTTTAGATCAATTGAACAAGTTTTGAAGATTTTCATAAGATCTGAGTTCGTTGAAGCTGATGAATTAGGCGCATTATGGTTGAAAACTGCTGAAAATTGTCTAGGTATCTTGGCGCATCACCACTATTTGGGCGTTGTAGTACTGTTCAGACGTTTCAGATCAGACGTTTGAGCACTGTTGAGATGTTTTGATACTGTTTGGACACTTGGTGACTTTGTAGAAACAAAGTAATTCTAGGCGCATATAAACTGTTTAGGCGCATTTGAACTGTTTGGACGTTTTACACCCAGGCATTTAACAACTGTTTGGGCGCATTTCAACTGTTCAGGCGCATTTCAGTTGGGCGTTTTTAGAATTCTACTAAGGCATTCCCTTAGGCGTTTCTACTTCAAAGTTAGGTGTTTTAGAACTGTGTAGGCGTTTCACTACTGTGTAGGCACTTGACAACTATTCAGGAGCATCAGCTTTCAGACTTATCAGTTTACACTTAGAAATTTTTTTAGAAACTAAAATCCAAAAATATTTTCATTTCATAGTTTTTATTTCAAAACATAAAAACAATAAAAACAAGTCATTTTCTTAAATTCAAAAAATACAAAATGGTTAAGTCTGAAGATTCTGAGAACAGGGTTCCCAAGCTGAAGAACAGAGCTGATTTCAAGAACTGGTCTTTAAGGTTGAAGCATCTTCTAAACTCTATTGACACTGACTTGTGGAAGTCAATAGAGAAAGGACCACATATCCCAATTATATCTGATGGTCCTGATAGAGAAGTTGTGTATACAAAAGACTCTCCAGAACCTTATCCAGAGGATGGTCTACAAGGTGATGACTTAAGAAAGGTTAAGAATGACATCAAAGCTTATTCATTGATGTGCAAGGGGTTACCATTAGAAGTCTTGACTAGACTTGAAGGTTATCAAACTGGGTACACTATATACAAAGCTTTGAAGATCATTTGTGAAGGCGGTAAAGAGATACAAGATCTCAAAAAGCAGAAACTCAAGAGGAAATTGGAGTTATTTGAGCATCTTTCTGGGGAAACAATTAATCAAATGATGAACAAATTTGCGCAACTAACTACTGAGATGTCAACTGCTGGTATCAAAAATGATCTCAAAGATCTAAACTATAGACTTCTCAATGCTCTTCCATCTTCATGGAAACAGACAGTTACACTGTTAAAGCATACTAAAAAGTTTCCTATGGATCTAGATCTTTTGATTGCCAAGATTGAATCAGTTGAGATTGATGAGAGCTCCAGAAACAATGATAGAGCTGCTTCAATGTCTCAGTATAAGTATGTTGCATCTCCATCTAACACAGTGGAGAATGCTTTTCTGGTCAAAGATAATAATATTCCAGAAGAAGAGGGTGATTTGTTTGTTAGAGCTCGTTTCTTTACAGATTCTTCCTACACTAGTGCTCCTGTTTATACAACTCAACCTCAATCTCAGTTTCCTCCTAAAACTCAAACTCCTAAATCTCAAACTAAGACTTCATCTTCTAACTCTATTAAAACTAGCAAAGTTAAAGATGTTATTAACATCGTCTTACAGGATGATGAGTCAAAATCTGCTTTTACTGCTTTTATGGTAAGTTTTCAAGCTTATCAGGGTAGTCATTTAACACAATTAGATTTTGTTTTGCAGGATTTGTTCGAGATGGATCCAGACTATGTGGAAGAAATGGACTTGAATTGGCAGACGGTGATGATTACTTACAGAACACAGAAACACTCTTATGTTAACAGAAACTACAAGCCAAGTGCCTACAAAACTGTTGGCTTTGACAAATCAAAGTCAAGGTGTTTCAACTGCAACAGTTATGGTCATTTCTCAAGGGAATGCAAAGCTCCTAGAAACCAAGGAGGAAATGGTCAAGCTGGTTCTAGCAATCAAAGACATCATCGGCAGTCTCAGAAAAACTTTCAAAAGCCTTATTAGAGTCTTCCTTTGCTAGAACTTAAAGATGAATCAAAAGCATCTGAAGATCCAAAGAAAGCTCTTGTTGTTAGCAATAAAGATGGATATGATTGGAGTGCTTATGCTGAACAATTCACAGCTGATCTAACCTCTAGTTTATCTCTTGTTGCAAATATTCAAGATGAAGACTGGTCTAAAGATAATGATCCTAAGGCTGATGGTGATTTAGAAAATGATGATGAAGACTATGTCTGGAGTGATAAATCTGATCCAAAAGAGGATTCAAAAGAGATTGCAATTATGGCTTAGTCTGACCAACCAAAGGTTAAGAATCCATCATCTGACGCTGAGACTTCTTCTTCAAGTTATCCTGAAATTCCTATCGAAGTCAGAGAGAAAATGTGCACAAAAGCATGTTTTGATCAAGTTGAGCATTACAGAACATATTCATATAAGATCTGTGATAAACTTAAACAAGAAGAAGCAATGCATAACAAACTGAAAAATGATCACAAAATATCTGATGAAAAGATCCTATCTCTACAAACCTCATGGAATAAAACTCTTAAAGAACTTGAACTTGAGAAGAAAAAACTTGAATAGATGACTAAAAATTTAGAAGAAGAAAAAATAGCTCATGCCGCAACTCAGGTGGATCTAGCCAAAGTTAAAAGTTCAAAAACAATTGGTAAGTGAGAGAAAAGACGAAAAAAAAGCAGGTCTAGGTTTCACACATGAACCCGTGCCTGAATCTATAACAAACACTTTGTAACACCCGAAAAAATTCAAAGAAAAGAAAAGTAAAGAAGAAAAGATAAGTATCCAAAAGGTTAAGGGGTGAAGGTGTACAAAAGGTGAACATACCCATAATGGGTTTCAAAAAGGTGGTAAGGCCGCCCATGACCCTCTCTCTCATGCACAATTCGGCTGGAAGATTGGAAAAGAAAACCCCATCCAGTTTTAGAGAGAGAAAGCTCAAGTTCTTTGAAAGGTGAGATTTCCAGAAGATTTCTTCTCGATTTTCCTGCTGGATTCAGGCTTATGAACCTATTTTTTTATGTGTTTTCTTGTGTTGGTTGTTTGTTTTATGTGTTTAGGTGTTAGATATTCTTGTTAGCTCTCGGGTTGTGGTGTTTCACTCGAAAGCTACTAAGAGGTGAGTTCTAGATCTCCTCTTGTACATGTTTTCTATTTGTTTTGGGACTGATATGCATTATAACTGCTGTTTTTCCTAACAAACTATGAGTTTTACATGGTGTACGTTTTGTTTGATATATGTTGGTTTTAAGTGATTTCTACGATGTTGTGTTGATGTTTGTTATGCTTTAAGCTTGTAACATGTTAGATCTATGTTAAGTTCAGGCTAGAATGATGTTTCAGATTAGGAAACCTCATAAGTTGCATTGCAGGTACGGAACAAGTGTCCGCTGTGGATGATGGTCATCCGCTGTGGACATTGTGTGTCCGCTGTGGACACTTAGAAATGTAGGACGTCCGCTGTGGACTTACATGTCCGCTGTGGACACCTGAAGAGTTTTTTTTAGTTGTCCGCTGTGGATGTTTGTTATCTGCTGTGGACACTGTCCGCTGTGAACCCTTAGAAAAATTCATACGTCCGCTGTGGACATTGGTTATCCACTGTGTACTTATTTTATCCGCTGTACACTTTTAGTTATCTGCTATGGATGTTATTCATCCGCATTGGACTATGTTTATCCGCTGTGAACACTTGTTTTACTCACCCACTGTGGATCTTGGCTGTCCGCTGTAGGCTTAAGTTGTCTGCTGTGGATACTTAGTACTTTAAGCTGTCCGCTGTATAAGTTATTCATCCGCTATGAACACTTAGGAGTTTTTCTGAAATTTTGGGAATAGAGTTTAAGTGTTAAGAACTTATGTTTAATGGGTGTTTATGCTTGTCCTATGTTTCTAATGTTTTATTTACCTTCTTATGGGGTGCTTGCTATGAATAATTATTACTGTTTCATGATATGTGGTTTTAAGGTAATAATATTAAAAAAAGTATTATTCATAATAAGTGGACATAAAGGAATAAAATAAGGATAGTGAAACTTAATAAATGTTACCCCAGAGCCCTAACAAAAAGTGAAAAGCCTTGCAAGCTTTTCCAATGGAGGTTCACGATCATGTTGTCGTTAGCTCAACTGATGTACGGCTGTTTCAGCCCAAGAAAGGTACATCTGGGGTCTAATCCTTGTGATTGACCAATAAACTAATGGGATCCAAGTTCATGAGCAGGCTTCGTGCCTAGCAGTGTGGATCAACTGTCGGGGGTTAGTACCATTTATTGATGTGTACCGACAGGGGTTCGGCATTTGTTGCCAACCAACAATATAGGCTCTTGCTTTGTGCAAACCTAGACAATGAAAGTGAAACATAATAAAAGAAAGAAATATAAAGAATCCCTTAATGATTGATTATGTATGATGTTGAATGATCACCATGTGAAGTTTACCAAAGTATATTTTGTATATTATTAAACTAGGACTCACTCAGCAACACTGACTTTTTATATGTATATCAGTTGGCAGGTAAGGATGTTGCTGAGGATGGCATGGCCGAAACTACTTGGTGCATGGAGACTGGCATCCGTTTATGCAATTATGATATTTTTGTCTTGTAATGCAACTAAATATTCTTTTGTAACTCTAACAACGATGTATTATTTGACAAAAGTAATCATTAATGCAAGAAATAGTTTTTGGTTAAATTATTCCGCTACGATTGTTTTCTTATAATGATGTGATTTAAGGCATTTTTAATAATGAATGATGCTATGAATGTCCAACTGTGGGGTCTCCGGGAATGGGGCCTTACAAGTTGGTATCAGAGCCAAAGTTTAAGAGAATTGGGTAAATTGTTTTCAAAACCTAAACTTAAACTGAGAATGGGACTGAATGGAAGGATGCCAGCCCAAGTAGCAACGTGCCATCAGGTAGATTTTTCATAAAGTTAACTGGATTTACGTGCGTGTGCTATTTGAATTATGTGCTCTTAGTAGATTTGAATACTGATGTAGCCAGGACAGGAAATGCTTGGGGGATGAAGAGTAAAGTAAGTGGTTAATCATAACTGGCCACTGTAATTAGGGACTTACTATACTTGACATAATCTGAGCTATTACCTTGAATGACCTTGTTAGTGTTTGAATCTTAGGAGGTAGATCTTATGGCTGGTAGAAAATCTAGGAAGGCGACCCGAGGCGGTGCTCGTGGCGGGTGTACTACTGAGCCACGTGTCACCCGAAGCAAAGCTAAGGCTCCTGAGATGACTCATGAGGACACGAATATTCATAGCCACCAAGAGGGTGAATGATTGGCCACCCTCAAGTCTACGGTAAAAAAAGCTATTGTTGAAGAAGTCTACAACATCATGCAAAACGTGTTACCTTCAGTGGTGACCGAAGTGTTGAGGGCTGTAAAGGATGGTGAAAAGACCAAGGATGCGGGGGAGAAGGAGAAAGCTGATGAAGAGCCATCTAGTCCCAGGGTGGTAATCATGATGATGATAGCGAGGAGGACAGGGAGGCCGCTAAGGGGTGCACCTATGGGGCGTTTCAGAGGTGCAAACCCCCAACCTTTTACGTCAACGATATTGCCACGGTTGCTCACTGTTGGGTTCGAGAGATGGAGGCAGTCCTGGACATCAGTGAGTGCCGGGAGGATCAAAAGGTAATGTTTTCCTCCCATTCTTTCGTTGACTCGGCATTATGCTGGTGGGAAAACATTCTCCAAGCCGAGGAGAAACGGTTTGTTGCAAGGATGAGGTGGTCGGATTTGAAGGAACTGGTACTGGAGGAGTATTGTCCACATCAGGAGTTGGACAAAATTAAGAAGGAGTTCTTACATTTGGAGGCTGGAAACATGACTCATCAAGAGTATACCTCCGAGTTCAATGAGCTCGCAAGGATTTAGTAACTCTAGAGTCCAAGAAGATTAAGAGGTACATGCAGGGTTTGCCCGTGGATATCAGGAGGAACATGATAGCTGGTAGACTGAGCACTTTCAGGTCTGCAGTAGATTTGGTCGGAAGGTTGTATGATGAGAGGTATCCAGTGCAAATTCAGAGTAAGGTTGAGAGGAGTTGGAACAAGAATGGTAATGGGAAAAGGTTCAGGGACAACAACTTTAGGGTTGGGGAGAAGAAGATGAAGGTTGATAATCATCGCCCAGAACAGAGGAAGGGGAATGACCGGAAAGAATGTAGGAAGTGTGGGAAGAGTCACCTGGGTGAGTGTAGAGTGGGGACAAACCGGTGTTTTAAGTATGGAGGTGAAGGGCACTATGCTAAGGATTGCCAAGTACCGAGGTGTTACCAGTGCGGAGAGGTGGGTCATTCGGGCCGGGATTGCAAGAAGGGTGGAACAGGGGGCTCAGGGAGCCAGAGGAGGAAAAAGGAGAAGTGAGAGCACCAAAGCCAAGGAAAGGGCATTCAACATGACCCGGGAAGAAGCCAGAGTGGACCCGAAAGTAGTTTCAGGTATGCTCTTGGTAAACCAAGTGTCTGCTTCTGTGCTCTTCGATTCAGGTGCTAGTAGAAGTTTTGTATCTACTACCTTTTGTCGTGAAATGCTAGTAGAATGTTTCTTTAACAGGTAATGTCATATATGTGATATGAGAAACCATTCAACAACTAATTTTTATTTCAACAAATATTATACCTATTGTGATGAAATAACTCACAAAACTGAGAATTGCTACTTCAGAAAGAACTCGCCGAGGAATGGATATGTTAATCCACAGTTAAGGAATGGATATGTCAATGCACAATTTCAAAGAAATCAAAGTGTTGGTTTTCAAAGATTGACAAAACAACCTTCCTTAGGCTTCAGATCTTTTCAAAGAAATGATTCTGTTTATGATGATTCTTATGCTGCAAACCAAGGCAGTATAATCAAGGAAAATTCATTTCACGATCTGTGAGAATGAATGTTGGGAAGTTTGGTAAACAAATTTTTTTTGTTTGATGGTTTGAAATATCTTGATGACGATCTTGAAAAATGTTACAATGTTTCAAGGACAAAACCTATCAAAGATAATAAAAAATTTGTAAGAAACGGAATTGGTAAATTTGTCAACAATAAACCTAATTTGAAAAAGCTTCACTTTAAACAGTTTACCATTGTTGATAAATTTGGCAAGCCCAAGACCATCTCGGCTTGGGTTGATAACTCAACTTAATTCTTTTTGAAATGTAGGTACGCCCGAGAAGACCTATTAACACATGGTATGTTGATAGTGGGTGTAGCTGGCATATGACAGGCAACTATGCCTTGCTTCAAGAATTTAAGTTAAAAGATGGTACTCATGTTGCATTTGGAGGTGATGCAGGTGTTAAGATTACAGGCAAAAGAACGGTGTCTAATGGGATAATCAGCTTTGATAAAGTCAACTATTGCTCACAGTTGAACTTTAATCTTTTAAGTGTTTCCTAAATATGTGACAAATCTTACTCAGTTCTTTTTGATGATTCGTTTTGTTATATTTTGAAGCCAGGTTTTCAGATTAGCAAAGAATGGATAGTTGTTAAAGCTGTTCGAGATCGAGATGTATACAAGTTAGATATGTCTCAAGTTGATCCTTCTACAGAAACAACATGCCTAATTGCTCAAGCATCAAATGACGAAAGTCAGCTTTGGCATAAACATCTTGGGCATTCCAACTTCAAAAATATGACCAAGCTTGTAGCAGGAAATCATGTAGTAGGTCTTCCAACAAAGAAGTTTGCTACAACAGATCTCTGCTCAGCATGTTTAAAAGGAAAACAATACAGAGCGTCTTATAAGACCAAGCAGATAAACTCAAATTCCAAACCTCTCCAGATATTGCATATGGACCTATTAGGACCAACAAATGTGAAGAGTATTGGAAAGAAATCTTATTATTTAGTTATCATTGATGACTTTACAAGATTTTCATGGGTTTTCTTTTTGCATGCTAAATCTGAAACGGTTGAATTATTAAAAGAATTCATCATTAAAGTAGAAAATCAATTAGAACAAAAGGTGAAAATAATTAGAAGTGATAATGGAACGGAATTTAAAAATGCTAATATTGACATGTTTTGTGTAGAAAAAGGTATTGCTCGTCAGTTCAGTGCTCCTAGGACTCCACAACAAAATGGAGTTGCTGAAAGGAAAAACAGAACTTTGATTGAAGCAGCACGGTCTATGTTAGCAGATGCCAAAATTCCAATCACTTTCTGGGATGAAGCCATATCCACTACATGTTTCGTGCAGAATCGTACATTGCTCGTGAAAGACAAACAGAAAACTCCTTATGAGTTGTTGTTTGGCAGGAAACCTAATATAGATTTTCTTAAATCTTTTGGTTGTCCAGTTTTGATTCTAAACTCAAGTGATCAGCTAGAAAAATTTGATGCAAAATCTGATGATGGATTTTTCGTTGGATATTCATCGGTTTCAAAAGCTTTTAGAGTTTATAACTCTAGGACAAATGTTATCCTTGAAACATTCAATGTTAAATTTCTTGAAAATTCTTTTCCATCAGTTATAAATGGTCCAGCTTGGTTATTTGATTTAGATTCTTTGTCAAACTCCTTTCATTCTAACTTGTTTGAATCTACAGGTGAGAAGAAGAATCAAGAAGGAGATATAGGTTCGTTCAGCGATGATTCTGATTCTAATGATATGGATGACTCAAGCCCAGATTATCCATTTTTCTCTATTGTGAAAGATCCTATATTACAGTCTGAAACTTATGATCAACCTCAACAAGATCAAGAGCATCCCATTTAAGAAAATCCAAATGTTTCACATCCTATTCCTAATGATGGTCCTGAAATTGTACAACCTGAGTCCGAAACGTCATCGATTTCTAATGATGCAGTTGTTACAGATAATCTTGATTACTTTATCAACTCACCGACTCAAGTTCCTAATTTCAATCCACATTCTTTATTTCATCAGCTTTCTGACTTGAACCAATCTAATCTAGATGTTCAAGCGAATGAGATTCCAACATCTCATGTTCACAAGAACCATCCAACATCTTAGATTATTAGTCCATTGAATGAGAGAACTACAAGAACTCCAGCTGACATAAATACCAAGATTGAACCTGATCCGAAAGGAAAATTTGTTGGCCAAACTTTATACAGATCTATGATTGGATCTTTGATGTATCTTACTGCATCTAGACCTGATATAATGTATGCTGTTTGTGTCTGTGCCAGGTATCAATCTGACCCGAAGGAATCCCACTTAATTGTTGTTAAACGAATATTCAGGTATCTCAAAGGAAAACCAGCTTTAGGGCTGTGGTATCCTCATGAAGGAAACTTCGAGTTACCTGGATATACAGATAGTGATTATGGAGGATGTTGTCAAGATCGTAAATCTACAACGGGTGGTTGTCAGTTTTTAGGTCCCAGATTAGTCTCATGGTAATGTGAGAAACAAACAAATGTCTCTGTTTCAACTGCAGAAGCTGAGTACATAGCTGCTTCAATAAGATGTTCTCAAATCCTTTGGTTACAAAACCAACTGCTGGATTACAGGTTCAATTTTCTTAAAACTCCTATTTACATTGATAACACTACTGCTATGTATATTACAACTAATCCTGTCCAGCACTCAAAAACAAAACATATCGAAATTCAATATCATTTTCTCAGAGATAACTCTGAAAAAGGTTTAATCATTTAGATTCAAATCACAACTGAAAAACAATTGGCTGACCTATTTACAAAAGCCTTTTTACCAGCTCGATTTGAATATTTAGTTGAGTCAATTGGACTAATTAATCATGTTTAAAAAAATCTGGTTATTTGAGTATTTCAGTTGTCTGATTCATAAAAAATGATAAGAACCCTCCCTTAGCTTAATCATGAATATAGAGAAACTGTCAAAGTTAACTGCCTGATTGTATATATTGTGTGCATCTTCAATAGAAAATGAAAAAGAAAATACAAAAATAGAAAATTGCAAAATCAAAAGAGAAAAATATAAAAAAAAATAAAAAAATAGAGTTTTTCTTGATAGTTAATTATTTAGAACTGAATCTGTCTTTGCAATTTGTGAGAAATGATAGATACATTAGTTATGATCAGTTACATACTTCGCTCGTTACTAAAGTCTGACGTGATCAAATATGATGTGCAGGTAAGCTCATGCAATTATACTAAAAAAGTAAATTCTTGTGATCAAACTAAATCAATCATGCATTCATGTTTGTCCATTTTAGTACCAATGAGTAGTGTTGACTTCTCAGATTGATTACTTGTAAAGTCATAAACTCACACCTTGTGGTGATATGAATAACCACTGAGCTCTAATTATTTAAAGCATCTATTCACTTCTCTGTTATGAGTCATCATAGACCTGAGGTGACGAGATATCCTTTGTTGTAAGTCATTACAGACCTGGATATTCTCTCTTGATGCAAAAGATGCCAATGTGCACAATCTAAACATGAGATCTGGTTATAAGTATATGTCAGGTTGACAAGTTGAGAAAAGTGATTTCTTGCATATCTTGATGAGAGTTGAACTCTCTAAGTCTAAGTGTGACTTACATAATGTCATATCTAATTGTACCTTAATCAATCCAAGAATTGAAAAAGTAAGTGTGCTAATCATATTGCCAAAAGCACTCATTTTCTGTCCTTAGATCTCGTATCTCCTTTGCTGCAGAAATGCTAACCTGGAACACACTTGATCAGGATTTAATCACTGTCTATGACTATTCATCATTTTTTTATTTTAATGTGCTGATATGATCTCACTGCAGGCATGTGATTCAATTCTATATAGTAGATTTTTATTATGTTTTGTTAATTTTGTATGATTTTCTGTGTGCAGGCATGTTAATAATGATTGGTTACTCTTCTTGCAAAGTCAAAGAAACTTCTAAGTTTGTAAAACTTAAAAGTTTAGGGGGAGTAAAAAAAATGAAAAAGAGAAAATAATTAAATTTCAAAAAGTGAAAAATAAAAAATAAAGTTTTTTGGATAAAATGGATGAAGCTGAAATTTTAAGCATGTGTGTGTTTGATATGATATAAAAATGAACCTGAAAAGAATTCAAAATTCAATGGAAAAGCTTCTTGCAAACAAAATGAGATTATTTGTTTTGTAAAAATTAAATAGAGACTAAAATGACGAAAAATTATTTTTGAAAATTTAAAATAATAATAAAATGGTCAAAAATAAAAAAAATATATAAAAGTTTGAATTTCAAAAATGTTAAAATTGAGAAAATTTAATGAAAATTTTGAGTGATAGTCAAACAATTTTGACTAAGTGTTGAAAAACTGAGTGTGAACAGTACTAATGTGTTTAAATAGTGTTTAGATGGATGATGAGAAAAGTTCAAGTGTCAAGACTCATGGAAAGGATTCCATGCACCTGAACAGTTCTCATAAGTTCAGATCAGGAGTATGGTGAATTTTTAGAAATTTGCACAAGTGTTGGGAGTTTTATTCAAGCTCATGCGCCTAAACAGATGTCATGTGTCTGCAAAATTGGTTAAGTGTTGGGCGTATCATCTTATGCTCATGCGCCTGAACAGTACCAAGTCTTTCAAGTGTAGATGTTTGAAATGATGAAAACACTAAGTTTTAGGCGTTTCATTTAGTCTCATGCGCCTGAACAGTGCCCAAGCGCCTAAACAGTGCTTATGCGCCTGAATAGTGCTCATACGTCTAAACCTCATGCGCACAAACAGTGCTCATGAGCCTGAAAAAAAACTGAAATTTAGTCTCATGCGACTGTATAGTGTTCATGTGTCTAACCTCATGTGCATAAACAGTGCTCATGCGCCTAAAAATTTACACTTATATATACAACACTTATGTAGTTTTCATTCACTCATTCACAAAGACACACTCAAACACTCTGATTCACTCACTCGTACACACGATACACTCATTCATTCAACTTTCGATTGTTATTGGTTAATTTTTGTGATATATAGGTATTACAAGAGAATTTGATTGTCGAGGAGTCTTCACTCAAAATTATCAAAGTTGTTGCTGATTCACCTATTCATGTGCCAGATGAAGGTGGAAGATCAACAAAAAAATCTACAGTCCTTTCTGAGATCTTGAATGCTGAGCAGATATAGAATCTTTGAAAGAAGTTCAAGTCTGCATTCAAGAAGGCTTTGTGAAAGTTGGAACTCTACAAAGAGAAGCCCGTGTTCAAGATCAAAGATGAACCAAAAGAGTTTATGTTGGACTGAAGACAATGTAAATCTTAGGGGGAGTATTGTTGAAGCCTCTAGAAGATTAACATTTTGTCTTTTTGTGTTTTTTGTCATAGTATAGGGACTTATTTTGTAAATTTATGTTCCTTTGTTTTGTTGATAGTATAAATAGGATACTTTATGTAGTTTAGTGAGGGAGTTTAATAGTAACAACAACTATAATAGAAAGATAGAGAGAATCAGTTGAATGAACTGAATCCTTACACTTTATATCCTGTGCATATGCTATCAATGAAATCTATGAATTTTTTGATGTATTTGCATGTGTTGATTACTTTGTGTTTGAATTGATCATTGCATCACAATATCATCACAGATTCGATCCATTTTGAACCTATCATACCGAATATCACAGTCATAGTTATTGAACAACTCAATCAAACATCTCTGTCTCATGTTTTTCTTCTTTTGATGCAAACTAATATGAAGACTCTTGTGATTAGTATAGATGACACACTTAGAATTGTACAGGTAATGTATCTAGATCTTAAGAACAAAGACCATCATACCTAGCTCTAATTCATGGGTGGTGGTGTAGTTCTTCTCATGATTCTTGAGTTGTCATGACGCATAAGCGATTACTTTATCCTTTCGCATTAGCACACAAACCAGCCCTTGGTGTGATACGTCATAGTACACAACAAATCCATCTGACCATTCTGGAAGCACCAAGATTGGTGAGTTAAACAACTTCTCTTTCAAGGTCAGAAACACTTCCTGTTGCTTAGATACCTAATCAAACTTGTTATCCATTTGGGTCAACAACATAAGAGGTTTAGCAATCTTTGAAAAGTTCACGATAACTTCCTTGTAATAGCCCGCTAATCTTAACAACTATCGGATTACTAAAGGCATCTTAGGTGCCTCACAGTTCTTAACCTCCTCAATTTTACTAGGAGCCATATGAATTCCCTTACCATTCACCACATATCCAAGAAACTTCACTTCTTGAAGCCAAAACTCACACTTGGAGAACTTGGCGTAGAGTCTCTCATTTCCTAACAAATCATGAACTTTCCTCTGATGTCTCTCATGATTTTCCTTTGTCCTGGAATAGATCAAAATATTCTCAATGAACACTATGATGAATTTGTCCAGGTTTGGCATACACGTGCGATTCATTAGATCCATGAACATCGCAAGTGCATTTGTTCGCCCAAATGGCATAACTAGTAACTCTTAATACCTATAACAAAAATATTTGTTTTCTAATATGTCCATTAAAACCATATTACACAGGTTTACAATACCAAATTAACAAATCTAATGAATACAAAAACAAGAATAACTAGGTTTTATACTGGTTTGAAGATTCAACACCCTAAATGCTTAGTTCTTCAGGATCCATTGGACAAAACCATGAACATAAGATAATTAGATGATGATTTAGATGTTAGATGATTAAAATCATTAAGAACATGATCAAATAAAAACTAAATCATTAATAAACATTGTTTTCTTATCGATAACATGTAGAAGGCCAAGGTTATAACAAATAAGTGCTTGATAACATTAATCAAGAATAGTGATGATGATGATTCAAGATGAAGATGATGAAGAACAGGCAAAAATAATGTTATGGTGGCTAGGGTTTTGTTTGGATATCTGATAATGATGAAACTACCGAAAGCCAAGAGTTGAATATCCAAGTGCCAAATGATGAGACTATCTGCTAAGTTTCTCATCTACCAGACCAACTACTAAACAATTATGAATTAGCACATGCTTATCCATCGGATATCAGATGATGTGCTGATCAACTGCTTTTATAGACAAGGATGCCAAAGTTGAAGATTAGTGGTGATACCATTATACTGCAACTGCCAATATCATCCTATGTTGTCTCTTGTCTATATTCAACATTGTATTGTAGCCAATTACATTACACATTCATGGTATACCATAGTGTGTTGGTCAATAATTGTACTATGTCATTGATCCTAAACCTAGAATAAATGGTTAAGATTGTTCTAGTGTTTAGATTTCATAGTATAAGTACCTTACTCTTGTATAGCTATGAGGTTTACTGTTTTGGCCACTTGTATTCCTGTATTGCATTGTATAATCAGTGAATATAATCAAGTAAATACTTTAAAAAATTCCTTTGTGTTATTTTATTCATGTATTATTTTTTGTGCGTTTGTTACAAGTAGTTAATAAAGATTTCGCATCTATTATCTACTAATATGTAGAAAGTTCTTAGTCAATCGATCCAACAAGTGGTATTAGAGCATTGGATGTTGCTTTATCTAAAATTTTTTCAATAAATCACTTGTTTTACTATTAGTGTGTTCTCTCAAACATTTAATCCTTCTAAACACTCACTCCCATCATGGTTGCTATTTCTATGTCTACTAATTATGACCTGTAAGGTGGAACTCAAAACAAACCCCTAATCTTCATCATAGATATCTATGACACCTGGAAGATTCAGATGAAAGACTTCTTAAGAAATCAAGATCCAGAAACTATGGTTGTTAATTTTGAATGGACCACGTGTCCTCATGGTCCAAGTTATAGGTAAAAAAGGTGGGATGAATCCAAAAGATCCAACTAAGTATTCTAAAAGAAGATGGATGTGGAAACCAAGGTACTAGGACTGGTTTGAATGAGCACCCCAAATAGCATCATTAATGGACTAATGCTAAGCAACTCTTGGAAGCTTTAAGAGCAAGATATGAAGGTTCTAAGGACATGGAGAACAAAAAAATTTAGTTTCATTAGAGGTGAATCGATGACAAAATTATATCTAAGGTATGTTGAAATCTTGAACTCTCTAAATGAAGTTGATGTGAAGATGGAGAACATTGATATTCTCAAGGAAGTCTTAAGCTCACTGCCCAAGTCATAGAGTATGTACATAATGACTATAAGAAGAGTTAAGAATCTAAAAACTATGACACGTAAAGAACTGTATGACATTCATAGTGCCTATCAAATGGAGATGGATGCTAATGAAGAATCTCTCGGCAGATCATCCAACATTTCAAGGTCATCAGCACTTGTGGCCCCTATCCATGAACCTCATCAATCCCACTAATCCTATCAGATACCAATTGTGAGTCATTAAGAGCCGATGATTACCTCCCCTTGATCAACAACAGTTAAAACAACTTCTATAATACAATTCAGCAATTGGAATCAACACTCATTAGCTTCTACCACTAACTCCAGTTTTTCCAATTTAGCATTTATGTCTTATCAAATTAACTTCTTCTAACTATTTGAAGAGGATCTGGAGTGCATTCATCTAGATGATCTTTAAGAACTTGACATCAAATACTAGATAGCCATGATATCTTTTAGGGCTAAACAGTTATAACAAAGAACTTGTAGAAAGTTCCAAATACATAAAAGATATTACAGGACCGTTGAAGGGGGTCAATTCAAAAGTTTCATAGTGTTAGGAGAGACTTAGAACACTTAGCAAATCAAATAGGGAACCAGATTATGGTGAAACAAGGAACACAAGTAAAGAACAGAACAAGAACATAATAATATGGTTTTTCAAGAATGACGTATATTGCTCTCAAGTTCTTACATAGTGTTACAAAGCTTAAAATCAAATGACAAGTACTTGAGATGCTTTATACTACATCCTACAATCAGCCATACTTTGAAGGCTAGCTGGAAACACTAATCTTGACAACAATATCAATATAAAGTCAAAAGGCAGATTGCGTTTTGACTGGTGATTATGACATGCCATAGCTCACATCCTAATATATTACAAAAAGGATAAAAGTACATAAGTAGGATGTTACAGACTCAAAAACTTAATCTTCAGTTGACAAAAGTTTGGACTTTTCACCAACTCATATAAGTTGGTGAGTTTTCAGAAGTGGCAACGAAAAGTGGTTCAGCTTTTGTCAAAAGTAAGTCAGAGAAAGCATGCATTCTCTGTCTTTGGAAGAAATCAGTCTCTTGGCTTTAGAAGACTTTGGCTTTGAAGCTTTGGAAGACTTCATCTTTGGCTTTGGAAGATTTGGTTTTTTGGCTTCGAAAGATTTAATACTTAGTGTAATTCATTGAGTTGTATCAAATCTTCTGAAGTAACTTCCTTGTACTTCACATGTGCATGCTGAGAGCTCTATGCTTGCATTAGCCTCAGTGTAATCCTTACAAACATCCCCTAGGCTAATGCTACCAAACTAAAAAAGTAGTTTGACTCTTGATCTTTATCTATTGATAGTCTTTATCAGAATCAAGACCATTCCCTTTATCATCAGTTGGTTAGGATTGTTCAAACTTTCAAAGTACCTTTTCATGTCATAGAGATCATGTAGAGGAAGGTCAAGTATGTTTTGCCAGAAGTACACATCTTGACCCCCTTGATCTCTAGTCACATACCATCTGTCTGGGTTAGTAGAAATTACCCAGGACAAGATGGGTCTCTCAGCAGCAAGAGGCTCTACAATGAGTGGACTTTATTGAACGGCCTCTTCTTGATCACTCTCATAATGTTCTGACCCATCTTGAGGTGTAGAGGTGGATGCCTTGGACTTCTTCTTCTTCTTGTCCCTTCTGATGGCCATCCTCTTCCTCTTTCTATACTTTAACTGAGAAGGTTGGCCTTGAGTACCAGATGGTTCTTGTTTGTCCTTCTCAGTTGGGTCCTTTTCCTTCACAAATTCAGAAGGAGAGGGATCAGGACCCTTCTATCGGTTAGAAGATGAAGCTTGCTAGATGCAATACTAGGTCCTGGTTGAGTTGTCTCTAGTGGTTCAACCCTGACCTCAGCTTCAGGTGCTGCCTGACTTAGTGGAGAATGCAAGTCAACCAACTCACCCTTCTTAATCTTTTGCTTGATCACTCTAATGTGCTTATCCATAGTGGATAGAGACATTGGACCAAATCTCCTTTTGGAGAACCCATATAGCTTTAAGAAGCTCACAATCTTAAGTCTGTTAGCAAACTTCTTTTGATTGGCTCGGATGGTGGCTCTTGACTTTACAGCCTCATCCCTCATCTTCCTCTTAGCAACCTTTTGCTCTTTCAGCACTTTTTGCTCGAGCTGCTTGAGATATTCAAATTCTATACACTCAAAGGACAAGGGAAGTAGGTCTGCTGCCTGATAGAGGCCTGTGGCACTCAGGTAGGTTATCATGTTTTTCCTATCTTGTTCCTTACCAACCTGAGTTTCTTGTTCTGTGGCCACAACTTCCGGCTCAGGGCTTTCTTGAATTGGGGAGAGCGTAGCAACTTTGTATAATCTTTTTCTTCTTCTTTCTTCTTTGATTTTGAGGAGCAACTTTGCATTCTCAGCTTCTTTCCTCTCATTTGACAATTTAGTGTCAGCCATCTCATTGAGTTCCTCCAAGGGAAGAGAGATGATTTCATCTATGTTATAGTTCCTAGACCCCAGATAGTTCAATCTGGTTGCCCTTAACATATCCTCTTGAGTGTTTGGCCTGGGGGCAACCTTGATTGTAGCTTGCATAAAGCCACGGGTCTCATTTGAACTCTCTCCCCTAGCCTTCCTCTTCATCTCTCTCTCTCTCTTCTCCTCCTCAATCTCCTCAGAGGTCATCTTTCTCTTCCTTTTGTCAGTCATTGGCATGTATGACTCAGGGTGGAGGGAGCTTTGGCCTTCATTGCTTGGTGTAGAACTTGAACTCTGGCCAGAGAGAGGCTGTGAGACACCTTCCCCAGATGGTGCCTCACTAAGGGTACTTGGTGCTGAAGCAGTTCTTGTCTCAAGGTTCACAGGCTCAACTATTGAGCCTTCAACAAAGGTTTCCCCTTTGAAGCTAATCTTAGTGTCTACCTCAATATCCATTTGACAAATAGTCTTACTTGCTAGCCTCTGTCTATATAATTTGGACCTTTTCTTGAACTCTTCAAGCACCCTGTCTTGAGTTCTCTTAGCTAACTTTTCAGCTTGCCTAGATTGACTTGGGTTGGCAAGTGGCAGATCAACTAAACAAAAGCTCTCATAGTATCTTAAGTTTCAGAAACTGAAGACCTCTTATTGTCCCTAAGATCTAGAGAGTACCAGGGCTCTTTTTCAGCATCATACCATCATCCTACTATTGGATTTTTAGTAGGGTAAGATGGGGTAGACATGGCCCTTGGTATGCCTTCCTTAAATAAGCTTTGGATCAAGGATTCCATATCAATATGGGCCTAAGGAGGTTGTTAAGTATGGATAACTGCAAGTGAGGGTGGTGATTCCTCTATGTCCATACTCTAGGCAAAACACCCAGGTTGTGTGATTCTAGGTAGGACTTTCTCCCCCTTTTTGGTAGTACCACCCTCTTGAACAGGGGAGCTAAGGGTTAGGTCCATAAACTTGAACCGGCATCAAGTCATTCCCTGTTCACTTAATAAAGAGTGTTCCATCAATAGTACCCCTCTTGTAGCCATGCTAAACAATATACTGTGATAGTGTCTCATACCACTTTCTTGGAACTTGATACAACCCATAGAGAGCTTTGTCAAGCTTGCAAACATAATCGGGATGATCAGGGTCTATAAAGCCAGGTGGTTGTTTGATATACACTTCCTCATCTACCACCCCATATAAGAAGGCATACTTAACATCAAGTTGGTAGACCTTGAAATCCTTGGATGCAACAAAAGCAAGGAATATCCTAATAGCTTCAAGTCTTGCTACAGGAGCAAAAACATCTATGTAGTCAATCCTTTCTTCTTGTGTGTACCTTTGAACAACTAGTCTTTCCTTATTCTTGATGAAAAGTCCTTTATCATCTTTCTTATTCCTAAATACCCACTTAGTACCTATTGGTGTCTTCCTATAAGGAAGAGGGCATAGGTTCCAAACCTTTTGTCTTCTAAATTGAAGAAGTTCCTCCTGCATTACTTCAACCCAATTTCCATCCTTTAGAGCCTCATAAATTTTCTTTGGCTTAATCTGAGACAAGAAGCAAGAGTATATGTCCTCTTGTTCTCACACCTATCTTAATATCTCCAATGATGTTTGTGGGGGGATGTGACTTGTGGATTCTTAGTTGAGGAATCATAGTAAGTTGGTTGGACAGATCTAAATTGGTGAAATTCAGATCTGGTGATTGAGTATCACCCACCACATCAACACACTTATCAAGAGAAACTTGATCCAATAAAAGTGTGACATCATTGATGTTGTATTCTATGGAGTAATTATCAGCATCTAGAAATTCTTGATCACTATCACCACCTCCATCTCCTCCTACATTGGAAACCCCTTCATTTGAGTTCCGTGCCTCTGTGCTGGAATTTGTAGGCACTTCAAATAGGTCAGCTGAAGAGTTTGTCATTATTATACTGACAGGATTTTCAACTGTAGGGTTTGTTACCACTAGAGCTGAAGTAGTTTTCTGACTTGGTCTTCTCTGCTTAAATCTTAAGTCAGGATCTCCTGTTGATAGTCTACTTGTAGATCCTAAAACATCTTCACATGATTTGTTAAAATAGTTGGTAACTAAATCAAGATCAAACAACCAATCAAGACCAGAACCTTTCACACTGGGTGTGTGCTCATTGAAGGTCACATTGGCTGACTCCTCAACTACTCTAGTTTTGAGATTGTATACTTTATAAGCCTTAGCTTGGGAAGAGTATCCAATAAAGTGTCCATCATCTGATTTCTCAGCAAATTTGGCTATCTAATCTTTGGTATTCAAGATGGTGCAAGGACACCTAAATGATCTAAGGAAACCAATAAAAGGTCTCCTTTTATGCCATAACTCATAAGGAGTCTAACCATGAGTTTTGACTACTAAAACTCTGTTCTACAAATAGCAGGTAGTGCTGACTGCCTCTACCAGAAGGTGATGAGTAGTTTAGAGTCAGAAAGCATGGTTCTTGTAGCTTCAATAAGTGTCATGTTTCTCCTCTTAGCAACACTATTTTGCTAAGGAGTCCTGGGAGCACTATATTGTCTTATAATACCTTTTTCATCACAAAATGTATCAAGGATTTGGTTTTTATATTCTATTCCTTGATCATATCTTATGATTTTGACCTTGTGATCACATTGATTCTCAATTTTCAGAATGAAGTTCTTCAAGATCTCAGGGGTCTCATCGTTAGTTCTAAGTAAGAAGACCTAAGTGTATCTTATGAAATCATCTGTGATCACCAAACAATATAAGGTCCTTCTTAAACTCATTATACTGGTGGGGCCAAAGAGATCCATATGTAATAAGTGTAGGGGAGTAGTGATGGAGTTCCTTTCCTTTGGCTTGTGAGAAAATTTGTGTTGCTTTCCTTTCAGACATGCAACACAATGGTCATCACTTGTAAACTCTTTCTTTGGTATTCTAGTTACCAAATCATTCTTATTTAATTTATTTATGTTCTTAAAGTTTAAATGGCACATTCCTTTATGCCAAAGGAAAGACTCATCACTATTGTCTTTAGATAGAAAGCAAGAAACTTCTCCTGATGGGGAGGTTTCCTGCAAATCTATCTTGTACATGTTCCCTTTCATGGGGCATCTGAGCAGGATATGCTCTTGAGGAATAACTACCCCGGGCTTAAGAACAATCCACTCATGCTTAGTAAAGAACATGTTATGTGTCTAATCATAAAATTGGGATACACTCAAGAGATTGTATCCAAGCTCCTAAACATAGTTTACCTTCTCAATGCTAAGCTTACCATGTATGACCCTGCCCCTTCCAGTGATGTAGCCACCTGATTTTCCTCCAAAAGCAACTTGCCCTCCATCAATTCTCTCAATATTCTAAAGCAAGGAGCCATTGTTTGTCATGTGCCTCTCAAAATTCTAAAGTAAGGAGCCATTGCCTATCATGTGCCTGCATAGAAAGAGATAGTTTCATTTGGAAACCCAAGCCTTATTGGTCTTAGTCTTTTCAAAGTGAGTTTAATATAGTTCAACAGGTATTGGTCCTTATGCAAGCTCCGAGGATCATCTGTTGTTATTGATGATGAACTTTTAGTCACATGGCCTTCCTTCATCTTCCACACCATCTTTGAAAAGTAGACTTGACCTTCAAGACTTTAGAAGTTTTGGAGACCGGACCTTTGGAAGCTTTTGCATCCATTACAGTAGACTTCAGTACTTCGGAAGCATTCCTTTCTTTCGAGACCAAAATTTCTTCCTAAGGTAATTTTCCACCTATCTTCTTCTTCACTTTGGAGCTTCCAAAAGGAAAAGTTTTTTCCTTTCGAAGCTATCTTCTTCTTCTTCTCCTCAGAAGTTTTCTACTCGTTTATATGGATGGTAATTTTGGGATTATACATGCAATCCTTAGAAAAATAAGAGGTACAACCACACATAATGCATTCAGTTGGGATACTTTTGAGAGTCTTCTTTTAACTAAAAGGTTTAGCTTGATCTCTATCCACTTCCTTCATTATCTTCATAGATGATGTAACAGGTTTATTAGGGTGAGGCTTGCTCTTGGAACTGGATGGTCTAGGCTGTGCAGCAGTTGTACACATTTGATCAACCTTCTTCTTCTGACCAGGATGACTTTGACATGAACTAGGACTTCTGGTACTAGAGTCCATAGTTTGGTCTTCAGTCTTTACCACTTCAAATCCAACAAAAATATAGACTTGTTTTTGCTTGGAGTTGAAGGTGGTCTTGATTTCTTGAGATTTCTTTGATTTTCTTTTAGCTACCCTTATCAAATTCTTCCTTACAGACTTGGTCATCCTTGGTTCTTCCTTCTCTGTAGGAGAATAGTAAACCTTCTTAGGATAACCCATCTCACTCACTTCAGGTTCATCCTTCACTGTCTCCTCTTTATCTTCATCCTCTTCTTGGATAGGATCAATGGGGGGCATCTCATCTTGATAAGTTCCACACCTTGGAGATCTTACAGATAGTAGTGTGTGTTAAGGAGCTATCTCATTTGAACCTAATCCCTGCCTACTCTAATAAAACAATCTTTGCATGCATGGATGAAGATATGATGTTTTTGAAGGTCTCTTCTTCAAGAACACATTTTTTTGCCCTGGTTTTGCTGATCCTAAGCTCAGCCTGGCATTCAGTTAACTTGGTAATGAGATCTTTAATTTGAGTCCTGTAATTTGTATGCTCATGCTTAAGAGTTGAAATTGTTTTCTCTAAATCTTCTATTTTAAGTTTATAGTCATTTTCAGCTCTTTTAAAATCAGCTTTTAAAATGTTCAAGGACTCAAGGTCAGATCTCACTTCCAGGTTATAGGACTTATACATATTTACTTAGAAATGCATTCAGGTGTACAAAGATATTATAATACCTTGGCTTCTTCATTGTCAGCCATTAGTTCTGGGTTAGGAGAAACATCTTCAACCTGAAAGCTCTAGTCAAAGCCTCCTTCTTTAACGGCAACAACTTGTTGTTTTGGTTGGCTTGGCTTCTCAGATCTAGGAGCTGCATTAGTGTAGTTTGGTCTGGATTGTGTTTGGCCACCATTAGTCCTTGGTACCTTATACTCCTTAGCAAAGTGTTCCATTTGGTTACAGTTGTAACACTTCACCTTGCTTTTATCCGGTCCAAACTTTCCACTAACCACATTACTGGGAAACTTCCTTCTTGTTCTCTTGTAGAACTTGTTGGCTCTATGAGTGAGTAGAGCCATCTGCTGGACTATCTCCATATACTCCAGATCATCTGGATGGATATAATCCAAGTCTTTAAGAGTGAAGAGAAAGTTGCCACAACTTTCATCAGCAGACATAAAGGCTTGAGATGAGCTTGTCTTTTGGAATGGGCTTCCTTGGATGTAGCTCTCCCTTGGTGTCTCAGGGAAGGTGATGAAAGGACCCTTCTGTGAGTTGTTAGGGTAGCAGATAAGATGATGTTGTGGTTCTCTACTATCCCTTTCAACCACATGGAGGGCTGAACTCTGTTGATTGTTGGAAGAGTTGCTTGATGGGTTTTGCATGTTCATCTCCATCTGGTAGTCACTAAGGATACCATACAGCTTTGTGAGAGTAAGGGTAGAGAGGTTTCCAGTTCTCTTATTGTCCACACAGTAGTGTGTCTATTGTTTGGGAAGAGAGAACATGAACTTTCTCATAATGTCCCTATTCTCAAGCTTGACTCTAACATCCATAAGAGTATCTGTAATCTCAACATACCTGAAGTATTGTTGAGTCATAGTTTCACCTGTCTTGTAGGCAAAATTTTCAAACTGCTGCATCATGAGGTCCTTCTTGTTTCCTTTGGCTTCATCAAACCCCTCATACATAAGCTTCAGTGCATCCCAAAACAGCTTAGTACTTTTGCACTTCTTGAAGCCTCTGTATATAGAGATAGGAAGAGCAGTTTGAAGAGCGGTCATGGCATTCTGGTCTACATCTACTTTCTTCCGGTCTTCTTTAAAGTAGTCAGCCATTTCCTTTGGTATCATCCCACCTCCAGCAGTGGCTGAAGAGGGGCATGGGATGTGAGGTCCTTCAACAACATATCTCCACATCCTGCTGTCTTGAGATTTGATGAACCTTTCCATACGTTGGCACCAAGTATCAAAGTCATCAGGAGTGATTAGTGGAGACTTTTTCATAGTACCGGTTTTCATATCAGCCTTAGAAAGAGCTTCTATTTGAGTTGATAAGTGTTTTGTGAAACTGAAGTGATCTAAGATGGTAAGATCTTACAATAAAGAGCCTGAAATGCTCTGATACCAATTGTAGGACCATTGAAGGGGGATAATGCAATAGTTTCATAGCCATACTTTGAAAGCCAGCTGGAAACACTAATCTAGACAACAAGATCAATGTAAAGTCAAAAGGTAGATTGCCTTTTGACTGGTGAGTATGACATGCCATAGCTCACAGCCTAATATATTACAAAAATGATAAAAGTACATAAGTAGGAAGTTACAGACTCAAAACCTTAATCTACAGTTGATAAAAGTATGGACTTTTCACCAACTCATATAGGTTGGTGACTTTTTAGAGTTGGTAGCAGAAAGTGGTTTAGCTTTTGTCAAAAGTAAGTTGAGAAAGCATGTCTTCTCTATCTTCGGAAGAAATCAGTCTCTTGGCTTTGAAAGACTTTGTCTTTGAAGCTTCGAAAGATTTCATCTTTGGCTTCGGAAGATTTCGTCTTTTGGCTTCGGAAGATTTGATACTTAGTGTAATTCATTGAGTTGTATTAAATCTTCCAAAGTAACTTCCTTGTACTTCACATGTGCATGCTGAGAGCTCTTTGGTTGCATCTTCCGTGTGCATGCTGAGAGCTCTTTGGTTACATCTGCCTCTAAGTGTAATCCTTACAAAGTAACTTTCTTATACTTCACATGTGCATGCTAAGAGCTCTTTGGGTGCATCAGCCTCTAACTATAATCCTTACAAATATGGATTTAGAATAGAAAAGAGCAAGGTTAAGTGTTAGAACTATAACCAACTGGGTCACTTTTCCAAAGAAAGGAAAGAACCTAAGTTTAATCTATCATCATCAAACACTTCTAGTTTCAAGCCACAATTAGGCTACAGCTTACCCTCATCAACACCTCCTACCCATCAAGACACATAACTACTATGGCGTCTGATGAAGACTTAATTGATTGAGGCTTTAAAATTGAAGATATCTCACCAATCAATAATACTTTAATGATAGGAAGCTTCACCTCTTCATCTCAAGTAACACCTGAACCATGTTGTATACCTAAATGTATAGCTAAGGTAAACATGTACCAAAATCATAATCTGGAGTTCCTAAATGATGTTGAATCAATAAAGATAAAAGTGCTAGAGAAAATTATTTCATCATTGTAACATGAGCAACGGACTTAGAAACCCAATTGTTGTTCTTGTAGTAAGATTGAAATCTACACAGCTTGATCTAGCAATAGCTAAGACCTATGTAGATAAACATAATATTCACTTTGAAAAGTTTGAGAAATTAATTACTTTTACTAAGAACTCCCAAAGACTGTATCACAACAAGATAGGTTTGGGATATAATGCTATGGAGCCACCATTGGTATATACTCTTACATACACCACCAGATGTAGTTTGGAAGTAAAAGAGCAACTGTCTGCTGACCCTATTACTGTTGAATCAGCCAAATCTAAAATGAAGAAAGTAGAAGAAGAAGTAGGTGATCAGGATGCAAGGTAATGTCTCCCGAATCAGTAAATAAAGATTGTAGAGAATATGTCAACTAAGAAAATTCAACAGGTGAAGTTTGTGAAAGAAACAAAATAGACAAGAAGAATGAAGCATCATTCTCAGATGAATATCATAGTTGTTTATCTTTGTTAATTTCACTAAGAAAACCTAAATCTCAACCAAAGAGCAAATGCAATAAGAAAGTGCATGGTAGAAATTGTTGTGCCAACATTTCAAATACTTCTCGAGAGCGACCTAACAATACAACTAAAAAATCTCTTGACAAAGCTGTCAAAAGTTACAATGCATATTTTCCAAGGAAGAAGGTTGGTTTGCATTCTCATGTTCATCACTAGCTAAAAGGGAAGATAAGAAGGTGAGTGAAAAGAAGAAGTTTGCAGAAGGAAGGCATCAGCAGATAAAACTTCAAGAAGGAATGTGGTTCTAGAAGACTTCAATGATCATAAACGGATTGTTAGGGGAAGGAAGGAACAAATCAAAAAGGATCTTGAAAGAAAGATCAAGTTGACCAAGAAGAAGAAGATTTAACCTCTTAATTTTTGATGTGTGAAAAGGTTGATCATTTGGCAAATGATTGCAGCTATAAACCAACGTCAATGAGGAAATAATTATGGATTAACATGAAGCATTGAACATCATAAACAACTACCATGTTGCTGATAAACCATCTAGAAGGTGGGGAGGTACATCTAAGACTATTTGCCAGCAGGCAAAACTACAAACTCATGATAAAATAAAGTTAGCATCAAATAAGAAACTTCAAAATTAGTTGGTAGTCGGCAAATCAGAAACTAGAAAATTATTTGCTTCAAGAAGATCTCCACTAGAGATAAGAAGTAATCTGCTAAAAGAATATCAGCAGACAAAAAAAAGGATCAACAATAATCAACTCTTTAGTAGTTAGAGAGAGGAACCTGTCTACTAAAAAGTACTCAAGAGATAAGATATTATCTCCTAAAAGGATTTCAACAGACAGAAAAAGGAAGAGTGATGTTAAAGCTTTTAGCACTTCTATGGCTTCATAAACAAAGAAGATATGGTAGCTAAAAATAGCTGTTGAATATGTTTAGACACTAATTAAAATAGCTAAACCAAAGCCTTAAACCAAAAACTTAGGAGTTCACTTGAATGAGTTTGTTTATTCTTTTAAATCAGGAAGGCCCAAGAGTAAACAGGCTTGGGTTCCCATTCAACACTAATTTGTTTGAGTGCAAGGATATTCACAGTCAAAAGATAACCTATGGATTGTCAATACTGGATGCTCTCGACACATGACAGGTGAATTATTAGAAAGAGTTGAATTACAAGTTGTTGAGTGTATCTTAACTGTGTGATCACAAGCACAACACTTTTTTCAAAAAACATTAATGAATTGTTCTTTCACATAGATTGATCATTCCCAATGATAAATAGGCATCGAGAAGAGACCATATGTACATGTTGAACATGCAGAATACATGAGCTTCTAGGAATGTTTCTTTCTATAGATCTAAAGACTCTATAATGGAATCATCTCTTTAGAACATAAGACTAGCATATGTAAATCTTAAAACATGGACAACCTTGTCAAATATAGTTTAGTCAAAGGACTACCTAATAAAGAGTTTACATGTAATGATCACTATGTTGCATGCCAAAAAGAAAAGCAACACATATCTTTTTATAAGCATAAAGAATTGAATTTAGTCACAACTCCTTTACACTTGTTAAACATGAATCTTTTGGTCCTAGAGGTGTAAAAAGTTTAGGAAGAATATTTTATTGTTTAGTAATAATAGATGATTTTACAAGATATACGTGGATTTTCTTTCTAGAAACAAAAGATAAAACTCTAAATTATTAAAATTATTTGTTGTTAAAATTGAGAATAAGATTGATCGAAAGGTTAATATCATTAAATGTGATGAAAGAACTAAGTTTAAAAACCACACTTTTTATTCTTTTTGTGATTCAAATGTACTTCTAGACAATATAGTACTTCTAGAACTCCTTAGTAGAATGGAGCTGCGGAGAAGAGGAACATGACACTTTTTGAGGCTGTAAGAACCATGTTGTATGATTCCAAACTACCAATCACATTCTAGGATGAAGTAGTTAGGACTGTAGTCCAAAATAGAGTCTTAATATCAATACATATGGAAAAACCTCTTATGATTTATGGCATAAAAGAAAACCACTCTTTGGGTTCAAAGACTATTTAGTTGTCCTTGTATCCTTCTCAATACCAAAGATTACTTATCTAAGTTGACTAAGAAATTGGTAGATGGATACTTTGTTGGATACTCTTCTCTAGCTATGGCTTATAGAGTATATAATAGTATTGACCACACTATAGAGGAATCTAACAGTGTGATTTTCTAGAAAATTCCAAAAATAGTGAAGGATGTACTTCTAGTTGAATGTTTGACCTACATAGATTCACAAAGGTATTAACCATTTATTGAACTATTTATGGAATAGTGTCTGGTACTTTAACATATAAACAATCTACAATTATGGAACACTACAAAGTGGATGTTCATTTTACTTAAACTTCTATTTAGCAGCCTACAAATACTGGTTTAGTACAACCACATTTAGCAGATGTTCCTGCCAGCAGTGTTGTAAGGCGCTAGTCGGGCATGAGGTAACGACTAGCGATTAATCGATTTAGAATTTTTATATGTAATTTTTTATAACTAATAAAAATAGTATAATTTAAACATAAATATCAAGATTCAAATATTAACATATTAACTCAAAGAGAAGATTAAATAGTTCAAATTTCATTATTATCTTGTTCATATTATCCAATGATTTGAATAGCATCCGACTCATATTCAATCTCCTTTCTACTTCCTTTGCATCCTTTGACTCAAATTCTACATCAAAAAGTTCTCTTGATACACTTGTCTTTGCACTTGTTCGATTACACAATACTTTATCAACACCTACAACATCACTAACCACCTCCCAAGGCAGCCCCGTCTCCGGTTCTTCATCTACACCATCAACAATCCATCATTTAGCACCACTACCATCCTTCGCTATAATTACTTCACAACTTCTCAACTCTCTTTTCTTGTTTTTCTCCATCAAATTTGCATTAAATTGAACTAAAGCAAGATAGTTTATTTTGTTCGCCTCTAGTCTATTTCTTTTATTTACATACCTAAGAAGTTCAACATAAAAAATAAGTTCAATAATAAGATTAAGTAAATATAAAATAAATTGTATAACATTTAAAATCACTAACCCCTTCAAAGATGATTCAATTGTTTTCACATCCCGATGAACTAGTAGTAAAGAAAGTATCCTCATAGCAATTCTTTTCAGTTTTGGAGTTGATTTACCATACATTTCTCACCAATTTGCTACAATGTTAAAACAAACATATTATATCAAGGAAAATATGAAATTTCAAAAGAAGAATGTTGTTATTTATTAAAATTAGCATTACTGGAATCAAATTTATCCTCGTTAACCACACATGCTTTTATGCAATTAGAAGCTCAAAATTTCCTTGTTTACGCTTGTAGATTGGCAACTCCACCAACAAGATAGTGTTTTGATTTTCATAATCTTCGGTAACTAAAACACCAACACAATCAACAACCACATCATTATCATCTAAATCATCTCAGACCTCCGGATTGTTATATAAATAATATGGGTTTAGAATGTAGGTCGTCATATATAGGCACGTATCAAGCCTTTTTCGATAACCTTTTTGAGATAATATCCAAAATAGGCTCGTATGCACTTTTATTATAATTCAAATGGAAATTCCTTGTGCAATGGTTATATCTCCCTCATTGATGTGTGGTGTTACAACATGTTTGAAAATTTGTACGCCATTAGTCAAATCATACTTAATCTCTTTTTTGCCTTTTGAAGCTCACCATATATAAAACCCATTGAAGGCTTCCAATCCGTATTGATCGTTTGACAGACTTTGACTAACGATGCACAAATTTTCAAACATGTTATAACACCACTCCAAAATGAGGGGATTTAACCATTGCAAAAGCAAATTTCCATTTAACAGTCTTAGCAAACTTATATTTCTCCCATTCTTCACTAAAAACATTTTAAGTTGAGACTTCTTCTCAAATAAACTTTGTAAAGTAAAAAATGTGAAAGCCAAACCTATAACTCACGAACTCACCAAGTCCTGTTCTTTGTATATTTTCTCATCATTCAATGTTTTGTGATGATAATAAATAAACACTGTTACTTTTTTTTTCTTGATCAAGAGTCTTTTTATACCTTGGTAATCCTCCAATAGCATCAAAGATAAAATAACTTATAAATATAAGTAGACAACTAACAAATTAAATATATATATATATATATATATATATACACACATAATAGAGAAAATATTTTAAAAACAAACATGGTTATTTTTATTACCTTCAAGCATGAGATTAATGATATGTATCGCATGTGATGTCCAAATGATTATTGGTATTTTCTCCTTCAACAATTTTAATGCACTGATATTATTAGATGCATTATTGGTCACTAACTTGAACAACATTTTCAAGAGCAACCTCTCAATATATTTATCAAAATATTCAATTATGCTTTCACTTGTGTGTGATTCATCCGAACATTATTTAGAAGACAAAAAAAGAATAGTACCTGTGACATCCTGTGTTTTCAAGTTAATATTCCTACGTTAATAAAATGTGGTAAATTAATTAAATGCATTATAAGACTTAATTTTTTGATATTTAAAGTCATCTAAGATCTAGAAAATCCCCTTTGTGTATAAATTTTATAATTGGTAATTTTGAGAATTACCGGGTCGCGTTGCGATAAAACTTTAACAAGCGTTGGTGACAATTTGGTTAATTAATTCTAGTCAATATATGTTGATTTTTATAAGTTAATGTATCTTAAGTGAAAATAGTATTAGTCATAAAAATAATAATTATTATGAACTTTGATCGCGTGAAATTTAGACTTTTTAAATATTGCCTTGATGCAGCGTACAGTCCGTTGCATGCTGTGTTAAACCATGTATATTTTTATTCTTGACTTTTGGTCACTATTATTAAATGTTGTGAACCCTCGGAAAGCCTCAAATTAATACTCTAATTTTTACGAAAAATTTTGACGACACCGACACCCGCCTTACACCTGGTGGCATCTCGCTTGGAGATCCACCAGCCAAATTATTAAGGTGATGACATGATTAGCACACAATAATCACAATTAATCATTACTATTTATACCCAACACTACACTCCACCTTTTACACACACTCCACCATAACTTTCTCTCACTAAAACTCTTCTCTCCCTCTCCTCTCTACCCCTCGGCCGAAACCCCTATCCCCACCATTATCATCTTCATTTTTCTTTATTTCTAGATCAAAACAAGCTTTTATTTCTTGATTTCAAGGATCCCATAGTTAGTTTGGTTCAAGAAATTGCATAAATCCTACTCCGAGGAGAAGAAATTTTCGAGGAAATCATTCTTGAATCTTCAAAATTTGTTCATCTTAGGTATGAACATTTCATCTTTTATCTCATGCAACATGACTTTTGAATGATTTTTGCAGGGTTTTTTCAACAAAAACTAGTTTTTCTTGAAATCAAAGGTTCCAACAATGGTTTTTAATCAAGAAAAATGGGTTGTAAAAGAATGTTTTTGTGTGTGTGTGCCGTAAGTGTGTGTGTGTGTGTTTGATGATTTTGTGTTTTGAAAATCTTTTGATATTTTGTTGATTTCTCTTGCATGCAAGATGATCAAACTTTGTTTAGTGTTTATGAACATCATAAGAACACCCATCTCCAAAGGAGTTTATCAAAAATAAAGAAAATGGGTGATACATGAATGAATGTAGCATGATGTTCTTGAACTCATCTTGCTCCTTGATTTCATAAATGATTGAGATGATTCATGAATAATGGTGATCATGATCTGAAATCTTTTGATTTTTAATGTATGTTTTTGTTGAAATGAAAACTAAGAACACAAGATAATGATTTGGATTATATATGTATGTATAAAATCATGCATATGTATGTATGTATGGTTGACACTTTTGTTCTTGATTTGTTCTTGACTTATAAGTTTAGAGATGATTGAAATGATCCATGTATATGGTGATCATGATCTGGAAACTTTGAGATTTTTACTCCCTTTTGATTTAAAGAAAAGATAAAAACAAGTTAGAATTAATAGTAATCAAGTATAGATGGTACCTGACCACTAGTAACGATTTCACAAAATTTAATTACCAACAAGACAAAGATCTTTGTAAGTCTAGAAAAATAAGTTTAAAACATGTTAAATATAAGTTAAAGGTATATAATCTTACTGAAAATAAAAGTTTTGATGATTGGCTTTAATCTCGTAAACGTTTTACGTTTAAAAACACGTTAAAAACGGTGTTTCCGGGTCTAAAACAAGCATTTTCGTATAAATCCGGTTTTGGACAGAAAATAATATTGTGTTTTAAGTTAAAAACTTATGTTTTTAAGTATAAAACAAATCCATAGCAAGCATGGTCTTCGGTGATGACTTTATACGCGCGAAAAAGCCAAACACCGATAATTTCGGGCTAAAAATAATGGACTGTTTTAGAACTGATTTTTAACAAAATATTTCATAATGTTTTTGTTATAAAAGAGTTATTTTGAAACATGTATAATGGTCATAAGGTATATATGGGTTGATGTACGGTTTATGCGCGTAAAACTATGCGGTTTCGGGTTAAAAATTACCGTGTACGGGTGAAATTTGGGTTACATATAATAGAACATATTTTTATGATAAAACTTGTCTAAAAATAATTTTATACATGTTTACTACTGCAAATTAAATTATTTATTAAAAAGATTAATCAATGTTGATTTATGTCTTATAAAGTACTATTTAAAAAGGATAATAAAATAAGAAATAGTTTTCTTAACAAGAACAAGATTATGAATATATGTTATTATTATTCTTAAATGAAATATTATTATGAATTAACATTTATGTGATTATTTATTTATTTATTTATTTATTATTTATTTATTTAATACATAACTTAGTAAATTTTATGTTTATGTTTTTATATATATTTATGTGTTTATATTGTGTGTGTGATTTGTGGTTATTATTTAAGGGTTAAATGGTATATTTAATAAAGTAATATTTGACACTTATAATATAAATCAATAAGCTAAACCGAAAGTCACCAACAGGTCTTTCAAAAATGGATTTCAAGACAAGTCTAGTAAGTTGGGTAAACAATTTACGTATTAGACTTATTACTCGACAATTAATATAACCTTTGTGTTTAGGGCGTTAATTGGTCATTTGTATTCCCGGGCCTGATTTTGCTAGATCATCTTTGTCGTGTTTAAGGTGAGTTTTTCACAGCCCCTATTTTGAAATAACGTTTTATTTAACTATTTTGGGGAAAAAACATGCTATAATGTTTTATGTGTGATATGATTTAAATATAGAATAACTGCGTGATCTTTGTGTTGACCTTGAGTTGTTTTATTATTTATTGTGACATCCGGTAATTTTCCGTTACCAAACTCCGTTAGTTTCCGTTAAGTATTGCATACACGTGTTGGGAGCACACACTAGTTGTCGTTGAACGTTGGTGACTTAACAATAATCAGTAATGTTAAATTGATGATAATTAGGTTAACAATGTGATTATTAAGTTATGTTTATGTGATTTGAATGTTAACTGTAATGTTATCGCGTAACGTGAAAACGTGCATATTTATTCGTGTGTTTTGTGATAAATGGGAATTATGCATGATTGTTATTTGTGATTAATAATAATTGTGTTTAGTAGTTAAAAACTATTTAAAATCTATTCAAAAAGCTTAATTTTTATAAAATACAAATTATAAGGGTTAAAGGTGTAATTATGGATTATTAATTAAAACAAAATTAAAAACCCTAATCCCCTAACCCTTTTCGGCCGCGACTTGCATCCCCTCACCCTCACCATCACGAAATCGATCAAGAACAAGCAAGAAACCATCGGATTTGGTCGACTTCAAGTTATACAACAAGTTAGAACCTTCAATTGCAAACTATTACACATCTAAAGGTTAGATTTTTATATGATTTGATGGTTGTTCATGTTTGGCCGAAAGTTCCATGCGAATTCTGCAATTGATGGCCGAAAGTTGCTTGATTGTTGATGTTAATGTGTTTGTTAGATAGATTACATGTTGATTAACGTTGATTATGCAAGAAAGTTTGGATTTTGGTTGTTTGTTCATAGGAATATCTTGGCCGTGAGTTCGAAGTGATGTTGGATCAAATTGGATGTTGAATAATGGTTGTTTGATGTTGTGATTATGTTAGTTGTATTGTATATATGTTAGTTAACGTCGATTATACAAGAAAGCCATGATTTGGGTGCATTGTTCATAGGTTACTAATAATAGTAACTTTATTTTGCATGAATTGGTGATTGGATGATGTGAGAATGTTATGGATGTGTTTGTGATGATGATTAGATGCTAGATGGTTGATATGAAGGTTAGGAATTCAAGAATGCATGTTGTAGTTTGTACCTTGCTAAAGATAGTAACTTTTGGGTATGAAGTTGATGAATCATGATGATTAGGTGTTGTTGATCATGTTTAGATGTTGTCATGGACTTGAAATGGTATATAATTGATGAATTCATGAATGTTGTGTGAGTTTGATGAATTTGGAATGAACTTTCCCAAAAGGGAAACTTTAATTGTGCAAATCCTTGAATTGGATGATTTGAGCATGTTTGGGATATTAGGATCATGCTAGTGTGTTCATGGATGGGTTCTAAGGTGACTAAATGTGTTGTTTATGTTGTATGAATGTTGATTTGGGTTGTTATCTGTTTTGGCCTGTTGTGATTTGCATGATTTGTATGATATCTAGTTATATGATGATCTAGGTAGTACATGTGGTGGTGATGTGCTATATGTAATCAAGTGGTATGTTGATCATGTATGATATGCTGTTGTGTTAGTTTAATGAATTATCACCTATAATGTCACCAACGGGTCCAACGGGTCAACTGGGTCGAATGTGTCTTGTATTCTTAAACCTTGAGTTCCTTGGTTTGTAGAGCACTTAGGGTTTCGTGTTGTTTTTGTGCACATGTACTTATGTACTCTTGTATTCTAGGTGACCTTTGAAGGTTGTCTTTTCTTCTTTCTTTCAAGTTAAACTCTAAGTTAATTCTTGCGCATACCAGGTGAGTTCTTGCCCCGCTCTTTTTACATAATCTCTTTTGGGGGAGATGGCATACTGTTACAAACGCTTTTATTTACGAGTGTGTATAATATTGATATAGTGTTGTTTACCATGGAAAGTCCTCACACTTTCGGATTGTTAATATTGACTAGCGGGGAAATTTTGGGTAGTACTACTGGGTCTGACGAGCCCCACCTGTGCGACTCGAGGTCAAACGGGTGCAATTTTGTCCTATCACATATTCGTCACGACCTGGTAAGTCGTGACGGGAGGCAACAAACGTATCACAGTCAGCTTCAATCGCGAGATCACTATGATTAATATTTTTATGTTAATAGACTAGCTATCTATTGCAATACACTACTTATGCTCTGAAAACCATTGATTGGTTTATATTTTAACGCAAACTCTTGAACTCACCAACCATGTGTTGACTTGTTTAGTATGCTATTCTCAGGTTAAGGTTGCCAGTTGCCTAGGAGCACGCACGTCAGCATTGTTGAGTTGTCTACATTTGCATTGTTTACAAATTGGGATTATTTTCATTTTTATACATTTGTGTTTGGGGCGCGTTTGTTTTGCGCATTCTCTTTACATATTACTTGTTTTGGGGTTTTTCTGTTTTTAAACGCTTCCGCAGTATTTTAAACGCTTCCGCAGTATTTTAAACGTTAACTCTGGTTTTGTTTATTTATCATATAGAGTCGTTCTTGGTAACTAATGACTGAGATCCTGGTATGTCATGCGCCTCGCGGTAAAACCCCGCTCGCGGATTTTGAGGGTGTGACAGATTGGTATCATTATTGTAATTGTGAATTTTAAAGTGAAATATGGACGCACGTGGAAGAGGATGTGGGCGTGGTCGTGGACGTGGCGCCGGAGGCCGTGGAGCCGGAGCCATAAACATGACGCCTGCGGAATTGGCAGCATTGATTAATGAACACGTTCAGGCGGCAGTGGCTGCTGCCCAACCTGGACAACCAACAGGTAAATGATAGCAAGAGGTTAAACTGATTATCCTAGTTATTTGTCTAGGATATCTGACTAATGTTGGGATTGTCAAAACAGGACCACCACCATGTACCTACAAGTCCTTCATGGACTGTAAACCTCATACCTACAGCGGGACGGAAGGGGCTGTAGGGCTTGTAAGGTGGTTTGAGAAGACAGAGTCGGTTTTTGCGAAATGCAACTGCCCGCCTGCTGATCAGGTGAAGTATGCCACAGGGACGTTGGAAGGCGCAGCACTCTCTTGGTGGAATGCCCAGGTACAAATGTTGGGTCAAGCCATGGCCAATGAACTACCGTGGGATGAATTCAAAGAAATCATGACTGAAGAATATTGCCCCCGGAATGAAGTGCAGAAACTGGAGATTGAGTTCTGGCAACTCAAAATGCAAGGCTCAGAAATTGAAGCCTACACAACTCGTACTCATGAGTTAGCCACTTTATGTCCAGGGATGGTGAATGAAATGCACAAGAGGGTAGAGCATTATATACGGGGATTGGTGCCTGAAATTCAAAGTATGGTAACTGCTTCTAACCCCACTACCATACAACAAGCTATCCGAACAGCCCACAGGCTGACTGATCAGGCAGTTGAGCAAGGACGATTACCTAAACGGGGTGCGGTGGCAAGCGTGCCCGACCAGAAACGCAAGTGGGATGGTTCAAGCAACAAGGGATCGTCATCCAGTAGCCAATCTCAACCTCAACAACAGCAGCCAAGTCAGCAACAGCAACGGAAGTTTGATAACAACCGAAGCTTCAACCAGGCGCACTCAAATCAAGGACCCGGCGGGTATGGTGGAAGACTGCCGAAGTGCAACCGGTGTAACTACCACCATGTGGGTCGATGTGATAACTTCAAGTGTCAACGTTGTGGGAAGATTGGTCATGCAGCCAAAGACTGTCGGGGTGAACTGATGAGAAAGCCACAACAATCACAAGAAACTCCGAAAGGTTGTTTTGAATGCGGGAAAGAAGGCCATTACAAACGCAACTGTCCCCAGCTTAAGAGGAATGGTAATGGTAACAACAACAATGGGAACAACAACAATAATAACAATGGCAACAACAATAACAACAACAATGGTAATGGCAACAATAATGGAGGCAATAACAACAATGGAGCCAAAGGAAGAGCCTTCGTCATTGGCTCAGGTGAGGCTCTAAACGATCCTACAACAGTAACTGGTAAATTTTCGGTTAATGGTTGTTTTGCTACTGTATTATTCGATACCGGAGCCGATAGAAGTTTCGTGTCCACTAGGTTCTGTAGTCTTTTAAGTGATATGCCCTCAGCCTTAGAATCTAAATACACCGTAGAGTTAGCTGACGGTACACAGATTCACGTAACGCATATTCTTAGAGACTGCAAGATAGAGCTTACTGGTCATATATTCACCATAGATCTCATGCCTGTTACACTAGGAAGTTTCGATGTGGTAGTAGGCATGGATTGGCTTTCCGATAAACAAGCAGAAGTCATATGCCACGAGAAGATCATACGGATTCCCCTTGGTGAAGAAGTCCTTACGGTCAGAGGTGATAGGAGTGGTGCAGTGATAGGCATCATCTCGTTTATGAAGGCACAAAAGTTGTTACGAAAGGGTCGACTAGCCATATTAGCACTCGTCACAGATAAACAGACTGAGGAAAAGAAGATAGAGGATATCCCCGTAGTTCGTGAGTTTCTCGAGGTGTTTCCGGAAGACCTTCCTGGATTACCGCCTCATCGTCAAGTTGAATTCCAGATTAAGTTGACTCCAGGAGCCGCTCCAATTGCGAGAGCACCGTACCGGTTAGCTCCGAACGAACTGCAGGAATTATCTGCCCAACTACAAGAGTTGTTGGATAAAGGGTTCATCCGACCGAGTTCGTCGCCCTGGGGAGCGCCAGTTCTATTTGTGAAGAAGAAGGATGGTACATTTCGAATGTGCATTGACTATAGGGAACTGAACAAGGTTACTATCAAGAATAGATATCCCTTACCTCGTATCGATGATTTGTTTGATCAACTGCAAGGATCAAGCTATTACTCTAAGATTGATCTGAGGTCTGGGTATCATCAGCTGAGAGTTCGAGAAGAGGACATCTCGAAGACTGCTTTCCGTACACGATATGGTCACTATGAATTTTTGGTCATGCCATTTGGGTTGACGAATGCACCAGCAGTATTCATGGACCTCATGAATCGCGTGTGCAAACCCTATCTTGATCAGTTTGTTATCGTCTTTATTGATGACATACTGATATACTCAAGGACCGAGGAAGAACATGAGAAGCACTTACGTTTAATCTTGGAATTACTTAGAAAGGAACAACTGTACGCAAAGTTTTCTAAGTGTGATTTCTGGATACGTGAGGTACAACTCTTAGGTCATATTGTCAACGAGAAGGGAATACATGTTGATCCTGCTAAGATAGAAGCGATAAAGAATTGGTCTGTTCCTAAGACACCGAGTGAGATACGACAATTCCTTGGATTAGCGGGATATTATCGACGATTTATTGAAGGATTCTCTAAGATTGCACAACCTCTCACAGCTTTGACTCACAAGGGAACGACGTACAAATGGGGTGAGAGTCAGGAATCTGCTTTTCAGTTGCTGAAGCATAAATTGTGTAGCGCACCAATATTAGCGTTACCGGATGGTAGTGACGACTTCGTAGTCTACTGCGATGCGTCTATTCAAGGACTTGGATGCGTCTTGATGCAGCGGGATAAAGTGATAGCTTACGCCTCTAGACAATTGAAGATTCATGAGAAGAACTATACCACCCATGACTTGGAACTGGGTGCGGTAGTTTTTGCCTTAAAGATCTGGAGACATTACTTGTACGGTACCAAATGCACCATCTACACCGATCACAAGAGTCTTCAGCACATCTTTGAGCAAAAGGAGTTGAATATGAGGCAAAGACGCTGGGTGGAATTGTTAAACGACTATGATTGTGCTATTAAATACCACCCGGGGAAGGCAAATGTAGTTGCTGATGCGCTGAGTAGAAAAGAGACTGCTAAGCCTCGACGTGTGCGAGCTCTGCAACTAACGATTAGTACGCAATTACCTGAACAAATCCGTGAGGCTCAAACAGAAGCTTTGAAAGCAGAAAACATTGGGTCTGAATCGTTAAGAGGAATGGAAAAACAATTAGAAGTAAAAGCGGATGGAATTCGTTATTTCATGGATAGACTATGGGTACCTCTCCACGGAGACCTGAGAGACTTGGTGATGAGTGAGGCTCACAAGTCCAAGTATTCTATACATCCTGGATCTGACAAGATGTACCACGATTTGAAGGCGCACTATTGGTGGCCTAACATGAAAGCAGATGTAGCTACTTATGTGAGCAAGTGTCTGACCTGCTCAAAGGTAAAAGTGGAGTATCAGAAACCATCTGGATTATTACAACAACCCGAGATCCCTATGTGGAAGTGGGATCAAATATCAATGGATTTTATTACTAAGTTACCTCGCACTTCTACGGGTTGCGATACAATATGGGTTATCGTGGATCGATTGACAAAATCTGCTCATTTCCTAGCGATAAAGGAAACAGATAAGATGGAGAAGTTAACCCGACTTTATCTGAAGGAGATCGTTTCGAGGCATGGAGTACCAATCTCAATTATTTCTGATCGCGATTCTCGTTTCACATCACACTTCTGGCAGTCGTTGCAGAAAGCTTTAGGTACACGATTGGATATGAGTACTGCTTATCATCCACAGACTGATGGTCAAAGCGAGCGTACTATACAGACTTTGGAGGACATGTTACGTGCTTGTGTGATTGATTTCGGGAATAACTGGGAAGTTCACCTACCATTGGTGGAATTTTCTTACAACAACAGTTATCACACTAGTATAAAGGCAGCACCTTTTGAAGCTTTATATGGGAGAAAGTGTAGATCACCAGTTTGCTGGGCTGAAATTGGTGATAGTCAATTAACGGGTCCCGAGTTAGTACACGAGACAACTGAGAAGATTGTTCAGATAAGAAACCGCATGGCCGCAGCGCGAGACAGACAGAAAAGCTATGCTGACAAACGACGAAAACCTTTGGAATTTCAGATAGGTGACAAAGTTTTATTAAAAGTCTCACCATGGAAAGGCGTAGTTCGGTTTGGTAAGCGAGGAAAGCTAAATCCGAGATACGTTGGACCATTTGAGATAGTGGAAAGAATTGGTCCAGTGGCTTATCGACTAGCCTTACCTGATTCATTGAGTGGAATCCATGATGTATTCCATGTTTCAAACCTAAAGAAATGTTTAACGGATGAAACGATGGTCGTACCACTAGAAGAAGTTCAAGTAGATGAACAACTACGCTTCATTGAGGAACCGGTCGAGGTGATGGATCGTGAGGTGAAAACGCTTAAGCAAAGCAAGATACCCATCGTCAAAGTTCGTTGGAACTCGAGACGTGGACCAGAATTCACGTGGGAACGTGAAGACCAAATGAAGCTTAAGTATCCTCAGCTATTCGAAGAGACGATGCCAGCCGGCGAAGGTATTGATTAAATTTCGGGACGAAATTTCTTTCAACATGGGGATGATGTGACAACTCATCCAAAACTCACACGATTTCGATTTCCTTGTGCCAATGCAGTAGACCAGTGATGGAACACTCACCATGTAACGCAATTTTCGGGACGAAAATTCTTTCAACATGGGGATAATGTGACATCCGGTAATTTTCCGTTACCAAACTCCGTTAGTTTCCGTTAAGTATTGCATACACGTGTTGGGAGCACACACTAGTTGTCGTTGAACGTTGGTGACTTAACAATAATCAGTAATGTTAAATTGATGATAATTAGGTTAACAATGTGATTATTAAGTTATGTTTATGTGATTTGAATGTTAACTGTAATGTTATCGCGTAACGTGAAAACGTGCATATTTATTCGTGTGTTTTGTGATAAATGGGAATTATGCATGATTGTTATTTGTGATTAATAATAATTGTGTTTAGTAGTTAAAAACTATTTAAAATCTATTCAAAAAGCTTAATTTTTATAAAATACAAATTATAAGGGTTAAAGGTGTAATTATGGATTATTAATTAAAACAAAATTAAAAACCCTAATCCCCTAACCCTTTTCGGCCGCGACTTGCATCCCCTCACCCTCACCATCACGAAATCGATCAAGAACAAGCAAGAAACCATCGGATTTGGTCGACTTCAAGTTATACAACAAGTTAGAACCTTCAATTGCAAACTATTACACATCTAAAGGTTAGATTTTTATATGATTTGATGGTTGTTCATGTTTGGCCGAAAGTTCCATGCGAATTCTGCAATTGATGGCCGAAAGTTGCTTGATTGTTGATGTTAATGTGTTTGTTAGATAGATTACATGTTGATTAACGTTGATTATGCAAGAAAGTTTGGATTTTGGTTGTTTGTTCATAGGAATATCTTGGCCGTGAGTTCGAAGTGATGTTGGATCAAATTGGATGTTGAATAATGGTTGTTTGATGTTGTGATTATGTTAGTTGTATTGTATATATGTTAGTTAACGTCGATTATACAAGAAAGCCATGATTTGGGTGCATTGTTCATAGGTTACTAATAATAGTAACTTTATTTTGCATGAATTGGTGATTGGATGATGTGAGAATGTTATGGATGTGTTTGTGATGATGATTAGATGCTAGATGGTTGATATGAAGGTTAGGAATTCAAGAATGCATGTTGTAGTTTGTACCTTGCTAAAGATAGTAACTTTTGGGTATGGAAGTTGATGAATCATGATGATTAGGTGTTGTTGATCATGTTTAGATGTTGTCATGGACTTGAAATGGTATATAATTGATGAATTCATGAATGTTGTGTGAGTTTGATGAATTTGGAATGAACTTTCCCAAAAGGGAAACTTTAATTGTGCAAATCCTTGAATTGGATGATTTGAGCATGTTTGGGATATTAGGATCATGCTAGTGTGTTCATGGATGGGTTCTAAGGTGACTAAATGTGTTGTTTATGTTGTATGAATGTTGATTTGGGTTGTTATCTGTTTTGGCCTGTTGTGATTTGCATGATTTGTATGATATCTAGTTATATGATGATCTAGGTAGTACATGTGGTGGTGATGTGCTATATGTAATCAAGTGGTATGTTGATCATGTATGATATGCTGTTGTGTTAGTTTAATGAATTATCACCTATAATGTCACCAACGGGTCCAACGGGTCAACTGGGTCGAATGTGTCTTGTATTCTTAAACCTTGAGTTCCTTGGTTTGTAGAGCACTTAGGGTTTCGTGTTGTTTTTGTGCACATGTACTTATGTACTCTTGTATTCTAGGTGACCTTTGAAGGTTGTCTTTTCTTCTTTCTTTCAAGTTAAACTCTAAGTTAATTCTTGCGCATACCAGGTGAGTTCTTGCCCCGCTCTTTTTACATAATCTCTTTTGGGGGAGATGGCATACTGTTACAAACGCTTTTATTTACGAGTGTGTATAATATTGATATAGTGTTGTTTACCATGGAAAGTCCTCACACTTTCGGATTGTTAATATTGACTAGCGGGGAAATTTTGGGTAGTACTACTGGGTCTGACGAGCCCCACCTGTGCGACTCGAGGTCAAACGGGTGCAATTTTGTCCTATCACATATTCGTCACGACCTGGTAAGTCGTGACGGGAGGCAACAAACGTATCACAGTCAGCTTCAATCGCGAGATCACTATGATTAATATTTTTATGTTAATAGACTAGCTATCTATTGCAATACACTACTTATGCTCTGAAAACCATTGATTGGTTTATATTTTAACGCAAACTCTTGAACTCACCAACCATGTGTTGACTTGTTTAGTATGCTATTCTCAGGTTAAGGTTGCCAGTTGCCTAGGAGCACGCACGTCAGCATTGTTGAGTTGTCTACATTTGCATTGTTTACAAATTGGGATTATTTTCATTTTTATACATTTGTGTTTGGGGCGCGTTTGTTTTGCGCATTCTCTTTACATATTACTTGTTTTGGGGTTTTTCTGTTTTTAAACGCTTCCGCAGTATTTTAAACGCTTCCGCAGTATTTTAAACGTTAACTCTGGTTTTGTTTATTTATCATATAGAGTCGTTCTTGGTAACTAATGACTGAGATCCTGGTATGTCATGCGCCTCGCGGTAAAACCCCGCTCGCGGATTTTGAGGGTGTGACATTTATGCATGACTGCCCTCTTCCATAATCATTAACCCTTAGAGGGCCACAGGATATATTGGTAGATCTATTGGGTTTGACAACCGCCCCTCGTGATCAGTAGCGCCAGTCGGTTTATACGGAGGGAATATATGTTGAAAGGATTTGACGGACTTTGTGTCTTGGTTAGATTATGGGGATCTTGGTTGCGATCATAGTCAGTGGACCTAGCTAGTCCTTGATGATCCGGGGGTTGATTCCTGGATAATCATATCATTTTATAAAAGGGAAATTATGATAACCTTTTTATATAAACCAGTGAACTCACCAGTTTTTTTTGCTGATAAACTTTTGGGCATGTTTTTCAGGTGATTAGGAATGCATGGGAATGAAAAGGGTTTTAATGGAAAACTTATCAAATTTGGATGCCAGATTCGGGACTTAATTCCGCTACCGATTATAATCTTTTGTTAATGTTTAAACATTGTTATGTTATTACTATTTAAATTTTCAAGATAAGACTTCTATTTGGATCAATGTAATAACGTTATATAATAATATTTACCTTTGGTATCCATAATTTGTTTGCTTGATAATTTTTGGAAATAATCCAACTTCCGTTATCTCCGTCACACGCCTGCCCTTCCTATGCTCCTTTCGGGGTGTGACAATACCCAACTTTGAATTAACACACAAATTCATAATGCTAGTTTTGTTCTATCTGACCATGCATCGGTCATGATTAATAATCCTATAAATCTCCATTCCGCTTCGTATTTTTTCAAGAGGTTTTAGTCCTTTCCACCTCTTTTTATTAGAAAAGTATATCCCATCTCATATCTAGTAGGATGCATGACATTAGGTCCAAATTGACCAACCTCCTCTAATAATGTTTTAAAACTATCTCTTTCAAAGCCATAAAATGGAATGTATATTCATAAGCCTACTTACAAATGTATTCTTTTACACATATCATTTGCTCCTTTCAAAAAACATTGCTAAGATTAATTTGTTTGCTATTTTCTTTGACACCCTTGGAAGTTGCTAATTTATCCATAGTACTAAAAGAACTTGTTCCACAAATCTCCAAAATAATTATCAAGGTTAATTGTTTCATTATTAGTGTTCACCTTGGCTTTTTAAGATTCATCACTATCTTGTTTAGCTCTTTTTTTTTGTTTTTGCTCTCACTAAGAGCAATTCGAACCCTCGTTTGATAATCTTTTGTTGTTTTTATTACGAATTACAACATTTCCGCTGGTTCATCAACCTATAAAATCCTCCTGACATAAGTCTGTCACATAAAGTACATTGAAGTTTATCTGATTTGGTCGCATCCACCAACTTTTCATACTCCCATCCAATATCATTCGAGTTCAGTTTCAAATTTTGACTAGTGGATGATTCCATTGATGTCATCTAATATAAAAATCATATTGCTAATGCACATACATATTATTAAAACACAAATAAAAAGGCTTCTAACATTTTTACTAAACCCAAAAAATAGCAATTTTGAAAAGGAAATGGAAAAACAATACTAACAATTAACAAACAAATTAAAAACTAATTCAATTTTGTACAGTAGTACATGTCACAGAAAAACACCCACATAGGTCGATTGATTGGAGTAACAACACCCATTAATAACAAACATGTTGGGTTCAACAATTGATAAACTGAAGCTTTCCAAACGACAATCAAAGCCAACTGAAGATCTCATAGTACAAGTTCAGAGACCAAGTTGATAAACAGAACAAAACAAACACATGACAAAGTCAACAAGATAAAGTCAACATCAAGACCAGAAGAAAAGTCAAAATTAGGTCATGATGTATAAACATTATAAATAGAACCACTAGAGCCACTTGTAATGGGTGGTTTTTGAAAAGTGTGTGAGTGGCTTGTAGTTCTTATGTGTGTGTTTTTTATGGTGTAAATCACCACCCAAGGAGAAATTCTCTCTTTTGGGTGGGTTTGATGTTCATCCATCTTTGTATATGTTTCTTCATTGTAATTTGTCATTCAACATCAATGAAATCATAACATTATACATTACACACACACCCTTGTTCTTCGATTCACACACTTCCACCCGTCTTTAATTTTGAATTTTCGGATCTGAAACTGATGAATCCTAAGATCCAAGCATAACGAATCTGAAATTTTTGATTCAGGAAAATGGTATCAGAGCTATTGGTTGCTGGGTTCATGTATGTTTCAGATCTGTTTTCATCTTTAAAGATGTTTACAACCAAGAAGAAAATCAGAAAAATAAACAAGTCTCTGTTCATCTACATCATCATCTGTTCTTCAGCAAAATCAACAAAATCAATAAATCTGTTCTTATTTGGGCGGAATTGAAGATGATAAATCATTCCTCACTTTATCACTTCAAATTCGGTGCATTTTTTACAGATTCAAATCAAATCCACAAAGAACATGTGTTCAAAAAGAACATTCAGATCTAGAACAGGTTGTTCAATCGATGGGTTGTTGAATCTAATCCAACTACAAATCCGACCCAAGAAGACAGATTACTTCGAACAGGTTGCAGATTGAGCCAATTACATGATTTCGAGTACACTACAAGAGTTCGAACAAATTACATGAGATCGAACCAAATTACAGCAGAAGACATCAGCAGATATATTGCACCGAGTGAAAGAAAAACGGATGGAACTCAATGCATCCACATTTCTTCAAAGAAATGCAGATGTGATCCGAACAAATGCTGATGTTACACAACCAATGCGGTTGTGTAACTCAACCAATGCAGATGAGTTCCAAATGCAGCAGCTGAGAATCTTCAAATGCAGATGTGTTAACTACATAAATGTGGATGAAAGTTCAAATCTAATGCTGATGAACAAAAAGAAATGCGGTTGTTATGTGCCCCAATGCGGATGTGATGTCAACAAGCTGTCGAAGAACAAATGCGGCTGTCATGTAAACAAATGCGGATGTTGATTAAACAAATGCGGATGTTGAACATACTAATGCGGATGTCTAACATACTAATGCGGATGTTTAACATACTAATGCGGATGTTTAACATGCCAATGCGGATGTTTGAGTTCCAAAAGATGCAGCTGATGTATGATCAAATGCGGCTGAAGAGTTGCACTAATGCGGATAGTGCAAATCAAATGCTGATAACAAATGCGGCTGTTGAACATGCAAAATGCAGCTGTTTCATACAAATGCGGATGCTTATCTTAACAAATGCGGATGTTAATCACCCAAATACGGTTGCCTGATCAACAAAATGGGCAAAACCTGGGCTACAAGCCTCCGTTTTCGACGTGCTACCAGTCAAAACGACCGTAGAAACGAGGGCTACATCATGGTAACATGCCGTAGGTGGGTTATCCTGTCATTTTTACAAAATAAGGCCTCTAAATGGGTTTTTAGGCCACTTTTGTGTTTTTGAGCTTTGATTTCATTCCGTGCACTGCATCAAAAATGCTCATGTTTTGAGTAACTAATGCAAATGTTAGCTTACTTCAAACAAATGCACATCCAACAACATCAACATCATCAACAGAATACACAACATCAACATCAACAACAACATCAACAACATCAACATCAACAACAACATCATCAACAACAACAATATCAATGAACAGATGATGAACAGATGCCTACAACAAACAAGAAAACAAGAAACATGTTGAATACGGATGATTGCAACCAACAGGCACATCCATTTTCACATTCAACATAAATGAAGAAATCAACCTTGGTCATATAATCACTGATCCAATCAAGGATTTGTACAACTATTAGAAACTCTTTCTGAAGTACTTGGAACCATCCATTATCAAGTTAATTCAGAGATTCAAAGAGTTGAAGTGTCTTAAGGACTAACATATGTTCCTGATGCTGTTTATTGAGTCAAAGCCTCATCATATGCCTAATACATTCTAATCCTTTGAGTGTGATATGAACAAACAGTAATCCAAAAGTGATACACCTCATATCCAATACGTTAAGTATTCTCAAAGAGATTCTATCCTTTAACAGAAATACATTAGAAGAAGCTTAATCTGAGGGGGAGAACTACAGTGAACTGTGTCAGAACATCAGTTGATCAAGAAGACATGTGACAGAGAAGATCTTCAAAGTCAAAGTTTGGCAAGCATCAGTTTAGGGGGAGTATTGTTGGCTTCAACAACTGATAAACTGAAGCTTTCCAAACCATAATCAAAGCCAACTGAAGATCTCATTGTACAAGTTCAGAGACCAAGTTGATAAACAGAACAAAACAAACACAAGACAAAGTCAACATCAAGACCACAAGAAAAGTCAAAATTAGGTCATGATGTATAAACATTATAAATAGAACCACTAGAGCCACTTGTAATGGGTGGTTTTTGCAACGTGTGTGAGTGGCTTGTAGTTCTTATGTGTGTGTTTTTCATGGTGTAAATCACCACCCAAGGAGAAATTCTCTCTTTTGGGTGGGTTTGATGTTCATCCATCTTTGTATATGTTTCTTCATTGTAATTTGTTATTCAACATCAATGAAATCATAACATTATACATTACACACACACCCTTGTTCTTTGATTCACACACTTCCACCCGTCTTTAATTTTGAATTTTCGGGTCTGAAACTGATGAATCCTAAGATCCAAGCGCAACGAATCTGAAATTTTTTATTCAAAGAAACAATACCCTTTTAGCAATCAATTAATCATCTATTTTAGCACAGATTAATAACAAACTAGGATAAAAATTCAAGAAGGCATACCTATGTGGTGAAACAGGTTCATGTCAACCGCCAACGAGTCTTCTTGTTTGATTTGGTGAAACGGCTTCAGGTTCGTTGAATCTTCTTCTTTGATTTGGTGATACACCTTCAAGTTAGTTGGGTCTTCTTCTTTTATTTGGTGAAACAACTTTGATTTTTTGTTGTTTGCTGACTAGCTATTTGAATGATTTTAGGAAACTTAGGTGGCGGCTAGGTTTATTGAGGTTTAAAAATCATGGATCCATGGATCGAGTCTTTTATTACTTTAAAGCCATGTATATACCTATTTTCTTAAATTAAAAACCATTGATTGGCTTTGACCGATTAGAACGATTTTCACCGATTAAGTCCAGTTTTGACCGATTTGGCCAAAATTTGACCAACTAGGACCGATTACTGATTTATGTCCCCTTTTAGATGAAATCGCCAAGGTTGTACCCTGATTTCCGATTACTCGCCGATTAATCGGCGCTGAGCACCAATTTTTACACCAATTCCTGTCGGTACTACTAATGTTCTCCAACAAACTTTTCATCACACTATGTGTGAAGGTAGTGAAGAAATACGGGAAATCAAGAAAGAAAAACTGAGGACCCAGTACGAGACCTTTCATCACATACATGGGGAATCCATCCCTTAACAGTTGCATAGATACGTCCAATTGGTCAATGAAATGATAGTTTACGGACTAAAATATGACACTATTGAAATAAACAAGAAAATGTTGCACATATTGCCTGAGAGTTGGACTCAGTCAGTATCTCTCATGAAAGCAATATTGGACTTAGAAGCCCTATCCCTTGACTCACTAGTAGCCAAGGTTGAAGCATTGGAAATGGATGAAAAATCCAGGAACAATAACCAAATCAGACACGTAGAGGCTTATAAGTTCAAGGAAACCCAACATACAAACAGTGCTTTCCTCACAAGCACTGGGGAAGATGAAGAAGAAGAATTCTTGGATTCTAATGACACTTCATTCTTCTCATCTTCGGAAACATCCAGTACCAAACACAAGTCTAAGAAGACTGGTGTGCATGCTTCTCATGAAGCCACTACCCAAAGCAAGCACCACCCTCACTCTTCAGCAACAAACAAACAATCACAACCACAACCAAACAGTCACAGACTTGAAAAACCCATGGATTCTCTCACCATCATTCTTTAAAGTTAAGAACAAAAGACAGCATATGCAGCCTTTTCAACCAGTTTTGAAGCATTCCTAAGAGTAAGTCTGACTCCTTCACAGATCATCCGACAGGATTTGGATGAACTTCCACCTGATATGGTAGAAGGGATGGATCTGCAATGGTCCATGGCCATGATAGCATACAGGTCCAAAAGGTTTCTACAAAGAAATCGAGGGTTAAACATGGACAAAAAGACAAGAATTGGTTTTGATAAAACCAAAGTTAGGTGCTACAACTGTCAGTTTTATTGGCAGTTTTCAAGAGAATGTCAACAGCCCAGAGTTGACAAAAACACATATCAGGCACAACCATCCAGTGGATATCATTTAAACAGACAAGTGCTACCTCCAATCAGCATTCCAGCTGCACCAACCCTACCACAAATCACACAGTACAGTCCAAATCAATATTCAAAATCTTCAGCAATGATTATCAAACAAGATGGAGAGTGTGACTGGAACCTTTATGAGGCTGATATACCATCATCTTCAGATCATGCCCTTATGGCAGATGTTGAAGACAAACTAACAGAAATCCCAAAAGAGGTAAAAGAAAACCTCTGTAGCCAAGCATGCGTTGATGAGGTAAATAGGTATAGAGAGCATGCTAATAAACTGTCAAAGAAAGTTATAGAAACAAACATTTTAAATGAAAGTTTAAAATCTGAACAGAAACAATATGCAACTAAAATACTTTCATTACAGACAGATTTAGACAAATTAATGTTTGAAAAATTGACTTTGGCAGCTCAGGTTGAGCAACTCTCTTTCTCATTAACCGAGTCAAAATCACTACAAGCTAAAACTGAAGTGAAGCTTCAGAAGTTTTAGGTGAGCAATAAGAAGTTCGAAGAACTTCTTGCTCAATAACAGACTTTTAAGGACCCATCAGGACTTGGATATCATAAGGTGAATCCACCTTATAATGACAACTATATTCCTCTTCCTGATTCAATGACCAACAAACAAGGTGAATCTCTTGATCCTCATGAAAAGACTGAGGACTCCAAACAATCATCATCATCATCATCAAAATCACCTTTGATAAAGTTTGTTAAAAGTTCAACACTTCAACCAATCTAATCAACTAACTTTTATCAAAAGGAAAACAATGAATTTGATAAACAAACAACAGATGATGATGAGGATGATTTATTAGATGATGAGCCTGATCAGCCAATTACTGAAACTCAAAAGGTTTAAAGTGTGGCTGATACATCAAACAAACAAATGAAACAGAGTCAAGGATTTGATATCTGTTCCGGTGGAAGGAAGGCTGTATCTTCCACTGCCTCTCCCAAACAGGCAAACAAAGGGAAAGGCAAAGCAACCTTTCAGCCAAAACAACAGTCAGTAACTTTTGAAATCCCATCAAAATCAAATTTGAAAAATAAAGTTATCATTAAACAATCAAAATCAGAGTTGCCATACTGTGAGTGGTGTGATCAATTCACACACACCACTAAGAAATGTAGATATGGTAAGTAGTGCAAATACTGTAATATGAATAATCACAGTACATAATCATGTCATTTTCACAATTACTGCTCAATTTGTGAAAGAAGTAACCATAGTACTGCAAACTGTTTTTTCAATAAGAAAAACAAAAGGCAAAACAAAAAGCCTCAAGTTGAGAAATCAACTGAGAAACAGACAGCTGTTCCTAACAAGAACAAAGGAGGAGCACCAAGACAAACTCCTCACCAAAAAGTTGTTTTAAACAGTGACAAAACATTTTATGATAACTTTAAACAACCAACAAGGAGACATAAGTCTCAAAACAGACAGTCACCTAACATTAGCTCACAAAAGAGAAGAGTACAAAGCACTTCTCCCAATAGAGCTAAAACAAATCAAAGGAAATCTAGTGTTTCTAGAATTCCAAAACCAGCAGACAATGCCATTTTGGAAGAAATTTGCGTTGTCGGAAAAGACGAAAAACCCAAGACCATCTTGGCTTGGGTTGTTTCAACTAACTGATTTCTTCTATTTTATAGGGACATCAAAGAAGGCCTGACAACATATGGTATGTTGACAGTGGATGCTCCTGACATATGACCTGCAACTGTTCCCTCCTTCGGGATTTTAAGAACAAACAAGGAGGCAATGTAGCCTTTGGAGGAGATAAAACAGGTGGGATGATAACTGGCGAAGGAACTGTAACAAATGGGTTGATTAGTATTGAGAATGTCAACTACTGCTCCGATCTTTAGTTCAATCTTCAGAGCGTATCCCAAATCTGTGACAAGGGATATGCCACCTTATTCGACTCCAACAACTGCTACATCCTTAAGATAGGTTTTCAGATTCCAGAAGAACATATCCTTTTGAAAACTCCCTGTCTAAACAACACATACATTGTTGATATGAATAATGTTTCAGAATCAACCCCTGAAACTTGTTTATTATCAAAAGCAACAGAAGATGTTTCCCAATTATGGCATAGACGATCGGGTCACTCTAATTTTAATAGAATGAACAAACTTGTTAAAGGTGATCTAGTCATAGGTCTACCACAAAAAGAATTCTTCTGTACAGACCACTGCATAGCATGTCTGAAAGGCAAACAACACAGAGTGTCCCATAAGTCTAAATTGGTAAACTCTAATCAAACATCACTCAAATTGCTTCATATGGACCTTTTTGGCCCAACAAACATCCTAAGTATAGGAAAGAAGCAATACTGCCTTGTCATAGTAGATAGCTATTCCAGATTCACATGGGTTTTCCCTCTACTACACAAGACAGAAACAACACAAATCATTACATCCTTTATCACAAAAGATTGAAAATCAACTTGACCTTAAAGTTAAATCTTTAAGAAGTGATAACGGCATTGAATTTAAAAATGACTACATTTCTTCTTTTTGAGCAGAAAAAGGAATAACTCATCAATTCAGCGTAGCAAGAACTCCGCAGCAGAATGGAGTAGCTGAACGGAGAAATAGAACATTAATAGAAGCAGCTAGAACCATGCTAGCTGAGTCTCTATTGCCCATATCCTTTTGGGCTGAAGCCATAAACACAGCTTGCTATATACAAAACAAAACATTAATCATTAAAGAACATTCCAAAACACCTTATGAATTATTGTTTAAAAGAAAACCATATATCAGATTTCTTAAGGCCTTTGGATGTTCTGTATCAATATTAAACACCAGAGAACAATTATCCAAATTTTCTCCAAAAGCAGATAATGGATTCTTTGTTGGATATTCTGGAAACTCAAAAGCTTACCAAGTATACAATCCAAGACTGAATATAGTGGAAGAAACAACAGATGTTGTTTTTAATGAACATTCTTTCACTAAGAAAGTCATTGGATCAAGCTGGTTGTTTGATATTGATGCATTAACCAACTCATTTGACACATCTTATTTTGATGTTTTAGGTACCAAGGATAACAATGAGTATCCAATGGTTCCAACAGCACCCACTGATGTTCAGTTAACTGCTGATCCTCCTAGGAGATCTACTAACACTCCTTCAAGTACAATAGTTTCAACTCCACCCAACCAACCAAACACTTCAAGAGGAACATCATCAACCTCACCAGTATCTTCATCTCCTGCACCCAACCAACCACAAGAAACCAACAAACCAAAACAACATCAACCACACACTATTGATGAGGATGAAGATTACCATTCACTACCAGACACACATCATGAAGATGAAATCTTAGATTTCTTTCATGAATCCCCACAAACATTCACTGAGATCCCTCAACCAGACAATCATACATTAACCAATACTCTTGCTCAACAATCATCACATGATCAGACAATCACTAATCTTGATTCAACAATTCATGTTGATCAGATCACCAAAACAAGAGTTCATAAAGATCATCCAATAGAAAACATCATAGGTGACCTCAACACCAGATTGACTTGTAGTCAATCTGATACAACAAACATTTGCTTTTATTCTTGTTTCTTATCCTTAACTGTACCCAAAAACATTACTGAAGCACTCAAAGATAACAGTTGGATAGAAGCCATGCAAGAGGAACTACAACAATTCAAGAAGCAAGAAGTATGAAAGCTGGTAGATCTACCTAAAGGTCAATATGCAATTGGCACAAGGTGGCTCTTTAGAAACAAAGCAGATGATAGAGGGATTGTCATAAGAAACAAAGCAAGGCTTATAGCCCAGGGTTATACTCAAGAGGAAGGCATTGACTATGATGATGTCTTTGCTCCCGTAGCAAGACTAGGAGCCATCCGCGTATTCCTTGCTTATGCCTCATCACAGAAGTTCACTGTCTACCAAATGGATGTCAAATGTGCATTCCTTTATGGTCAGATAGATGAAGAGGTATATGTTGCTCAACCACTAGGGTTTAAAGACCCAGAATTTCCTCACAGAGTCTACAAGTTAGATAAAGCTCTGTATGATCTTCATCAAGCACCCAGGAAGGGGTATGAAAATTTATCAAAGTTTTTACTACAAAATGGATACTCCCATGGGAAAATTGACCAAACATTGTTCTTAAAAAGAAAAGAACAAGACTTGTTAGTAGTGCAAGTCTATGTGGATGACATAATATTTGGTTCCACAAACACACAGCTTTGCAAAGAGTTTGAAACTCTTATGCAATCCAAATTGCAAATGAGCTCAATAGGAGAACTTACATTCTTTCTAGGTCTACAAGTTCATCAATCAACAGAAGGAATTTTCATCAATCAAAGCAAATATGTGAATCAGATCTTGAAAAAGTATAACATGTCTGATTGCACATCAAGCAAAACACCATTCGCAACTAGATTGAAGTTTGGACCAGATCCAGAAGGAACGTCAGTTGACCAGAAACTTGACAGATCTATGATAGGTTCACTGATGTACCTTACAGCAAGCAGACAAGATATCATGTATGCAATATGCATGTGTGCAAGATATCAAGCAAATCCCAAAGAATCACACATTAATGCAGTGAAGAGAATCTTTAGATTCTTGAAAGGCAAACCAACACTTGGTTTGTGGTATTCCAAAGATGGAGATTTCTCTTTATATGCATACACAGACAGTTATTATGGGGGATGCAAGAACAACAGGAAATCCACCAGTGGAGGCTGTCAATTTCTTGGATCAAGATTGATCTTTTGGCAGTGCAAGAAACAAACCAATGTCTCTATGTCAACAGCCGAAGCAGAATACATAGCTGCTTCTGCATGCTGTTCTCAAGTGTTATGGATTCAAAACCAAATGCTTGACTATGACTTTAATTTTCTTAAAACACCCATACACATTGACAATTTTGCAGCCATGTTTATCACCGACAATCATGTTCAACATTCAAAACAAAACACATAGAGATCAGATATCACTTTTTGAGAGATTGCTCAGAAAAGGGTCTGATCAAGTTGATCAAGGTCCATGCACACAATCAATTGGCTGACCTCTTTACAAAACCATTTGACTTAACAAGATTTGAATTTTTGGTTCAGTCACTTGGTATGATCAACTATGAATCAACAAATAAATGTTTTTTCAAAACAATAAAATCAAACATGCTTGATTTTGTCAATGTCCAAGATTAACACCAAACTTACCTTTTTCAAAATCAAGAAATCATGCAAATCATTCATTTTTAATATTGAATCACACATACATCTCATGAGAAATAATAGTAAACTAGCTTAATTCTTCACTTGAGTCTTTTTCCACTAATAAAGACTGACACTACTTTGTTTGATATGTGGATAGGCTCAACATGGGACACCTAACATCATATATAACAGTGAAGAACTAAATTCTCATGATTGTGTGGTCAATAACACATCTTGGTTTATGGTGAGTATTAATCTATCCAATATAGGTTGCTCTTAAAGTAACTACATACACCAAGTGAAACAGTTTATAAATTGCTCAATCATACAAGTGTCTCATCTGTTATGATAATCATAGACCTAGAGTACACCTAGGCATTCTTTTTTGTGCTAAGCACAAACCTGAATGACCTACATCATGATCCAAAAAGATTCACAAAGAGGAACACATCCAGTTTGGATGAAAAATCAATAAAGTCTTTAGACTACATTCCTTGTGAATGAATCAAAAGAATCCCAAAGAGGATCACCTTCCAAAGTGAAGTGAAAAAGAATCCCAATAAGGATCAAACAACATGGATCAAATTAAGCATTTATACTCCTAAGTAGCTAGGTTTTAAGTATTGAAAGTGCTTTCTAGCATATCTTGAGGAGGGTTGTACCAATCATACAATCAGATGTGGGGTACATACAACTCATGTCAATCAACACAAAACGTGATAATCACTCACTGTTTCAATCAATCATTAATACCATGCATGAGTTTAAGTGGACCATAATATCTGCAATCAACATTGTACTTGTCTATGTCTATTCTCAAAACCATACAAACAACTCAGTGAGAAATGTAGACTAATATGATCTCATGGTTTGTGCAAAAGATTCATGTTCAAACATAAAAATTATTCATTTATTAGTTAGATAAGGCATTATCTTTCTAATTTTATCAAGCAAGCAATCAATTGGACTTTGATAATTTCCACTCAAGTACATACAAAATTTTGTCATTTTGTAAAAGATTTATATAACTATGCAAAAATTTAGGGGGAGAAATTGAACATGAAAATATCAAAGGCAGCAGAATTATACATATTCATACATTTTAAAATTTAAAATTTTCTAAATTTTGAGTTTTAAACAAAGCCAAGTCAAGCCAACACCCAAACAGCAGGTTGACACACATACATTTGTTTATTTTATTGCACAATATTGCTTGTGAGTGATATTTTAACATCCATATATTGAATATGTTAAAATTTTAATATTTTAACATACATTGTAAATCAAAGATTTAAACAAACGTTTTGATTTAAACAAGTTTCATCAAACAAATGTTCTTTCGGAAGAAAATTTTATCAAACATGTGCTTCGGAAGACATTAGTTCAAAATAAACAAAAATCTGAAATTTTTGAAAAATGTTGTCACAGCGGACACACAAACATACATCCGTTGTAGCTACAGTAACCATCATAACATGCAAAATTCACCAAGTGTATATCGCGGACTAAACAAACAAACATCCGCTATGCACTTATGAACATACAAGTGTTCACAGCGCATGATGTTGGTAAGGCATCCGCTGTGAATACAATGCCATTCCACAACGCATGACTAACAAAAGTCGTCCGTTATAGATACAGTGCAAGTGTATACAGCGTATGCACACAAGTAATCATTCGCTGTAAACATTCACACAACATCCAAGTTTCCACAGCGCATGAACAAATGTTCATCCGTTGTGAACAATCATCAAAACATTTCATGTGTCCACAGTGCATGAACAAATGTTCATCCGCTGTGAACAAACAATCAAATGTTTCAAGGATCCACAACGCATGAACAAATGTTCATCCGCTATGAATGAACAAACCATTTCAGTAACATACAATCATGCAATCAAACTGGTTAAGAGACAACACACAATCAGTACAATCTTTCATATCAAACACACACACACATTTTCCTAACAAACAAATCAATAACACACACACACACACACACATTGTTTCTAACAAACAAAATAGTAACAAGCAAACATAAAGAGTTGGCAACATCATACTTAGGGGGAGTATTGTTGGACTCAACAAGTGCATTAAGAAATCGTATGATGCTTGCCAAATCAAACATATATCAAACATAATGTGTTCTAACATTCAAACAATCATTTACTAACACATTAGCATCATTATCATTCATAACAAATAGTAATATTTGTTTAAATTTCTTTTTCAGAATTGTAGATAAAAGAAATTTTGACCAAGTGTCGGCAGCGGATGAATAACTGCCCACAGCGGATGTACAAGAAGATGCAGCGGATGAAGATAAAGTCCAAGTGCCCACAGTGGATGAACAACACACACAGCGGATGCCTATGTCTACAGCTGATGAACTGTCCATAGCGGATGTTCATCCACAGCGGATGAACATTCCACAGCGGACAACAGACAAGCAAACACACACAACTGTCCACAGTGGATGAACATTCCACAACGAACAACATAAAAGCAAACACACACAACTGTCCACAGCGGATGTTCATCCACAGCGGATGAACATTCCATAGCTGACAACATACAAGCAAACACACAAGTGTTCACAGCGGACAACATCCACGGCACAGCGGACATGCTATCTGACTTCCATAGCGGACAGCTTAACATCCACAGCAGACAGCTAATCATCCACAGCGAACAGCTTATAGACTTAGGATTATTTATGTAATATTCGTTTACATAAGGGTAGTTCAATAATTGTATATAGCTATGTGTATAGGCTATAAATAGCATGCTACCCTAATCCTTTGTAAGCTTTTGAACGAATTCAATACAAACAAGCAGTTATTTGATTGTGCTTTTGCACACACACCACACACATAAACACACACACACTAATTTCATACTCTATTATCATGGGTTTCCGCACCATGATTCTAGTGTGTTGAAGTTTGAGAGATATTGAAAAGATCCTTGGGGGAATCAACCTTTTATTCATGTTGAATATGTTCATGTTCATCATGAGTTTAAGTTGATTTCATCATTATGGATGATAATTCATCGATAAGGAGTGTGATGCTAATGAGCACATTGATACTCGGCAACCTATTGTACAAGGAACAAATACTGCACATGCTAAAGAAGGTGGTAGTTCTATAGTTGAGCCATCTACTGATGGTCTAGAACTATACTTCTCAAATTTAGATCTCTTGTACAACTTTAAGTAATCCTAAGGCTGATAATACATAAATAACATCCAGTTGAAAACATCATAAATGGTGTTGATGTTAGTGTCAAAACAAGAAGCAAAGTACATAAAGTAGACATAATTTATACTTATGCTTCTTGTCATAACTGGAACCTAAAAAGATTGATGAAGCTTTAAAATAAAATAGCTATATTGAAGCAATGCAAGAAGAGCTTCTCTAGTTTTTAAGGCAAAAGGTTTTGAAAGTATGTGTACTTCTAAAGGGGAAGACTGCCATAGAAACCAAATGAGTTTTTAGGAATAAGAAGGTTGACAAAGGAATTGTCACAAAGAACAAAGTGAGACTTATTGTACAAGGGTACACATGAGAGAGGGAATTGATTATGATGAAGTGTTTGCTCCACTTATAAGACTTGAGGTTATAATGATTGTTCTTGCCTTTGTAGCCTCAAGAAATGTTGAAGCTTTTAGATGGAGGTTAATAGTGCGTTTCTCTATGGTGAGATACTCAAAGAAGTATATGTCTGCTAACCACCTGGTTTTAAGGATCCAAAATTTCAAGACCATGTGTGTAAGCTTAATGAAACTCTTTATTGGTTACATCAAGCACCAAGAAAATGGTATGAGACACTCTCTACCTTTCTTTGGAAATGGCTACATAAGACGATCCAAAGACAAAACACTCTATATCAGGAATGTAGAAACATTCATCATGTTGGTATAAGTTTATGTAGATGATATCATATTTAGGTCTACACATGCGAAGCCATAAAAAGAATTTGAGCTACTCATGAAGTCCAAGTTTTATTTGAGTTCATTGAAGGAACTTACTTTCTTTCCAGGTTTGCAAGTCAAACAGGCTAATGATGGCATTTTCATAAATCAATTTAAGTATGTTAAAGAAATCCTAGTAAGATTTCAAGCTACTAATGCTAAATCTACTAAAATTCATATGTTCTAATCATGTATCTTAACTCCTGATCTTGAGGGGGAAGATGTAGATCAGCGGTAATAGCGAGCCATCATTGAATCTCTCATTTACTTAATAGCCAATACACCAAATATGATTTTTTCCACATAATTTGGTGCAAGATTCAAAATAGCTCCTAAGGTATGACCTATGATTATGGCAAAAAGATTTTAAGGTATCTCAAAGAAGAACTAAAGTTAGGCTTATGGTATCCTAAGAGTGTTGATTTCAATCTCTATGTCTACAAAGATAATGACTATGGTGGTTGCAACATAAAAAAGAAGCCTACTTTAGTAGATTGTCACTTTCTAGGAGGAAGACTGGTTTCATGATAGTGCAAGAAGAAAAACAGTGTTTTAACATCAACTCCTGAAGCTGAGTATATTACTGCTACAAGCTGCTATGCACTAGTGCTATGGTGCTATGGATTCCTATTGAAATAAGATATTTTAGGGTCAACTACATGAACACTCCTATTCATATTGATAAAAATACTGCTATATCAGTTACAAAAAATCAAGTTAATCACTTAAGGACAAAGCACATTAATATTAGATATCATATTATTAGAGATTGTGCAGAGAAAAAGATCATTAAGTTAAAGTTCATATAAACAAACAATATGTAGATCTTTATATAGAAGCCTTTAATGAGGCAAGATTTAATATTTTATTTCTGCTACTGGAATGATAAATATTGAATAATTTGTTTTCTCTCAAACTGTCTTTAATCTATTGTTAATAAAATTATTTTGAAAAACTATGAAACCTGCTCTTTTGTCAAAATACACTCCATCTACCAAATTGTGTAGTTCAGCAGATACTTCACTGCTTGGTATATCTATATTCAGTAGATATGAGATTTCGGCACAAAATAAAAAAAAGGTCTGCTTGGCCCCACTCTTATCTTTCGAAGAGTAGCGGCCACCGCACTTCATAGGAAAAGACTATTGCTTAACCATTGGAATGTTAGTCTTATGGTTGTCGAATCTTAAAAATATGACTAATATATATGACCTTATGACTGTAAAAAAAAAATTCTTTCTAGGCTATCATTTCCCACCATCATCCTCACTCAAAATTGTAAACACTAAACCAAAAATCCTATGCCCTAAAACCACTCATCAATCACTAATAGCCGCTCAAAATATCAAATTCAAACTTAAGCACAACATCTCTGCATCTCTTGATCCTATTAGATGCAACGTGTATGATCTTGTGTTGAACTTTCTTCAAAAGAGCAACTATGCCTTTACCATTACTGTCGACCCTGTCATTTTGTAACAACCGACTCCTAGTTTCAACTTTAAAACTTTAATTTAATCTGGCATTATTTTCCATTCTTATTATTAATATTATATTCTTCTTCCTGTTGATTGATTTCATGTTTAATTGCCTTAGAAGATCCCGCTATGTCTAGCTTTAGTCTAGAAATTATCAAGCGATTCTAGATAATATTAAATCTATGCTAGAAATTAAAGTTTTAATTAAACAAATAATATGTGTGTATACCTACACATTTACGGCACACATACATGTATATGCAACATTACACTTCAAAACTTATAAACTAGAAATCATTATCTTCTACATTACACAACAAATTTACACTACAATTTATAAACTTTACAAAAAAAAAATTAAAATAATCCCCTCCCCCACTCTCATCAGCCGCCCCCTTTCCCCACTCACCATCCTTCCTTGAACCCCTCAAACCCATACCAACACTCCACACTTCTCTTCCCCATACATGCAATCTCCACTCCCCATTCACACTCTATCCCTCTTTCACGAATTCTCTCCATCTCCTCTTCAAAATTCTATAACTTTTTCTCCATTTCTAGCAAGAATTCGAAGGACTTCTTCAAGCACAACATTGATTACTACAAGTTCAAGCTAGGAGGTGACCAAAAGGTTGAGTTTCTTGCAAGAACTTTCAAGGTTCAAGGATTTACAGCTCCAAATCGAGATTCAACAGCCCATAAACTCTTAGAGTCAACCTAAAAACGTTACATCCTCAATGTGTAAGATTCAACTCACCCGAATAAAGCCATTATTATGATTTTCTCCACTTTTCTATCATGAATCTCACTTTTCTTGTTCAAAACAGAAACCTGTGGCCATATCATTGTGTTTGTGAGACTCACGACTTCACAAAAGGTATATCTTAAAGTGTGTACGTGAACCAAGGGTTGGTGCAAATGATTTCAACCTGAAAACCCTTTTTTTCAAGTGTTTTAACACAATAACCAACCCGTTTTGAAACGCCTCTCAACCAATGTTAAAACCTGCTCAAAAACAGTTTATTAACATCATTATAATCTGGATTAAAAGTTACAAAAAGGTTTGGTAACGTTTATGCTCAAACTATGATGATTACACACTGAGATCCTGCGGGGTCGTTTGTGTCATGTAACAGGTTTTATAAGATACTATGGTGTACCACTCGGCAGGTATGGTGCACTGTTTGAGGCTCAGCTCTCCTTATGGGATTACCGGCATAACACAAGTTTAGAAGAGGCCAGCCGGGGCTAAGTGCAGGGTTGATTGAGACCCCACAACAGTGATACTTATGTTTTTTTTTTAAATTTACTTATGGATTCTAAAGAGTCTTTTTATTTTTGAACTTTAAGCACTTGAACTCACCAACATTATAGTTGACACAAAAATCTTTTGAGCATGTTTCAGGTAACCTTTGATGGAAGCATGGATTTTGTTGGGAACCTTTTATAGATGGCTTAGCACCGTGATTACCAATGGCATTACTTGACTATAAAACATTATTAGGCATTTGCATTGATGTTGTTAAAATTTGGATATTTTGTAATGGGTGATATATTATGGGCAAGACTTTCATAGCCCGGATATGCTATTTAAATGTAATGCCATGTGATTTCTCTCATTGTGTGCTCTTTAATGGTTAGTTTCCGCTGCCATGTATTTTACCAGTCTGTGACGTCCCACCCCCCTTTGGGCCCGGGGTGTGACAGATTGGTATCAGAGCCAAAGGTTATAGAAAAGTCGGGAATACTAGTAGACCCTAGGCTACAACCCTGATACCTTAGGACTGTCCTTGTTTTGGAATATGTTGGAATAAGCGGGTTGGGTAAATTGATGATTACACTTGATCAACGTAATCATGAATTTACCGGACGCGTGAATTCCGGCACGATCCCCTAAACGATGTTAAAACCTTTCTTTCAAGGTAGAAATTTTAGAAAATATCTTTTTGTAGTTTAAACTTTATAAACTAACTTTCATGCCTGTTGTAACCTATATTGTTACTGATTATGGATACTATTGCCATCACTACTACTATTATGACTATTATTAGATGCTATCATTATTATTTTCATGAGCTATGAGAAACCAAATTACTCATGATAATTTAACAGGATTTCAAGTCTATGCAATGGAAAAGCGTCTGCATACCCAACCGATGAGACTGCCCCAGTGGGAAGGCTTAGGAGGGCAACATCCCCGTCGCAATATGAGGAGTACCTGCGGAGATGCAGTCACCCTGGATGGATCTCGGTGACATCCGATGACATAGAACCCTCGGAGGACTCTTCACCAACCTCCCAGGATAGAATCCAAACCCGCTCCCACTCACCGTACATCACTGCACCTACTCACTCACCTATCCCGCCTATCGGGAATAGGGGTGCGTGTGCCATTACACGACCGTGTAAGAGCACTAGGCCATGACCATCTGTTTCCTTTAGGATGCAGCCCCCTCCACCTCCTCCTGTGATGGTCCCCGCACCTGCACCTCCGGTGATTGACCCGTCCAAACGCCAACCGCGCGACGAGTATTGGATACCACCCAGGCACAGCATGTATAACGGCCAGAGTGTCCTTGCTGGTGACTCCTACTCCCAGTCCAGCCGTCGGGCTAGCGATTTCGGTCCTTCTGATCCCACACTGAGTGATATACTTAGGACTATCCAGCGTTATGAAATGACTCTTCAGCACGCCACGCGGACCTCACAGTCCGCCCAGTTCCAGGCAATGATGGTGTCTTATGGTGTTCAACGCTTGGAGCAGGAGCAGAAGAAGAAGAGTTCGGGCTGGTTTGGGTGGTTGAAGAAGAAGTGGTAGTGATGATGGGGATGATATCTGACTGTTTGGTAGGAGACTACTATTTGAAGAAACCATTTTATCTATTCAGACACTACTATTCTCTTATGGGGGTGATGGCACCTTCCAAAATGTGATACTATGACGCTACTACTATTTTGTTTCGTTGTTGCTACTCTTGTCGGCAAATGAATTCTCTTTTTCTTTTGAAACTAACTCTTCCAGGGTGTCAAAAATGGGAATATGCAATAGTATATCCCAAAGAAGCTAATTTGGTTGCCCTACAAAAATAATAATTAACTCCATGTAACTGAATGAAACATATATGCATGCCATGTAGTGTATATTAGGAACTCTCATGTGTTTCGTGAAGCAATTAATAGGAGTCAAAATCAATGTAACGAGATACTTGAAATCAATTTATGAGACACAAAATGAGTTTATCTATGTTGACACTAGAATGCCACCTAAACGAGGAATTTGTGGGGGAAGAAATGAGGAAGCTGGACGAACTGGGAACCAGGGTGGAAATCGACCACCTACTCCACCAGAAACCCCACATGGAGAAAATGTCAACCACGAGATTGAAGAGAGAATTGCAAACCTGGTGGCTCAACAAATTGCTAACGCTATTCCAACCATCATCGCCCAGATCAATACAAACCGAGGAACCGTAACCGGAAGCGAAGGACCTGGAAATGACAAAGGCAACACCGATGATACTAAAGGGATAGGACTGGATGTTCCTACAAAACCTCCATGGCTTGCAAACCAAAAGATTTCTATGGCATTGAGGGTGCAATTGAAACTTACCAGTGGTTAGACGAGATTGGAGCCGTATTGGACGTCAGTGAGTGCAAGACCGAGCACATGGTAAGGTTTGCCTCTCAATCTCTTAAAGGACCAGCATTGGAGTGATGGAAGGATATCATTCATCCCCGAGGCAGGAATGCTGCAAGCCAAATGAAATGGTCTGAATTCAGAGAGCTGATGACCAGTAAGTACTGTCCAATCAATCAACTGGAGATACTGGAGGCTGGATTCTTGAATTTGGAAATGAAATGCTCAAATTACACTGAGTACATCAACTGGTTCTCAGCTCTGTCTCGACTGGTGCCCCACCTGGTGACACCAGAAACTAAAGGTGTAGTCCGTTTCATCTGGGGATTACATCCTAGAGTTAGAGGCATGGTCTGGTCTACCAGGCCTACAACCCTTCAAGCAGTAGTTGATCTTACTAGTAGCTTGACGGATGACTTGATTAGAGCTGGTTGGACAGAACATGGGAATACTAAGGACAAGAAAAAAGCGATGGGTGAGAAAAGGAAGTGGTTAGATGCTAAGAAGACGATCGGTAATAGTGCTAGCTCAAGCAAGAGAGCTGGCGAAGGTGTAAGGCGTGATGATCATGGTGGAAGTGGTCGAAAGCTTTACTTAGGTACAAGCCCCTTTTGCAACAAGTGCAAACTACATCACCAAGGGGAGTGCAACCTGATGCCTTGTTTCAGGTGTAAACGAACTGGTCATTTGATTAAGGACTGTATGTATGAATCGAGTAAGCAATGCTATGAGTGTGGGGATCTAGGACACATGAGGAACAAATGTCCTAAGTTAGCAAGGGATAAGGACGCCAAATATAACAAACCCAAGGGAAGAGCATTCGTGATGGATCCAAATGGTGCTCGCAAGGAACCTGATGTGGTTAACGGTAAGTTTCTCATAAACAACCATCCTGCTAGCATTCTATTTGATACTGGAGCGACAGGTAGTTTTGTTTCTACTACCTTTAGGCCTTTGATTTATTTGAAAGCTCGCACCCTAACCGATACATACACCATAGAATTAGCTGATGGTAAGATAATAGAAACGAATAAAATCATCAAGGACTGCATGATAGAATTAAAGGGTAATCCATTTAAGATAGACTTGATGCCTATAATGTTAGGAGGATTTGATGTGGTCGTGGGGATGGATTGGTTAGCTAAGAATAAGGCTGAATCGTGTGTGATGAGCGTTTGCTTAAAATACCTTTAATTGACGGAAAGACACTAGTTGTCCATGGTGATAGGAGCAATACGCTATACCCCATGATATCCCACCTAAAGGCTACCAAGAGTCTCCACAAGGGATGCTCAGCTTTCATAGTCTACGTAATGAAAATGAGAGAAGAAAATAAAATTGAAGATATACCGATGGTGTCTGAGTATCCGGAGGTATTTCCTGAGGATCTGTTGGGAGTCCCTCTAACTAGACAGGTCGAGTTCCAAATAGATTTAGTGCCTGGTGCCACACCAGTGGCGCACCTTACCGACTCGCTCCATCCGAGATGAAGGAACTAATGCTACAAATCCAAGGGCTGTTGGACAAAGGATTTATACAACCAAGTATTTCTCCATGGGGTGCACTGATACTATTTGTGAAAAAGAAGGATGGAACCCTACGAATGTGTATTGATTATCGGGACTTGAACAAGCTTACAATAAAGAACCGTTATCCTCTCCCGAGAAACGATGACTTATTCGATCAACTACAAGGAGCCAGCTATTTTTCCAAGATAGATTTAAGATCGAGATACCATCAACTGAAGATAAGGGAAGAGGACATACCCAAGACAGCCTTTAGAACTAGATATGAACACTATGAGTGCTTAGTCATGCCCTTTGGACTGACTAATGCACCTGCGGCATTTATGGATCTTATGAACCAAGTATGCCGCCCATATCTGGACAAATATGTGATTGTGTTTATTGATGATATTTTGATCTACTCCCGTAGCAAGGAAGAGCACGAGAAGCATCTTAGACTGATTCTTGAATTGCTCAAGAACGAGCAATTGTACGTGAAGTTCTCTAAATGTGAGTTTTGGATTCGCGAAATCCAGTTTCTAAGGCATGTAGTGAATAAAGAAGAGATTCAAGTAGATCCATCAAAAATAGAAGCCATTAAAAACTGGAAAATTCCTGAAACTCCTACCGAGATAAGGCAATTTCTTGGTTTGGCTGGATACTATCGGAGGTTCATCAAAGACTTCTCGCGAATTGTGCAGCCATTAACCGCTCTAACCAAAAAGAATACAACCTTCATATGGGGAAAGGAATAGAACAAAGCATTTAAATTACTCAAGGAGAAGTTGTGCAGTGCACCTATCCTTGCCCTACCGGAAGGCGTTGAGGATTTCGTAGTCTATTGTGACGCCTCGCGTCAGGGGCTGGGATGTGTGTTAATGCAATGAGACAAGGTGATTGCTTATGCATCTAGATTGTTAAATGAGCATGAGAGAAACTACACTACTCACGATCTAGAACTGGGTGCCGTGGTGTTTGCGCTCAAAATGTGGAGACACTTTCTCTACGGTACCAGATGCATTATTTACACTGATCACAAAAGTTTGCAACACGTTCTTGATCAGAAAATGTTATACATGCACCAGAGAAGATGGGTAGAATTGTTGAGCGATTATGAATGTGAGATCCGATACCATCTCTGTAAGGCAAATGTGGTGGCGGATGCCTTGAGTAGGAAGGAAAGGGAAAAGCCCTTTCGCGTCCATGCCTTGAGAATGAGTGTGTATACTAGCCTTACCTCTCGATTAAGAGAAGCACAAAGGGAGGCCCTAAAGGAGGACAAACTAACTGAGGAGGTGTTAACGGGAAAGGAAAAACATTTAGAAGCGAGCAACGATGGGTTATTTAAGTATGAAGGGAGAACTTGGGTACCAAAATATGGCGGAATTAGAGAAATAGTTCTAGATGAAGCTCATAAATCTAGATACTCGGTACATCCAGGGAGTGACAAGATGTAATAGGACTTAAAGGCACTTTTCTGGTGGCCTGGATTGAAGAGGTCCATTGCCACCTATGTGGGACAGTGTCTGACATGTGCAATGGTAAAGGCTGAAAACCAAAAACCGTCAGGAATTTTACAACAACCCAAAATCCCAGAGTGGAAATGGGATAACATCACGATGGATTTTGTCACGAAATTACCAAGGACATTTCGCGGTCATGATGTTATTTGGGTAATTATGGATAGACTTACCAAGTCGGCTCACTTCTTGCCGATTCGTGAAGACTACAACTTATCAAAGCTAGCACAAATATATATCAATGAAATAGTGACCAGGAATGGAATGCCACTATCGATTATCTCAGACCGTGATAGTCGCTTCACTTCATGATTTTGGAGATCTCTCCAACAGGCTTTGGGAACCCGTCTTGACTTAAGCACTGCATACCACCCTCAAACTGACGGACAAAGTGAAAGAACCATTCAAACTCTGGAGGACATGTTAAGAGCTTGCGTGATCGATTTCAGTGGAAGTTGGGATAACCATCTTCCCTTAGTGGAGTTCTCCTACAATAATAGTTATCACGCAAGCATAAAAGCTACTCCGTATGAAGCCCTTTATGGTAGAAAGTGTAGATCACCATTAAACTGGAATGAGATTGGGGATAGCCAAGTAATAGGACCTGATATCGTAATGGAAACCACAGACAAGGTATTTAAGATTAAGGAACGATTGAGAGTAGCCAAAGATCGTCAGAAGAAATACGTAGATAGAAAAAGAAAGCCCCTGGAATTTCAAGTGGGTGATAGAGTGATGTTAAAAGTCGCACCATGGAAGGGCGCAGTCAGATTTTGCAAGAAAGGCAAGCTAAGCCGAAGATACATTGGACCATTTGAAATATTGATAAGGGTTGGCCTGGTAGCGTACCAATTAAGGCTACCTCAAGAGTTGAGCTACATACATGACACTTTTCATGTGTCTAACTTGAAGAAGTGTCTCGTAGACAAAGCCTTGGAATTACCATTGAAGGAGGCCAGAATTAATAATATGTTGAAATTTGTGGAGGAGCCCATAGAGATTACTGACTGATTGATCCAGAAACTTAGGTGAAGTCGTATACCCAAGGTTAAAGTAAGATGGAACTCTAGACGAGGGCCCGAGTTCACTTGGGAGCGAGAAAATGAAATGAGAAAGGAGTATCCGCACCTCTTTAAGCCCACCCGTTCAGACAATAATCGATACTAAAATTTCGGGACGAAATTTCCCAAATGGTTGGAGAATGTAACAACCAACTCCTAGGTTCAACTTTAAAACTTTAATTTAATCTGGAATTATTTTCCATTCTTATTATTAATATTATTTTCTTATTCCTTGTTGATTTATTTCATGTTTAATTGCCTTAGAAGATCCTGCTATGTCTAGCCTTAGTCTAGAAATTATTAAGCGATTCTATAAAATATTAAATCTATGCTAGAAATTAGAGTTTTAATTAAAAAAATAATATGAGTGTATACCTACACATTTACGGCACACATACATGTATATGCAACATTACACTTAAAAACTTATAAACTAGAAATCATCATCTTCTACACTACACAACAAATTTACACTACAATTTATAAGCTTTACAAATAAAAAATAAAATAATCCCCTCCCCCACTCTCATCGGCCGCTCCCCCTCCCCACTCACCATCCTTCCTTGAACCCCTCAAACCCACACCAACACTCCACACTTCTCTTCCCCATACATGCAATCTCCACTCCCCATTCACACTCTCTCCCTCTTTCACTAATTCTCTCCATCTCCTCTTCATAATTTTGCAACTTTTTCTCCATTTCTAGAAAGAATTCGAAGGCCTTCTTCAAGCACAACATCGATTACTACAAGTTCAAGCTAGGAGGTGACCAAATGGTTGAGTTTCTTGCAAGAACTTTCGAGGTTCAAGGATTTACAGCTCCAAATCGAGATTCAACAGCCCATAAGCTATTGGAGTCAACCTAAAAACATTAGATCCTCAAAGTGTAAGATTCAACTCACCCGAATAAAGCCATTATTGTGATTTTCTCCACTTTTCTACCATGAATCTCACTTTTCTTGTTCAAAACAGAAACCTGCCTCCATATCATTGTGTTTGTGAGACTCACAACTTCACAAAAGGTATATCTTCAAGTGTGCATGTGAACCAAGGGTTGGTGCACATGATTTCAACCTGAAAACCCTTTTTTTCAAGTGGTTTAGCACCAATAACCAACCCGTTTTGAAAAGCCTCTCAACCAATGTTAAAACCTGCTCAAAAATAGTTTATTAACATCATTATAATCTGTATTAAAAGTTACAAAAAGGTTTGGTAACGTTTATGCTCAAACTATGATGATTACACATGTGCAAATGATGTAAAACACCCTCTAAAAAGGAACAATGGTGCTATGTATGTAAAATTAGTGAGATTATGTTTGTTCCAGTAGTTTGGTGATATTAATCTTGTAAAATTCTTGGTAGTTGTGGAATAGGTAAAAAGTTGTGGTATTATGGACTTAATGGGTGAAATTAAAGACCCGAAAGGTGGTAAAATTCTCCAAAATGGTCAAAACTTAAAAAAGTTGCAAGTTTTAAAAGTTTCAGGCACTAAAATAAGAATTTTAGTGTTAAAAACCGAATTTGGTGAATTATTGGGTTGATATGTGATTTCTATAAATTTATTTAGCAAAAAAAAAATAAATAAGCATAAACCCAGAGATTTTTGAATAAAATATTAAAAATAGTGTTACAAGCCTAACACCAATAAATCCATGTTATTTTAGTAATTTAGAAGACTTCAAAGTGATATTTTGGTGAAAAGTTGAAAGAAATTGTATTAGGGTGTTCGGTTTCGGGTAAAAACGAGTTTTAACGGTTTAATTTAAAAACGAAGCTTTTTACTCAAATAACCCAAAAAATTCTTTTAAATCAGATTATAAAATTTGTTAGAAGTTCTTAAAAATTTATACTTGAGTGTCTTGGGTTGAAATTAAAAGATTTAAAACTAGATGCTTAAATTAACGGTTTTACCGTAACCGGTAACTCAATTTTTGTGTTTTAAATCCCTCAAACTAAATTCTGGAATTTTTAAGTTTAAACAGGCCTAAAATTAATATAAAAACCCCTAGGAGCTAACATGGGCCATACTGGGTCAAAAAATAGAAAGAAAGCAACTTTTGGGCCAAAATTTTAAATTTTGAAACTTGAGGGACCAAAGTGTAAATTCCATAAATATAACTAAATTTCAGTAACCATATGACCAGCAACCCTTATCAAACTTATTATCATATAAACAAATTCATAAGAGTCATATAACTTGTCATCCATGTATCAAAACCCTAACTTTCCTAAAAAGAAAACTTTTTGACGCAACTCCTAAGAAACGAAGCCACATGAACTTATGACCATCAAATGCACTTAGTTACACTTTCAATAGTCTAAGAACATATAGCTTACTACTTGTATCATGATAATAGGCTGCTAGGACTCGGACTTGTTGGTACTTAAAGGACTTTTAATTGATTCTAAGGTGAGTTTAGTGTTCCCCTCTTTACTACTGTTTTAGGATGAAACATGTTGTAAATGAACTGAAATTATTTACGTGGTATAATATGATGCTTATATGATGTGGTGATTGTTAGAAACTGCTCTTATATTGTATCACAATCACTAATTCTTGGTGAACCGCTTGTTCTATATGGGTAGATCAACTTGGGGAATCCCCCACACACAGTGCCTTCTGTCATCACCCAATGACATAAAAGGAAGGGTACCACAATGAGATCCTGAAGGGTTGTTTGTGTCATGTAACATGTTTTATAAGATACTATGATGTATCACTTGGCAGGTATGGTGCACTGTTTGAGGCTCAGCTCTCCCTATGGGATTACCGGCATAATTTAAGTTTAGAAGAGGCCAGCCGGGGCAGAGTGCAGGGTTAATTGTGACCCCACAATAGTGATACTTATGTTTTTTTTTCTAAATTTACTTATGGATTCTAAAGAGTCCTTTTGTTTTTGAACTTTAAGCACTTGAACTCACCAACTTTATAGTTGACACAAAAATCTTTTGAGCATGTTTCAGGTAACCTTTGATGGAAGCATGGATTTTGTTGGGAACCTTTTATGGATGGCTTAGCACCGTGACTACCAATGGCATTACTTGACTATAAAACATTATTAGACATTTGGATTGATGTTGTTAAAATTTGGATATTTTGTAATGGGTGATATTTTATGGGCAAGACTTTCATAGCCCGGATATTCTATTTAAACGTAATGCCATGTGATTTCTCTTCGCTCTTTAATGGTTAGTTTCCGCTGCCATGTATTTTACCAGTCTATGACGTCCCACCCCCCTTTGGGCCCGGGGTGTGACACATTTGTGCTCTAGACATTCGATAATTTTAGGGTACCTGCTCTAACCATAGAGAACACGGTTGGAAGGTACTGAAAGCCACCATATAAGGGAATGAAGTCACTATCTCCATTGAAAAGATCAGAACTCATCTGCAACTAGGAGATGCCAAAGGACAATCATCGTTTTCTAAAGATATGCTAAGTGAAACCTTTAGACATATGGGATATGAAGACACCCTTTTTGCTTCCCCCTTCTCCAAATAACTCGTATATCAAAAGTAGAGAATCATTCTTCATATCTTTCTTCATTGTCTATCTAACAACTCTAGAGGTTGGGATCTAGTCCCATTAGATTTAGCTCAAGCTATCTATGGGCTTGTCAAAAAGCAAAGTTACAACTTCTCTAAATATATTATTTCAAAACCTTTGTAAAAATATAAATTTTACTAGAAATTTTAAGTTTCTTATGTACTCAAGGTTCCTACAATTGATTTCATACAAGGAACTAGGTGATAAAATCAAGTTTAAAAGGGATGTGCATGCACTTGCACTTCTAAACAAGTCAATATAGTAAAATTTATAGCCACCCTAAAAGCATTTTTAGGCATAGAGTCAACTCAGGTTGCCAACATGTTGGAGGTACCTGAGCCTCAAGCTGACAGTGTGGATAAACCTTCCACTACTGATCCCACACCCTCTATCTCATAACCTAATCTCCCATACTCAAAGAAAATGAATCCCTGCACCTTCTGTTGAGATTGTGCAGACGCCCAAATCACCACCACTAAAAAGGACAAAGCTAGATACTAGGTGAAAGCCATAGCTAAATCAGGCTCAAAAAGGAAGGTTTATCTTCCTTTTTCTAAACAGACCCACACCTAGCCTATCAGCCCTTAATTAGAGTCACAACATTCTAATGAGAAGACTCAAAGAAATATCCACATCTCTAAGGAAATTTCCAAGGAAACAATCTTATTAGGAACTAGTCAACATCCTAGGCCATTAGACATAACTCCTTAAATGACAATCCACATGTCTACTACTCAAGATAAAGATGTGTACACTACTATTTATCATGGTCCATTGTCTCCCCAAAGCCCTATTATACCGAAATTGGGGACTGAATTATCTCTAAAAATATCTATCCCAAATCCTATAATACAAGAGACTGATCATAGGGAAGAAAGAATTAATGTGGAAGAGGTTTTTTGTACTCCTGACAATTAATTGATGAGCAAGACAGAGACAATATCACTAAGATATTAACCATGACAACTCACTTTAAGGATGTTTTTTGGAAACATTCCTTGAAGAGAGGAATCCAGGGTATAAAGAAATCATATATGGTGGTGAGGGTGTAGAGGCAAGGCCAAGGACCTATTCGAGTCGCAAGGATTCAACAACCCTTGATAAGGGAAGTATGCAAATTGTCAATGAATTGACGGCTATAAATAAGATCTTGCAGAAAGGCTGAGTATTTTACAAAATAAGGACGCGATGCTATAAGGATATGCTAAAAGAGCAAGAGCTCTTGAATTTGAGAACTGACTGTGAAAGCTTTAGCAGATAGAGTTGTTGACCTTGAATTTGTAGTTAAAACTCTCAGACAGCATGCTGCAAGAGTTGTTGATCTAGAAGCATAGATCCGCACTCTTCATAATTGGGAGCTAGAGTGATTGACCTTAAATAAAGGGTCAGCACTCTACAAGAAACTCTTGAACTCCAACACTCTATTATTCTTAGCCTTCAAGGCATATGAGCACCCAAAGAAGCTGATGACTTTTTTCTAATAGCTAAGCAAGTAGTCAGCATCTTGTAACAGATTCCCTTCTCCTTCACATGAAATGATGATTATGAGCCCATATCAAAAGCTAAAGTTAAGCGTTTTGCTTTTTTAAATAAGCATTGATATGATAGCTCTAAGGAGAAGAGAATCGAATATAAATCCCATGCCCACATTGCAGGGCTAAGCATTTCCCCTCTAACTTTCCAACATTCAGTCGCATTAATGGAAAAGATTGTGCTGGCGCAAACTACAATTCCATCAAAATCGCACCAACTTTTCACATCACAGGATGAAGTAGGTATAGATTCAAGGAAACAATCCATTCTAAGAACAAGAACTTTTTTTTCATATCCATGTATGTGTCATTATATGACACAATGTTTAACATCAGAACCAATGTATACATGTTTCATATACACAACGAAATATACCATAAAATTAATCAGTTAGTTTCACGGGATTGCAAACCTAGATATTTACAATTGTATTTTTATGACCCTAACCTAGAGTTAGACAATCATCTATAATGGCTAAATCTAGATCGCATTATCCCAGAGATTCTAACATGTGCATTTTCCGCAATTCCTTATGTCATGACACTACGAAGCTTCATGGAACTAGGCCCACTAGAAAATTACATGGTCCCTCTGAATGCACCCATTAAAGTTGACCAACGTGTCTACAACCAACCCACTACATCCGAGCTTGTCATTATTTGGGTTGAAGGTAACGACAATATCACCTCATACAAAAGAAGTATCATTCTATAAAATAGGTCAGAACACCCACAAACTATTTAGTCATTCTTTGGTTATTATGACCCACTATCATATCCACTATTCTTTCCTAATCGTGAATCAGGATTGCATGCTAACATGCCACGGATAGGAGTACTAGCCACTAAATCTTATACCAATGACAACACTATTTACTACGAAACGGAAGCTATAAATATTCCTACCATCATACTTAAAAACGAACCTTAGATACTATTATACCTGTATATATTGCAACTAATTGATTCGACCTTAAACTCACCAATTTTTCAGAGGCACCCGCATGCAGCAGTAGAGCCATGACTATGCGAGAATACTATTACTACAAGTTTCAAATCCGTTCAACAGAAAACAATCCCCTTCTTGCTAACATATTGCCACAAAAGTTTGTAATTAACATATACATGAAGCTAGGAACATCAAGCTGCACAGAACCAAACAAAAATACAAGAAGATTTGTACCAAGGAAATATGGGTGACATCAATGTTAGAGACGTTACATTTAAGGAAACAAAATCGGCAGAGGGTTGTCCTACCTACATTTTTTATCTTCATTTCCTAGACACGATGACATTAGTCTAGGTTGACAGCAAACCAGACTTCTTCCTTACAATGACATGTAACTAACACTTGTAAGAGATAGATGATAACTTAAAATCTTACAGACCACACAAGACCATCCTTAACTTGTTTCTAAAGCTTTTCGAGCTAAATTAAGGGATTTCAAAAACCAAATTTTCCAAAAACTCCTCATGGAGGTCAAAGCATATATCTACATCAATGAATTTCAAAAAGGTGGTTTGCCCCATGCCCATTCCTTCTAATAATGTACTCGTGCGAAAGAATTAGTACAACCGACCAAAATGATGCATTTGTGTCCACAAAAATCCTTCTGATACAAGGACTCCCCCAGTTTCATGTGTATGTCGAAGACAAATGCTGCATGGACCTTCCGGTCCGCTATGAAAAAAAGTGTGTGCATCCAAGGAGATCCCTAAAAATGCAACTTCTAGAATCTAAGGTAATTTAATAAGCAGAAAGCAAGGCGAGACAATGCATATCTATTATATCAATGCTGTGACATGGGGATAAGGGTGGACTGTCACTGGAAAACACTTGACAAAAGATGGACTGTCTCGTATAGCCCAACCCTCTTGAGAATTTTAAACTTTCACATAATTATAGAGATATGCTCAAGTATAAAAATCGTGAGATACCTATTCAAATATATTTACAAAGGTGGTGACAAACAAGTCATCTTAATAGAACCAGATGCCCAAGATATAGTCATGTATAAAATAAAACCATTTCAAGATGTACACTATGTGTCTCCCCCTAATGCAATATGTTGTATTTTTTAATTCATCTATCTTAAATCCACCTTACTATTTTAACATTCATCACTCGGTAACATTTACAAAACACCATATCATGGCTGAATATATGACAAGGAAAAGGGAAAAACAATGCTCATTGTATTTTTTGAGAAAAACATATTGGACCTTACAGGGAGGTAGTATTTGTACAAAGATTTCCCAAAATACTGTACGTGGCGTGGGAAGCTCCATCCATTGAATCATCATTCTAAGAAACCACAGAGGGGTCATATTGTTTATGGAAATCCTAAAAAAGGAGAAAGGTACTACTTATGTCTCATACTCAAAAATATCAAAGGCTCTACTTCATTCAAACATGCTCACACAGTACTATGTGCAACACACCAAATTCCCCAAAGCTACACTAGAGATAGGTTTGATTGAAAATGATGACACCTTATCACAATGTCTCCAAGAGGCCATAATATATCAGTTCACCAATGGCATTTGTAGGTTGACCATATTGATCTTTTATGAACCTAAAGATGCTAGAAACCTATGAACTGACGATTTTGACACCCTCTTGGAATACCATCACCTACACTATAAGAATACCACACAAGTTCAATATAGGGTTCTCATAAAAATTGAGTCCTACCTATAATCTATTGGCAAAACCTTGAATGACTTTGACCTCCCACAAATATCATACCAAGTTAACTATCACTGCGCACTACACCATAACAAACAAAAGTAGTATACTATACTTATAGATCTGCCAACTTAGATGCCTAACACTCCCTTAACAATGAATTCATGACTCACATCACCCATGATCTCACAGGATCTTCTTTATACACGATCTATACAAAATAGGGAAAATGTTCTTCTGCAAGCATTTGATGATCAAGTATAGGGTGGCATTCACCTTGCCATTTGTTATTGTTTAGTCATTGTTTATTATAGCTTAGATATTATTGTAATAGGATCTAGTTTAGATTTGTCTTGTTTTGTATTCTGTGGCATGCGGAACTGCATGCGAAACTGCAGTTTCGTCCGGTAGTTTCACATACAATAGTGCATAAACTGTATCAAAACTAGGTCCTGTATATATTTGTTTTCTTGTTGCTCATTTGGTAACTCTTGGAACTTTAATGATATTACTGATTTAAGTCTATTGATCGATTATGTGTTGCTAGGAGCTTATATTTTGTCATCTTTGAGCATTATTCTTCTTTATCCTTACTAATCCTTTTGCAAATGGATTATGTTTGATTTGTGTCCATTTTCTATCATTACTTGATCCACAAGCTATTAGATATAGTGATATCTTATGAATTATTGTGTTAAATCTTCATCAAAAGCATGTTCAAACGATCATCTGGACTAACAATATGGTATCAGAGCCTTTGTGCTCTTGATTGTTTGTGTTTTTGGATTAGTTTTGACATATTCATCTTCTCAATCATTTTGGAGATGTTTTACATTTTTTATTCATGGAAATTGATTGAAGAAGGTGTGGTGTGAACTTGGAAAACTTATGGAATCAACAGATTCCAAATTGGTTGTGATTTGAGTGAGTTTTGGTGATTTTTGGGTCATTTTTCACAAAAAAAGGGTTTTCAGATTCATAGTGCGAAACTACAGTTCTTTGTGCGAAACTATTCAGCGAAACTACATAAATTTGGTGGTTGTGATTCCTTTGCGAACCTAGAATGAAAGTTCATCAGCCTGATAAGTTTTCTTGCGAAACTGCTGTCCATTTCCCTTGAATGAGAGTTCAATAGATTCAGGCGAAACTAGCTACGAAACTACATCCTGTCTGCAAAACTACTCCCAGCAAAACTATTGTTTCTTGTGCGAAACTACTGTCTCTTGTACGAAACTACTAGTTTTTGATTTAATCAAATTTCAATGAAGACAAGTCTTACCCTTGCTGATCTTGAGAGTGTGGCTCCAAACAGACCCCCTAAGCTAATCAATGGTGATAACTTTGATGATTGGAAAAGATGTTTGAAAGCTTTCTTCCTGTACACTGATCATACTCAAATTGGAATCAATTATGAAAGGACCTCATGTTCCTATTTCCATAGAAGACAATGTGACTATTCAAATTGCAGATCTGACGAAATAATTAGAGAGAGACATCAAGCTGATTGATCGAGATCAGAAGGCGTTTGGTGCTCTGACCTTGTGCCTCTCAGCAGAGATCTACAATAGATTTGGTGAATATAAAAGTGCAAAGGCTTTGTATGATACGTTATGTGAATTCTATGATGGAAATGAGGAATTGGTCAAGGATAAAGCTGCTCAAGGTGAAAAAGAATTCAACTCTTTTGTTGGACACTAGAATGAGAGTCTCACTGATCTCACCAATCGTTTTCTGTATGTTACAAGCACTTTGAAGAAGTATGATGAGAAGCTGTCCTTCGAGTTTGCAGTTCCAGTTCTTTAGATTTCAAAAAATATCTTTACCACCTCAATGGAGTTTGTAGGTGAGGATGTTGAGGGAAGAAAAGGGATTTCTAGATTACAAGCTCATGGACTTAATCAACAAGTTGAAGTCCTTCGAGTTAGATCTAAAATGGAGAGAATACAACCAAGCAATGCTTCCATCTCAAGCTTACTCATAGAATACAGCTCTTATATCATCCAGTTTAGATTCATCAATGCACCTGTCAGCTTATAGTGGTATGACTGGAACTTCTGACAAGACCCCCGGCAATGGATCTACATCAAAATCACTAAATCTCCCACAGATTTCATTGGAGAGTATGGCTTATTTGGTCTTTTCATGCATAATTATGAGGCTTTGGTGGCTGGTGAACTGAAGGGAAGAGGAATGACTATGGAAGACATGTACTAAGTGGATCTTGATGATCTGGAAGAAGCTGATATTCAGTGGCGGATGGCTATGATCACTCTATGGGCAAGAAGATTCATGGAGAGAACAGGAAGAGAGAATTTTGGAAACCAGAATACGAAGGTTGGATTTGACAAATCAAAGCTCAAATGCTTCAACTGCAAATAGCTCAGGCATTTCAAAAGAGAATGTCCATCTCCCATTGTCACTAAACCAGGAATAGGGGTTAACAGAGTCATTCCAATTGATGATAAAGAAAAGAACAGGAAGAAGAAAGAAACAACTCTTCTAACCATGTTTGACTTGTGTTTAGTTAGCCGAGACTGAAGAATAAATCAATCATGCCCTGGTAGCTGAAATTGCTGAGGTAGTAAAAAGTGAAGAAGAGAGAAGGAAGGAGAGTGAAGTGAAAGACAGCTTGAAGAATGATTATAAGAAAGAGGAGGAGAGTGAGTTGAAGGTCAGCATGAAGGATGAGTATGGAAGGGAGGTAAAGGTTAAAGCTACAAAAGCTATGAATGAGGAGGAGTTGAATGGTGAATCAAGGGTCTGCAACTATGAAAAGGCTCTAGCTACTGAGAAGAAGGTGATTGAGATTCCATATGAGGTAATTCAAGACATGTGCTCATCTTCTTTCAAAATTCGTTTGTTTGGAATTTATAAAGTGAACAATAGATTAAAAGAAAATGAAGGGTAACTAAAAAGGATAAACGAGGAACTTAAAAAGAATGAAGCAAAATTTTTTGTAAAATTAAATGAAGCTTTAAAGGAAAATGATCATTTAAAAAGAACCCTTTTTGAGAGAAATATGGAAATTAATACTTTGACTGAGAGGGTAACCTTGGCTGAATTTGAGACTACAAAACTTAAAACAAAACTTGATAAATGGACAATTTCTAGAATGAAGCAAAAGGAACTCTATAGCAAACAAAGGGGAGCTAGAATTAAGACTGGTTTGGGTTGTAGTGAAACCACTTATGTTTACCCACCTCCTAGCACCTTTTGCTATTCTCCTATGCCTACACCTCACCCTACAGATAATTTAATTAAAAAGGATACTAACAGTTTGTTTGCAGGATTAGAAGGGGTGAATCATAAAAAGGTTTGGGAAGATTGTGATTATGGAGGAAGTAGAGGTCTTGGAAGTTGTAGTTCCAGTTCTTCAGATTTCAAAAAATCTCTTGTAGACAATAGTTTCCATAGCGTAATGAAAATGTTTACTGGGAAGATTGTAGTTTGGATAGTTTACAGTCAAGTTGTTCTTATTTCAAAATATTTGAATCAAATGGAGTTGATGTTTCAAGAGTTAATGAAAACGTTGGTGTTCTCAGCAAAGTCCATAAAAATTCTTCCAAAACAAATTGTTTTGAAAAATTCATCCCTCTTCCCATCCCACCTTCACTCCTATTCGAATCTCTACACCAAGTGAAATAACATCCTCACATGACTATAAAATTTCAAAAATAAAAGAATCCACAAATCATGATAGATCATTTGACTTAGAAAACAAATCACAAAAAGTGCACGTCACTTACTGTGAATGTGATTCTCTTATGTCTAAGTGTGAGGAATAGATTATCATGGATCACGTTCCAATTCAAAAGATAAAAGAAAAGTTTTAAAATCTTGTTGTTTCAACTGTGAAAAAGATGATCATGTTGTTAAGCATTGCCTAGAGGTTGTAACTAGGAATGTAAATAACCATTCTTTAGGAAATAGAATAAAACATTTTGTGGATAGTTCTTTTATACAAATTCATCTTCTCCTAGAACCAAGATGGTTAAGGTTTGGGTCCCTGTGTCTAAATGATTTTATCTAATTCATTTTGCCAGGAACATTCGAGAAGGACTCTCAATAGCACTTGGCGCGTTGATAGTGGATGCTCCAGGCACATGACCGGATTGAAGGACCTTCTTACCAATTATTGTATAATAAATGGAGGATATGTTGCTTTTGTGGGTGATAAGAAAGGAGGTAAAATGATAGGTCAAGGTGAGGTATCCAATGGTTCTTTAACCTTGGAGAAGGTAAATTCCATACCTGAATTAGCATTCAATCTTCTGAGCGTGTCACAAATTTGTGATAAGAATATTCCTGTGCTTTTTAAGTCTAATGAATATTTGTTTCTTAAGCCAGAATTTTCAGTTCCAGGTGATTTGGTGATTATGCGAGCTCCAAGAAAAAATGACATATATCTGCTTGATATGAACTCCAAAGAATCTACCTCCACCATGACTTGTCTCTTGTCAAAAGCTTCCTCTTCTGAGTCTTTTCTTTGGCATAGATGTTTAGTCCATGTGATTTTTAAAAATATTAACAAATTGGTTAAAAATAATCTTTTCAGAGGTTTACCTGAGATGGATTTTTCTATAGTTGAAAAATGCATGTCTTGTGCTAAAGGTAAACAACACAAGAAATCACACAAGCTTAAACAAGAAAATTCCATTTCTAATCCTCTTGAGTTATTACATTGTGATTTGTTCGGTCTAATAAGTGTGAAAAGTATAGTTAAGATGTCTTATTGTCTTGTTGTAACAGATGATTATTCGAGATACTCTTGGGTTCGATTCCTGTCATATAAAAGGCAGACAGCAGAGGTGTTGCAGAAGCTAATTCTGACTATTGAGAATATCAGCAAAAAGAAAGTTTTAGCAATCAGAAGTGACAATGGAACAGAGTTTAGAAATCAAATCTTTGATTCATTCTGTGCAAGCAAAGGGATTCTCAGACAATTTAGCACTGCACGAACACCTCAACAGAACGGTGTTGCTGAATGAAAGAATCGCACTCTCATTGAAGCAGCCCCAACTATGCTCATTGAATCTAGACTTCCTATTATTTTCTGCGCAAAAGTAGTCAACTGTGCTTCGTATATTCTAAACAGAGTTCTAATCATGAAAGATAAGATGAAGACTCCATATGAACTGTTTCATAATCGAAAACTATTGATTGACTTCTTTCGTCCTTTTGGCTGCTCATGCACGTTGTTAAATACTCAAGCTCAAAACTCAAAGTTTAAAGTAGTGTCTGATGAATGTTACTTTGTCGGATATTCTTCAATTCAAAAGGCTTATAGAGTATACAACTAACGAAGAAGAATTGTGCAAGAATCTTTCTATGTTGATTGGCAAGAGTCTAATGTTTCCAACGCTGGTTTTGATCTGGATTTGTTCTATGATTCAAACACCGTTTTCAATTCATTAAATCTACCATCCTTTCCTGAAGATGACATTCCTTCATCAAGTGGTCAACCCTTCATTCCCTCTCAACCACAACCCCAACCATAACTAGAACCATAACCTTAACCACAACCAGAACCTCAACCTCAACCACAACCAGATCTTCATCCTCAACCTGAACCTGAACATCAAATCCCTTCAACACCATCACAACTATCACAAAATCCTCTTTCTAACCAACCATCCACCTTATTATCATTCATCTCAGAACCATCATCACAACAACCCACTTCATCCAATTCCTCAACCCTGAACACTAACTTCAAAACCCTAAAAGACCTCCCACATGATTATGTCATTGGATCAATATCTGAAGGTGTCAGGACTTGAAGCCAATCTGGGCTAATCAATGAATGTCTCTTTGCTTGTTTTCTATATTAAATTGTTCCAAAAAATGTGGCAATGGCACTTCAAGACCCAAGCTGGGTGGAGTCAATGCAATAAGAGCTTCAACAGTTTAGAAAATTGAAGGTGTGCAACTAGTTGATCTTCCTCGAAATAAGTATCTGATTGGTACAAAGTGCGTATTCAAGAACAAACCAGATGTTCGTGGGGTTGTCATTAGAAACAAATCAAGACTGGTTGTTCAGGGATTCACTCAAGAGGAGGGGATTGACTACTCTGAGGTGTTTGCCCCGTGGCCCCAATTGAAGCCATTCGTATTTTTCTCGCTCATGCTGCTCACAAAAACTTCAAAGTCTTTCAGATGGATGTAAAGTTTGCATTCCTATATGGAGCCATTGACAAAGAGATCTATTTTTTTCAACCACCAGGTTTCGAAGATCCAGATTTTCCTGAGAAAGTGTACAAATTGGATAAATCCTTGTATGAATTACATCAAGCTCCTAGAATCTAGTACGAAACACTAACACAGTATCTTCTTGAAAAAGGCTTCACACGTGGAACTATAGACATGACTTTGTTAAAGAAGGAGGTTAATGGAGATGTACTCATTGTCCAAGTATATGTTTATGACATCATTTTTGGATAAACAAATGAAAAGTTGTGTAGAGAGTTTGAAAATGTGATGAAAGAGCACTTTGAAATGAGAATGATGGGGGAGATGTGTTTCTTCTTAGAATTATAGGTCGAAAAAAAGCCACATGGAATTCTCATTCATCATGAGAAATACATTCTAGAAATCCTATCTAAGTACAACATGAATGATGCTTCTCCCGAGCTCACTCCATTTTCTACATAAACCTGCCTAACCCCTGATGACAATGGAAAGCCAGTTGATGCTCATTGTTATTGTTCAATGATCGTATCCCTAATGTATCTCCCTACAAGTCATCTAGATATTACATTTGTTGTGTGTTACTACGCTCGATATCAAGCCAATCTAAAGGAATCTCATGAGAAATATGTTAAACGTATATTTCTCTATTTGAAGGGCTCTCCCTGTTTGGGTCTTTGGTACCCAAAGGAAGGAAACTTTTTATCTTCATACGTATTCTGATAGCGATCATGGAGGTTGTAAGCTTGATAGAAAGTCAGTTATTAGTGGATGTCAATATCTTGGGGATTGTCTTGTTTCATGGCAAAGCAAAAAGAAGACAACAGTTTCACTATCCACATGAGAGGCTGAGTATATTGCTGCTTCAAGTTGCTGCAGTCAAGTGCTGTGGATTCAACATCAAATGATGGACTACGGGATTAATTTTCTTCACACACTGTTATTCTGCGATAATAAAGCGGCTGTTGGAATTGCCAAAAATCCAATTCATCATACAAGCACCAAACACATTGAAACAAGAATTCATACAATTCGAGATGCACAAGAAAAGAGGTTTATGAATATTATTCCCATTGACACCAAAAGCAAAAACGCCGATCTTTTCATAAAAACTTTTGATTGGGTGGGTTTTATGAATTGATCAACATGTTGGGTCTAATATCTTTCTAAGAGCAAATTCTTGCGATAATCTGTAAATATTTTTTATCTTTTGAGTCTAAAAATTTTTTAATTATAACACAAATAATTTTAATGATTTATGTGCTAAGGAGTTTCAAAACCCACACTTCCCCAAAGTGTATTCCATTTTGAAAAAAGAAATTTCCTTAGTTGCACTTTATAGAAATTTCGGGAGAGAATAGACTTTGTCTTTTAAATTGGCACTATTAAAGTTTTCGTGCATATAAACTTATCCTATCTTTGGTGTAGGATTCAGGAAGCATGGAGAGTGTTTGAAGGAGGTCAAGGCGTTGTGTTGGGATGTGTCGGTAGGCCCAGTGGCCTAAATCAAGCTAGATGATGACTGTGTAACTTAACTAAGATTCAACAATTAGTAATAAGGTTCTTTCCCATGCCACCTCAGCTTGCAGAAAGTTACAAGTCTTGTCAAAAACTTGGTTGAGAGTTGCTGATTTCTGTTTTGATCCTACATTTCCAAAATTCCCACACCCTTATGTCATGAATAAATTACGTGTCCAACTCCTCTGTTATATGGAAGCACTGACCTGGAGTGATGATCCTCTCTAACATACATGAGTATAGACCTGAGGCTCTTATCAACACATTCAAAATGATTATCTTCTCTGTTATACGTGAGTATAGACCTGGAGCTCTTATGATTTCCCCATCATCCATCACTATGTATATCTATAGATGTCATATGCATCATCCATCATATGCTCTGTATTTTGTCCATCTCTAGAAAATTTCAAGCAGAATCAATGATTACACTCAATAAATCATGATGATGAGATGAGTTCTTTGCCAAATGCCTGTAGGATCCAAGATGCTTGAGTGTTCTTAAACAAACCGAAAACATGATAAAATCGGTTACAGGTCATCTGTTGAAAAGAATACGGCATGGGTTTAAATGGACAAACATATTGACAATCCTGCCAATCCTTGATTCTCTAGACGATTTCTTGTAAAAGCGTGTCTGATCTTTATCTTTGTCTTTGTCTTTTCTCTTCTATTTCTTGTTTTAAGTCTATCTTGTGGGTAAAGAAGTGTCCTTTTTACATTTAAAATAATGACTCCTGCGAAACTGTTATTTTGTTATGTGAAACTATTGTTTCGTAATGAGAAGTTACTCTTTCGCTGACTGGTTCTGCGTGCGAAACTATAGATTCGCTGGTAGTGTCGCATGACATAAGTTTTACCTTGATCCATGCAAAACTATAGTTTCAGCCTGTGCGAAACTATGTTGTATAAATATCAGTTTCGCCATTTGCGAAACAACCCTAATATTTCGAAATTGAACCGTCTCTTTGCTATGTATTCAAAAAAAATCGACTGTAGAAGTGTTTTCTTGTGATTCAAACCGGTAATCTTTGATTAATAACGTGTTTCGAACCATTGAATGGTCTTTGATTGGGTTTTAGGATAAAAATTGAATCTGTGACTTTTGGGTTTCGCACATTCTTTGTGCGAAACTAAGGTGTTATGTTGCAAAATTGAACGAAAGTTCTCTGATCTATGCGAAACTGTCTAGTCAAGCTGCCCGTGTGCACTAAACAGTTTCGACCGGATCATGCGACTCTATAGTTTCGTAGTCCATGCAAAACTATAGTTGAAAGTATAGTATCTCAATGCGAAACTATAGTTTCTCCAGTGCGAAACTATAGTTTCTCTCTTATAGTTTCGACAGACAGTTTCACCTAAATTGTGTGAAACTATAGTTTCGTACCTTCTGCGAAACTAATTTAAAATAAAATAATAATAAAAAAGTATTATAATAATAAATATATATTAAATAATAATTATTATAATTATAAAATTTTAAATGCTCAGTAATATCTTGTGTTCTAACAAACTCTCGATTTCACCTGCAGTCAATATGGGAAGCTTGAAGTTTGATACAAGATCAAACATAGTGGCCTATCTGAACATCAGAGATCCAAAGTCTATCAGTTATCGAGATGCTATAGACTGGCTGAAGAGATCACCCATCGACTATGCTATTTCTCACTCACCTACTATAGACGAGAAGCAGATCAGAGAGTTCTGGAGAACTACTGACTAGGATGCCATGGAGAGGATCATTAAAGCGTCAGTCCAGGGAGAACTGTTTGAGATATCGGCTGAGACAGTGGCTAAGGCCTTGCAACTGGAGGATGACATGGGGGAGAGTGTAGAGATGACTGATTCAGAGGTTATTAAAGCTTTTTAGGATATTGGATATGAGGGAACTGACTTTGAGAAGAGAAAGGAGATCAAAAAGACATTTCTTTTAAAGGAATGGAGGTTTATTGCTCATGTCTTCATCAGCTGTTTAGATCATAGGAAAGGAGGATCAGATGGACTAAATCTAAGGTGGTCCACAGCTATGATTATGTTTTGTAGAGGTGAGAAGGCCAACATAGCCCAGATCATCCACAACTACTTATTAGAGAACATCATGCTATTGAAGAAGGATAAATAGCTGCTCTATCCAAGATTCATTCAGATTATTCTAGACTACTTAAAGCCAAACTTACTCAAGTGGGAGATGAACTGAAGCTGACTCCAATGAATCCAAGCATTGTTGCTGACTGTGATGCTTCAAGGCATAATTTTTTGGGAAAGATCACATATCTACTGGAGAGCATGTATACTGAGGAGAGATGGAACTATATTAAGACTCTGATCCCTCTGGAGGAATGAAGAGTAGCAGCTACTACAGGAAATGTAGAGGAGATCAAGAAGAGAAAGAAGTACACGGAAGAGAAAGATATGATATTTAAAGATCAGTTGGATGAGATAGAGGAGGAGCTGAGGAAAAAAGAAAGAAGAAGGGAGTAGAGAAATAGTCGTTCCATGATAGAGCTAACTCTCCCACTCTAGAGAAGAGAAGCAAAAGTAAGTAGCCAGTTATCCTTGAGACTAGGTCTGTAAGAGAATTTGAGTGGCGTAGGAGGGATATAAGATCAGAGTTTGATGAGGATGTGATCAGGAATGTCAACACATCCCTATCAAATGAGTTGAGCATGATAAAGCCCAAGCTAATATACTCAGAGGAAAGGGAGAAGTTGAGGGATTTGAAGATTGATGAGATGAAGAAAGTGATTCTGAGTCAACAAGACCTGATATGGAGACTATTGAAAGAGGTTAGTGAGTTGAGGAGGAATGCTGGTGTAGCAGATGTACCAAGTGTTGAGCAGATCAGGGAAATGACTAACACATCTAAGTTCCCATTCATACATAAGGCATCAGGAGCTGGCGGTAGTGTTGTAGGAGGATCGAGAGCTGGTGGCAGTGGTATAGGTGAATTTGAAGCTAGTTGAGGTGAAGCTGGTGGTAGTGGTGTTAGATTTGAGGCTGGTGCAGGTAGTGCTGAAGGAGTTACTAAAGGAGAGAATGTTGATAAGGTGTTTGAGGCTGGATTTATTGCTATGGGGTTTGCTTTGGACACTGATCTTACCGAGAATAAGGTGATAAGGGAGGAGAGACAAGGAGGTGAAAAGGGGAATGTTGAGCTAAACTTGGTAGATGAGGAGGAAGAGGCGGTAGAGCAGCTAGTAGACTATGACTCTGAGTCGGAAGTTTATGTAGTTGATGAGAGGGCAATGACTTACGTGGCTCAGAGGAGTTCAGCTGAAGGTGATGTAATTGAGATGGATAAAGAGGACTGGTTCTCTAAGGAAGAAGAGCCAGAGAAACTAACCCCACTCTTCCAAAACATTCAAGAACCAGGGAGAAAGGAGACGGATAAGAAGATTATTAGCTGGAAGTACAACTTGAAGCTGAAAATGTTCATGATCAAGAGGTGTGAGGGTGGGATCTTATACTTGCACAAAAGAATAGGGTTTAAAACCCTTTCTAAGTGGGATCTGAGAAGACTGGCAGAGATCCCCTTCCTAGATTCGGGTTTGAGCGAACGTGCCATGTTGTTAGAGCATGAGATCCATCAGGGCGTTCAAGACGACTTTGTAGCTTTTGGATTCATGAAGCCTGAGAGGAGGAGGTCAAAGAAGGATTTGGATTGGGTGACGGGTAAAGGAAAGATTGTACTAAAGTTAAAGCCTACTAAGACCGTTAACAGGGTGAGGATACCAGATCAACAACCTTCTAGACTGCAAAAGTTTAAGAAGTGGTTTTATGATAACCAGATAGGTGAAGCAATAGTGAGGGTGAAGGATGGAGATGAAATAAGGTTTTTTGATCCTATGCAGATATTCTCATTCAGTGACGATGATCTGAAGGTGTTGTGTGAGAATCAGATTAAGGTTGGGGTAGGAGACGTGACTAAGACTAAGGCCAGCTTGTTTGAGAGGGTAGCAAACAAAGCTCGGGGTGTGAGATCGAAGATTAAGCAGCTCAAGAAGAGCATGCAGGAACATGAGGATCTGGAGACAGAGGTAAGAGATTTGGTGAGAATGATGGAGCAAGCAAAGGCTGGAGCTGATTCTCAAGACCCGGCAGGTGAATACCCCCCAAGGGGGAGTATTGATGATCAAGTATAAGGTGGTATTTACCTTGCCATTTGTTATTGTTTAGTCATAGTTTATTATAGCTTAGATATTATCATAATAGGATCTGGTTAGATTTTTCTTGTTTTGTATTATGTGGCATGTGAAACGGCAAATGAAACTGCAGTTTCACTTGGTAGTTTCACATACAATAGTACATACAGTTTCGCAATATGCGAAACTGTATGCGAAACTAGGTCCTGTATATATTTGTTGCTTGTTGCTCATTTGGTAACTCTTGGAACTTTAATGATATTACTGATTTGAGTCTATTGATCGATTATGTGTTGCTAGGAGCTTATATTTTGTCATCTTTGAGCATTATTCTTCTTTATCCTTACTAATCCTTTTGCAAATAGATTATGTTTGATTTGTGTCCATTTTCTATCATTACTTGGTCCACAAGCTATTAGATATAGTGATATCTTGTGGATTCTTGCGTTAAATCTTCATCAAAAGCACATTCAATCGATCATCTGGACCAACAGCATTACTTACGAAAGTTAGTTCACGTGGCCAAATCGCTCTTGCAATGACTTTATACAACATAAAAAACAAAATGAGACTACTAAACTAACTAGGTCAGCCAAACCAATCATTTGGTATTAAACTCCATGGCAAGACAACAATTGATAAAAGCAGTAGACTAGACCTTCCAAGACATCACGTACATTACTCTCTCATTTGCTAGTATGATAATTTTAATAGGATGTGATTTAAGATAACTATTACTGGTAATTAAACAGAGCACACAATATAACTAAAAAGATGCCCGCCTACGCATTACTCTCTCATTTTGCTGGTAAGATCGTAGACGCCATCCTACACATGTCTCTTCTTTGATTCATAACTAAGAAGATGCACCTGTCCATAAATATGAGTACCATCACAAATCCTGGCTTTTAGGAATTCCTATTATGAGTCAGCGATATAACAAAAGTGACTACAAACAAAAACGTTATTTGCATACTCAACAACATGGCAATCCCATTCACCATACCATGAAAACCCTATCAAAGAACTTATTAACACAATCTTCTCATTGTTTTGCATCAATATCAATTCCTTCGATCATATAACCTCCAGAGAAATTTTAACTAGAAACTAGAAAATCGACAAGCTTAATAAATATATGATCAACATTTTTGATAGGAAAGAAAGACTTTACTACAGTTTCGACAAGGCTGAGGGTGACCACCGGTACTTGCTCCCAACCTAGCTCCTAAATTCACTAGCTACCAACGGGTTACCCCCTCACAACTCTACCGAATAATTTTATGCGCCCATAATATTATGAAACATCAATCTATCAAATGGCTTATGTAATGGCACAAGACTGATATGTAAAGCATTCCATAACATTGATATCCACGAAAAATAGTTATAGGTGAGCATAAAGGGAAAAGAATCTACGTCACAAGAACCCCTCTTTGCCTCTCTGGAGATGACATGTTCCCACTCAAACTAAAAAGAAATAATTCTTAATTTGACTTAGCTTCTCCATGGCCATCAACAAGGCCTATGGAAAGACCATTCCCTATGTCAGTCTCTACCTACCACAACTGGTATTCTCGCATGGCCAACTTTACATCACCTTGTCAAGAGGGATATCAGATGAAATTACAAAGATAGTACATCTATCTAATATCCACTACGTAGACATGGTTCACAAATCAAGCATCGTATATCAAGAAGTGTTACAAAACTATCAAGTCATGGGCAAACGAAAATAAAGATGTGTTAGTCTAATAACATCTACACACTATCCCTTTTTCTTTATTATTTCTCCAAAGAATTACATAGAACTTTTTAGAATTTCAACCTCATAAGAACATATAAAATCTATTAGACATAATATATGAAGAAAAGTTATAAGGAGCAACACAACTATTTCTATTTCTCTTTCCCACTCATTACAAACATTGTCACCTATATCCTGTAGAGCTTACATATCAACAATGGAACAAACAACCAAAACCATAAAATTTATGTAAGGTAATGACTGACCATCAACTGTCACACTTCCTTTTATCTACCCATGCACCATCTATATCATTATTCCTAACAAATGTAACATTGTTCTTTTTCAGCACCAAACCCTCCACCATGCACTCACCTAGTGAAACAAAAGAAGCTAAAACGAGGTTCCAACCTAGTATACACACTAGTAACAGGAGAAAACATGTAGTAACTAAACGACCCCAGCCTTTTAGGATGATGAATGATGGGTAAAGCATATGGATGAAATAATCAACATGTGCAAGCATTATGACAAAGCCTAATCTTCAAAGCACGTGAGTTGCCCCAAACTAAACTTTATTATCCTACTTTACAGTAGTTATAATATGCGCATTTAAGATATTCATAACCTATATTTATGAGTTTCAAATTTTGGTAACCTATACTTATGAGTTACACCCGACCAACTTAATCTTTGCTTTGCTCTTACTTCACGTCATCATAACAAACATCCCCAAAACACAAATTTGAATAGGAACAATGCTATATTTATTAGCAACAATGATATAAAAAGTGCATGGGTAGGTGGATGGAACTGTGGTGGTTGGCAATCAGTTAGTACATGACATATGTTTTGTGCTTTTGGTTGTTTGTTCTACTGTTGATGTACAAGATTTACATGATAGTGGTGGTGATGTTAGTGATGCATGGAAAGGAAACATAAATATGTGTTGCTTCCAGTAACATTTTCTTACATAGATTTTGTGTCTAAAAATGTTATTTGTTATAAGTTTGTTATCCTAAAATGTTTCATATAAATCTTTGAAGAATAATAGAGAGAAGGGTTAGTGAGCAGATGTCATTAGAGTACCTTACCTTTTTTTTCGTATGGCCATGGCTTGCTATTCTTATAACATTTCTTGATATACAACGTTTAAAGTGTAAAACCCATCTCCATATGGTTTCTAGATGGATGTACCAGTACAATTGTGTTTTCGCCTAATCTCCCTATTAACATGGCGACGTAAAGTTGCCCATTTGATAATACCCATTAAGGTAGGTAGACACCGACGTAGGGAATGGTTTGTCCTTGAGCTTTATCGATGGCCTTATTGATGGTCATGAAGAAGCCATGTCGTATAAGGAATTGTTTTCCTTTTAGTTTGAACAGGAACATGTCATCTTTGGAGAGGCAAAAAAGGATTTTTTAGAGGAAGACTATTTTTCACTTATGCTCACTAATAGTTATTATTATGTCAATAACATTGTGTTGGAACACCTTTACATATCTATCTTGTGACATTAAAATGGCCATTTAACGAGTCGATTTTTCATAACAATATAAAAAGACATCAAATTTTTAGTTGGAGTTTGTACCATGGCTACCCACTGACAACTAATGAGTTTAGGAACTTGATCAGGTACAAGTGTTGGTGGTCATCCTCAGCCTCATCCAAAATGTAGTAAAATCCCATGAAAATGTCGATCATGTAGTTATTAAGCTCATCAACATTCTCATTTCAAGTTGTTAAGATCACTCTATAGGTTATATGATCAAAGTAGTAGACATTGGGGCCAAGTGATGGGAAGATTACGTTTATGAATTCTTTGATAGAGATTTCTTGTGTGGTGAATGGGATTGACATGTTAGGGATCCAGATAGCATTTTCATTTGTAGTCTCTTCTATTCCATCATCGATTCGTAATAGAAATTACTAGAAATAAGGCTCCGTGAGGGCCCTAATATATATAGGCAGACACATCTTCTTAGTTATGGACAAAAGAGAGACATCATAGACTGGCATCTATGATCTGTGCTTGTGTGTCCTGTTTACTTACTAATAACACTTTTTAGAAATCTTCTCCTATTATCTTTTTCTTTCTATCAAATGGGAAAGCAATGGCTGTGATATCTTGGAAGGTCTGGTTCACTAATATATCGATTGTCTTCTCACCATGGATTCTTCTTCCGTAATGGTTAGTGTTGTTGACCTAATTATTTCAACAGTCCTGCTTTATTTATTTATGTTGTTCATAGAATTTGTTTTTAGGTTTATTAGGAATTTGAATCTTAAATGTGTAATTCTCCAGCATGGTATATTATTTGTAGGCAGCACCTTATGAAGCCGTTGCAAGGGCGATATAGCCACATGAACAAACTTTTGCGAGAATGCTTTTTACAAGAATGCTTTCCATGTTCCACCCAGTCCGTCTATATAGAAGATCCCTACGAGATCATGGGTGATATGGGTCATGATTTCATTAAAGACCATTTTTGGTCACAATTAAGGGAGTGTTTGGCATCTAAGTGGATGGGGTTAACAAGTATATTATAGTCCTCTTATATGTCTTGGTGTAGTGTGCAGTGATTGTTCTTGGTGTGATATTTGTGGGAGGTGGAAGTCATTTAAGGTTTTACCCATATATTGTATGTAGAAACTAATTTTAGTAAGAATCATATTTTGAATGTGTGTGGCATTCTCTGAGTGCAGTGATGGTGTTCTGAAAGGGTGTTGAAATGGTCGGTCCATAAGTTTCTAACATCTTTAGGTTCGTGAAAGATCAATATGGTTGAAAAATACCTACAAAGGCCATTGGGGAACTAAGTATTGCGGCATCCTTGAGTCATTACGATAAGTTGTTGTTTTCAAATAAATCTATCTCTTATGGGGCTTTACGGAATGTGGCGTGTTGTACTTCATTTACTGTATGAAGATGTTTGAATGAAGTAGGTCCTTTGATATCTATGAGTAGGAGATGTAAGTAGTGTCTCTTGCCTTCTGTTGGATTTATGGAAACAATATGGCCCCTATGAGGTTTCGTTGAATAATAATTCCAATGGCAAGAGCTTCCATCCCAGTGAAGTATTTTGGGAAATCTTTGTACAAGTACTGCCTTCATGTTGTTCAACCATGTTTTTCTTAATTTTTAATCCCATGATGTGTCTATAATTTCACCCATAATATTATGGTTTATAAATGTTACCATGTGATTTTTTGGGAAGTGTAGTTGCAATGCAAGAACATAAATGTAGATTTGAGATTGGTTGAATAAAAAATATACACCCATTCCCTTGGGACGATACATAGTGTGTGTCCTGAAATCATATTATTTCATTCACAACTATTTCTTAGGCATTTAATTCTATTTGGATGACTTGATTGTCATGTCCTTTGTAATATATTTTAACATGTATTTTATAGATTTTATACTTTAGCATATATCCATATTTTTGTGATAGTTAAAGAGTAAAAGGAGGGTTAGGTTATACAAGAAAAATCATCTATTGTTATGTGTTTTCCTACATACTTCCATCCTTATCACATCTTCTTGACATTGATAAGATGAAAATGCATTGTCTCCCTATGTTGTATGCTCGTTGAATTGCCTTGTGTACCGGAAGCAGCATTTTTGGAGATCTCCTTGCATGCACGTGTTGTTTCTTCGTAAGGGACCGCAAGATCCATGCATGATTTTAGTGCAGGACCGGTTAAAGGGATGGTCAATACAATCAGTCTCGTAATAAGGAGAGTGTTAGAACACTTAACATATCAAATAGGGAACCGGGTTTATGTGAATGATACTAAGAACACAAGTAAACAATGAGACAGAACTAAGAACAAGAACAGGATCAGTATGGTTTTCAAGAATGTTGTAACTCAAGTTCTTGTACAAGTGTTACAAAGCATAAAAAGAAATACAAGAACCTGAGATACTTTATACTACATCCTACAGCCGGCCATACTTTGAAGGCTAGCTGGAAACACTAATCTAGACAACAAGATCAATGTAAAACTAAAAAACAGATTGTTTTTTAACAAGTGACTATGACATGCCATAGCTCATATCCTAATATATTACAAAAAGGATAAAAGGTACAAAGTAGAAAGTTACAGACTCTAAACCATAATCTAAAGTTGTAAAAGCATAGACCTTTTCACCAACTAATGCAAGTTGGTGAGTCTTCGGAGTTGCAGCAGAAAGTTGGTAAGCTTTATACAAAAGTAGATCAAAGAAAGCATGTCTTCTCTGTCTTCGGAAGAAATCAGTCTTCACTTCATTGGCCTCGGAAGACTTTGTCTTTGAAGCTTCGGAAGACTTCATCTTTGGCTTTGGAAGATTTGGTCTTTAGCTTCGAAAGATTTTACACGTAGAATAATTTTCTATGACAAGTTTAAAACTTCCAAAGTAACTTCTACTCTACACAATGTGCATGCAAGCTGGAGGCTCTTTGGTTGCTTTGGTTTCTTTGGTTGTATCAGCCTTTCAAGTATAACCTTACAATATCCCCCTAGGCTGATGCTACCAAAACAAAGAAGTATACTTAGATATTGACAGTCCTCATCACGATCAAGACCATTCCTTTCTTCATCAACTGATCAGGATCCCTCAGACTCTTATAATACCTTCTCATGTCATGGAGATCATGCAGAGGAAGATCAAGCATGTCTTGCTAGAAATAGACATCTTGACCCCCTTGATCTCTGATGACATACCACCTGTCTGGACTAGTAGCAAAGGTCTAGGAGAGGATGGGTCTTCCAGTTGCAAGAGGCTCTACTTGAGTTGGAGTTGGTTGAGCAACCTTTTCTTGCACTACCTCAGGATGCTCTGACTCATCCTGAGGTGTAAAGGTGGATGCCTTGGACTTCTTCTTAGAAACACTCTTCATGGCCATTCTTTTCCTCCTCTTTGAAGTCTTTAACTGAGAAGACTGGCCTTCAGTAGTAGGTTGATTTGTTATGTCTTTCTTAGTTGGGTCCTCTTCTCTCACAAGTTCAAAAGGAGAGGGATTTGGACCCAACTTTGGATTAGAAGATAAAGTTGGCTGAGATGCAGCTCTAGGTTCAAGTTGTGTTGTCTTAAGGGGTTCAACCTTTATCTTAACTTTAGGTGGAGCTTGACTTGGTGGAGAATGCAAGTCAACAAGCTCTTCCTTTTTAATCTTCTGCTTGATCACTCTAATATGCTCATCCATAGTGGACAGAGACATTGGACCAAGCCTCCTTCTGGAGAATCCATACAACTTCAAGAAGCACATCATCCTCTGCCTATTAGCAGACTTCTTTTGACTCTTTTGGATAATAGCTCTTGACTTTGCAGCTTCTTCCCTTATTTTTCTCTTAGTATCCTTTTGTTCTTTGATAACTTATTGCTCCAACTACTTAAAATACTCAAATTCAACATACTCATATGATAAGGGAAGAGTGTAGATGCCTGATAGAGACTTGTGGCACTCAGGTAGCTAATCATGTTTTGTCTATCAGCTTCCTTGTCTCCTGAGGTTATTTAGTTGCCATAGCCTCTTTCTCAGGGCTTTCCTGAACTGGGGAGAGGGTAGGAGCATGCTTATAGAATCTTTTCAGTCTCCTTTCTTTCCTGATCTTTAGGAGCAATTCTGCATCCTCTGCTTCCTTCCTCTCCTTTAACAGCTCTGTGTCTGCCAGTTCATTGAGTTCCTCTAAACGAAGAGAGTTGAGTTCATCTATGTTGTAGTTCCTGGTCCCCAAGTAGTTTAATATGGCTGCCCTCAACTCATCATCTTGAGTATTTAGCCTCGGGCCAGCCTTGATAGCAGCTTCCATAAAGTCGGGAGACACCCTTGAAGTCTCTCCCTTTAGCTTCCTCTTCCTCTCTCTCTCCTCTACCTCAATCTCCTCAGCAGTCAGTTTCCTTTTCCCTGTGTCACTCATAAGCCTTGGTGACTCAGGGTGGAGAGATATTTGGCTTCATTACTTGGTTTAGCAGTCAAGCTCTGGCTAGAGAGAGGTTGTGAAAAACCTTCACCAGCTGGTGCCTTACTAAGGGTAATGGGTGCTGAAGAAGTTCCTATCTCAAGGTTCAAAGGTTCAACCACTAGGCCTTCAGCCAAGTCTTCCCCTTCGAAGCTACTCTTAGGGTCCACCTCAACAGCCAGTTGACCGATGGTCTTACCTGCTAGCCTCTGTCTATATAATTCGGATCTTAGCTTGAACTCTTCAATCACCCTTTCTTGAATCCTATCTGCTAATCTTGCAGCTTGCTTATTTTGACTTAGGTTAACAAGTGGAAGATCAATCAGATAGGTGCTCTCATAGACTCTTAGGTTGGAGAAGTTGAAGATTTTCTATTGACCCTGAGATCTAGATATTACCAGAGCTCTTCTATCAGTGTCATACCTCCAACTCATGATTGGATTCTCAGAGTGATGAGATGGGGTAGGCATAGCTCTTGGAATACCCTTCTCAAACAAACTTTGTATGAATGAGTCCACATCCATGTAGACTTAAGGAGGTTGCTAAGTATGGACAATTGCAAGTGAGGGCGGTGAATCCTTAAAGTCCATACTCTGTGAAGAACTCCCAGGTTCTGTGATTGCTTGGACTTTCTCCCCTTTTTTGGTAGCATCACCCTCTTGCATAGGTGAGCTAGGGGTTAGGTGTATCACATCCACAGGTTCTTGTGTTCCTGGTTGAGTCCTTTTTAAAGGTCTCCTAGCTAGTTTTTCCTTGAGATCAGAAATCTCAAGTTGCTGATCATTGACCCTTCTTAGTAGGGTAATCACTTGAGATTCCAAGTGACTAACCTTTGAGACTAAATAGGTGCAGGTGTGAGTAAGGTTTTGCACCTTTAGTCTCATGTTCCCCTCATCTTCATCAGAAGAATCATGGGGGGATGAGAGAATAGGACCAAGGTCTTCTTCCTTATCTCCAGCACTTTGTTCTTGGCTGATGGATTTCCCCTGCACCATGACAGCTTCAAGTGAAGTGTCAATGGGCTGGGTTGCCATGGTTGAGGTCTTAATGATGTAGTCAGTTGCTGAGGTGAGAGCCTCTTCCATATAGACCTCCTGAACAGGTTTAGGGAGATCCACCTCAGTAGTAGGTGGATGATGTGGGGCTAGACATGGGAGAAACAGGAGTACTCATCTCTCCTTAAGTAGGGGAGCAGTAGAGTGACTCATGATACTCATTGAATCCTATGTCTTCATCATCATAGAATTCTATGTTTGGAATGGGTTGGTTTAGATCAAGAGGTTGGGGATGGTAACTGTCCCTTTAAGGTTGTTCACTAGAGTTTTGAGACTCTGAGTGAATGCATAAGGCTTGGGTTGTTGTGAGCTCATCAGGCTGAGCATGAGGAACCTCAGCACTAATTATTGGTAAGAAGGGAGTGGTTTGCTCCTCAAGAGAAGTGGGAGCTTTAGTGTCCACTTCCTCCTATATGGGTGGTGATATAGGGGCTTGCACAAACTGAGTAGCATGTGCAGGGGTTCGTTTGGATTTTCTTTGGTATGTGATGGTTATTTGTGGCTGTATAGGTGGTTGAGAAGTAGAAGGTGTGGGTTCAACACTAGCTGGTGCTGCTAGGTTGTCACCTTAAGCAATGAGCTCTAACATTTTTTGGACAAGGGGAGTTTCTACCCCTGAGAAGCCAACAGTTGGCTTCCTCATAGTCTTGAAGATACCGGGCTTCATTTGTCCTAATTTTAGAACATTACCTGTTCCCCTCAACTGTGAGCCCAGTTCACAGTTGAGAATGTGTTGGACATATCTAGGGAACATGTAATACTCTAAGGAGTCCAAGTTTGCAAGTAAATTAGTGTACACAAGTTATGAATACCTGAACTTGACTCCCTGAACCATCCTATGGACTATATAAGAAAGGTCCTCTGGAACTTGGTCCCATCCTCCATGCTTGTTAGATAGACTTTGGATGACAATGTGGAGGAAGTATTTCAATTGAGAGGATACCTTCCCTTTCCTGAAGGTCTTGACAGAGAAATCCACTTCATAGCCTATCTGACCAAAAGAATGGTTAACAGCAGACTTGGGGAAGGACAAATCACCTTCGACATTATCCAGCCTTAGATGCGTGTTTATGGATGCTGGAGTGATGAAGATTGTCCTCCCTTGCACTGTGGCAGACAATGCCTTCTCCCCATCCATGGTGACCTCTTAACAGGTCCTCCAAAATTCCAACAGCTGATACTCATAGTGTGGAGGATCGATAGTGAGGGAGGTGAAGTAGTTTGAAAGAGTGAGAAAGCGACAAACCTCTAAGAAACCAGGATATTTCTTAGAGTTCAACTGAGCAACTTGATTATGATGCTTGTGAAGTTGCATGGAGAAATCGGGTTGGTTTCTATGATTAAGGTTAGCCATTTTGAGGTAGCTTTATTGTGAAGGAAGATAAGAACAAGGGTGGTTTGTGGGTGAGTTTAGGTTGGAGAATTTTTAGATAAAGAAGATAGTGAAAGAAGGGAAACCATTGAGAGAATATATATGAAATAGATTTGAGACAAAGTTAATACAAAAGGATAAGCTTTGAAATCCGAATGTCGGTCCCACCTTTAAAAAGTGCCCAAAAAGGTAGTTTTCTTAGAAGTCGAAAATCTTCCGAAGGTATTTTTGTCTTCGGAGGTTTAAAGAAAAGCTTCCGAAGCCAATGTGGCTTCGGAAGATATTCATAAGGTTTGTGAAAATATTGCTTCGGAAGGAAAATACTTAGAGAATTTTTTTTCACTTCTGAGACATGTTTGGTTTCGGAAGAGATCAAAACCTGAAAGTTTTATTCTAAAGAGAATAAATCTTTTGAGACTTAATTGTTTTCGGAAGAAAATTGTCCTTCAAATACATGTAAGTACTTAGAAGTATATTTAGGCTTCGAAAGATATATCAAAATTTCTTCCAAAGGTAAATGTCTTATAAGTAGTTATTTGATTTGAAGACATAATGTTCTTCTGAAGACAACTTGATGTCTTCCGAAAGAAAATATGTTTAAAAAATTTTCAAAAATATAAGGAATATCATTTGAAAATTTTTCTTCCAAAGGAAACTAGGCTTATGAAGATGATAAAATAGACAACTTAGGACACATAGGTTCTAGAAATTGAATTGATATAAGGTTAAGAAAAATCTACTCAAATTTAATCATCCTAATAGTTGATACAAGATATTCGAATCTTTGTTTATCAAAAGCTTTAGTGAATAGATCAGCATATTGTTCATTTGTGTTAACTATGACTAGTTTGATTAATCCTTTTTCAAAATTATCTCTAATCAAATGATACCTGATATTGATGTGTTTTGTCCTTGAGTGCTGCATAGGATTTTCTGTAATAGAGATAGCACTGTTGTTGTCTATGTGGATGGGAGTCTCTTTGAAGTTGAATCCATAGTCCAGCATTTGATTCTGAATCCAAAGCACTTGAGCACAACAGCTTGCAGAAGCAATGTATTCAGCTTCAGCAGTTGATGCAGACACACAGGATTGTTTCTTGCATTTCCATGAGACTATCCTTCCACCAAGGAATTGTCATCCCCCAGATGTAGACTTTACAGTCATTTAATAGCCACTATAGTCACTATCTGTATAGGCATACAGATTGAAGTAAGAATTCTTTGGATACCAAAAGCCAAGCATAGGAGCACCTTTGAGATATCTAAGAATCCTCTTGACAGCAACCAGGTGTGACATCTTAGGGTTGGCTTGATATCTTGCACAGATGTATGTTGCAAACATGATATCAGGCCTACTTGCTGTGAGGTACATAAGAGATCCAATCATAGCCCTGTAGAGATGTTCATCCACACACTCCCCCTCAAGATCATGTCCAAGAGAGTGGTTTCTGGCTATGGGAGTCTTTGCAACCTTACAATCAGTCATGTTGAATCTTGTAAGGATGTCTTGTACATACTTTGACTAACTTATGAAGATGCCATTTTCAACTTGCTTCACTTGAATTCCTAGAAAGAAATTGAGTTCCCCCATAGCACTCATTTCAAATCTATTCTTCATCAGCCTCTCAAAGTCTTTGTAGAGCTTTGGATTAGTTGACCCGAAGATAATGTCATCTACATATACTTGAACCAGCATTAAGTCATTCCCTGTTCCTTTGATAAAAAGAGTTCCATCTATAGTACCCCTCTTGTAGCCATGTTGACATGAATACTGAGATAGTGTCTCATACCATTTTCTTGGAGCTTGGTGCAGCCCATAAAGAGCTTTATCAAGCTTGCAAACATAATCAGGATGATATAGGTCTACAAATCCAGGTGGTTGTTTAACATACACCTCTTCATATAAGAAGGCACACTTGACATCAAGTTGGTAGACCTTGAAATACTTGGATGCAGCAAAAACCAGGAATATTCTAACAGATTCAATTCTTGCTACAGGAGTAAAAACATCTGTGTAGTTAATTTCCTATTCTTGTGTGTATCCTTGAAAAACTAGTCTGGCCTTGTTCTTAATGACAAGTCCTCTATCATCCTTCTTCTTTCTAAAAAACCCACTTGGTTCCTATGGTAGTCTTCCCTTAAGGAAGAGGACATAGGTTCCAAACCTTTTGTCTTTTGAATTGAAGCAGCTCCTCTTGCATTGCTTCAACCCAAATTCCATCCTACAAAGTCTCATCAACTTTCTATGGCTCTATCTAGGACAAGAAACAAAAGTATAGACAACCATTTTTGTCATGGGTTTCTCCTCTTGTTCTCACCCCTATATCAATATTTCCAATGATGTTTGTGGTGGGGTGTGACTTGTGGATCCTGAGTTGAAGGATCACAGCAAGTTGATTGGAAAGATCTAAATTTAAGAAATTTGGATCAGGCAATGGAGTATCACCCACCATATTAGCACACTTATCAAGAGAGGCTTGATCCAATGAGTGTGTGATATCATTTACGTTGTCTTCTATGGAGTGGTTATTAGCATCAAGAAATTCTTGATTACTGTCATCACCTACATTTCCTCCTACATTTGAAGTTCCTTCATATGAATTTTGAGCCTATAAGAAGGAATTTGTAGGCGCCTCAGATGTATCAGCTGAATTTGTAATGTTTGTGCTGATAGGATCTTCACTTGTAGGGTTAGTTACCACTTGAGCTGAGGTAGTATGCTTGCTTGGTCTTCTCAGCTCATATCTTGGGTTAGGATCTCCTATTGATAAGTTACCTCTAGATCCTGAAACATTCTCACAAGATTTGTTAAAATAGTTTATAACTAAAGCAAGATCAAACAGCCAATCAGGACTAGAACCTTTCACACTAGGAGTGTGCTCATTGAAGGTCACATTGGTTGACTCCTCAACCACTCTAGTTTTGAGATTATATACTCTATAAGCCTTATCTTGGGAAGAGTATCCAATAAAGTGTACATCATCTGATTTCTCAGCAAATTTAGCTATTTGATCCTTGGTATTCAAGATGGTGCAAGGACATCCAAATGTCCTGAGGAAACCAATAAACGGTCTCCTTTTGTGCCACAGTTCATAAGGAGTCTTATTATGAGTCTTAACCATTAAAAATCTTTTATGCACATAGCAGGCTGTGTTGACTGCCTCTGCCCAGAAGGTGAAGGGTAGTTTAGAGTCAGACAACATGGTTCTTGCAACCTCAATAAGTGTCATGTTTCTCCTCTCAGCAACACCATTTTGCTGAGGAGTCTTGGGAGCATTATATTGTCTTGTAATACTTTTTTTATCACAAAATATGTCAAGGATTTGGTTCTTAAATTCTATTCCTTGATCACATCTTATGGTTTTGACCTTGTGATCACATTGATTCTCAAATTTCAGAATGAAGTTCTTCAAGATCTCAGAAGTCTCATCCTTAGTACTAAGGAAAAAGACCCAAGTGAATCTTGTGAAGTCATCTGTGATCACCAAACAATATGAGGTCCTTCCTAGACTCATTACACTGGTGGGCCCAAAGAGATCCATATGTAATAAGTGTAGGAGAGTAGTGATAGAGTTTTTTTTCTTTGGCTTGTGAGACACTTTGTGTTGCTTCTCTTTCAGGCATGCTACATAGTGGTCATCACTTGTAAACTCTTTCTTTGGTATTCCAGTTACCAAATCATTCTTAATTAATTTATTCATGTTTTTAAAATTTACATGGCACATTCTTTTTTGCCAGAGGAAAGACTCATCACTATTTGCTTTAGATGGAAAGCAAAAAACTTCTCCTGAGGGAGATGTTTCCTGCAGGTCCATCTTGTACATGTTCCCTTTCCTGGGGACTTTGAGCAGGATATGCTCTTGAGGAATGACCAACCCGGGCTTGAGAACAATGCACTCATGCTTAGTGAAGAGCATGTTGTATCTCTGATCACAAAATTAGGATACATTTAGTTGATTATACCCAAGCTCTTTGACAAAGTTTACCTTATCAATGCTGAGCTTACCATTTGTGACCCCACCCCTTCTAGTAATGTAACCTCCAGCATCTCCTCCAAAAGCAACTGGCCCTCCATCAATTTTCTCAAAATTTTGAATTAGAGAACCATTTCCTGTTATGTGCCTGGAACAGCCACTATCAATGATCCATATATTCCTCTTGGTCATTAGTTGTTCCTGCACAAGAAAGAAATGTTTAGTTACATTGGGAAACCCAAGCCTCATTGGTCTTGGTCTTATCAAAGTGATTTGAAGATAATGTAATAGTAATTGATCCTTTGTTCAAGTTTTGAGGATCATTAGCTGTTGTTGTTGAAGAACTTTCACTCACTTGGTCTTCCTTCATCTTCCACACCATCTTTGGAAGATTAGACTTGACCTTCAATACTTTGGAAGTTTTGACAACTTTGGATGTTTTGGAGACTGGACCTTCGGAAGATCTTGCTTTCACTACAGCAGGCTTCAGTACTTCGGAAGCATTCCTTTCTTTCGAGACCAACTTTTCTTCCGAAGGCAAGTTTTCACTTGTCTTCTTCTTCACCTTAGAGCTTCTGAAAGGAAAAGATTTTCCTTCCGAAGCTAGCTTTTCTTTCTTCTTTTCAGAATTTTTCTTTTAGATCATATGGACAGTACTTTTAGGATTGTAGATGCAATCCTTAGCAAGATAGGAAGTACTACCACACATGATGCAATCTATTTGCTTTCTTCTGAGAGCCTTCTTTTGAGATAGAGACTGAACTTGATCATTTTCCACCTCCATCTTCATCTTCATAGATGATGAAGCAAGCTGCTTAGGGTGAGACTTGCTTTTGGAACTGGATGGTTCAGGCTATGTAGCAGTGGTTCATAGCTGATCAGCCTTCTTCCTTTTGCTGGAATGAGTTGGACATGAACTAGAACTTCTGGTACTAGAGTTCATAGTTGAGTCTTCAGCCTTCACCACTTCAAATCCTGCAGAGATAAACACTTGTTTCTGCTTAATGTTGAAAGTGGCCTTGATCCCTTGAGCCTTCTTTGATTTCCTCTTAGCTTTTCTGATCAAGTTCTTCCTCTTAGACTTGGTCATCCCAAATTCTTTTCTCTCCTCAGGAGAATAGTGCCCTTTCTTAGGATGATCTTCTTCACTCTTCTCAAAATCATCCTTCACTATCTCCTCTTCATCCTCTTCATCAATGGGGTCTATGAAGGGAAGCTCATCTTCACAAGTTTCACACCTTGGAGATCTTACAGACAATAGAGTGTGTGGAGGAGCTATCTCAGTAGATCCCAATCCCTACTTATTCTGATAACAAACTTTTACATGTAATGATAAGGATATCATGTTCTTGAAGGTCTTTTCTTGAAGAACACATTTTTCTACCCTGGCTTTGCTGATCAAAAGCTCAGCCTGGCATTCAATTAACTTAGTGATGAGATCTTTTATCTGAGTCCTGTAGTTGGTATGTTCATGCTTAAAAGTTGAAATGGTTTTCTCAAAATCTTCTATTTTAAGTTTGTAATTTTTTTCAGCTCTTTTGAAATTAGCTTTTAAAATGTTTAAGGACTCAAGATCAGACCTCATCTCTAAGTTATAGGACCTATATATGTTACTTTAGCAATACATTCAGGTGTTCAAAGATGCTCCAATACCTTAGCTTTTTCATGATCTGCCATCAGTGCTTGGTTTATAGATGCATCCTCAACCTGAAAGCTCCAGTTAAAGCCTCCTTCTTTAACAGCAACTGCAGCCTGCTGCGTGGGCTTCTCATTCTGGGGAGCTCCATCAGTATAGTTTGGTCTAGTTTGTGCTTGGCCACCATTTGTTCTTGGTTCCTTGCACTCTCTAGCAAAGTGTCTTATTTGGTTATAGTTGTAATAATTCACTTTGCTTTTGTCCAACCCAAACTTTCCACTGGTTGCATTGCTAGAAAACTTCCTCCCTATCCTCTTATAGAACTTATTGGCTCTATAAGTGAGAAGAGCCATCTGCTAGACTATTTCCATGTACTCTAGATCATCTGGATGGATACAGTCCAGGTCTTCAAGGTGATGAAAGGACCCTTTTATGAGTTGTTAGGGTAGCAGATGAGATGATGTTGTGGTTCTCTGCAATCCCTTTCAACCACATGAGGGGCTGAACTCTATTGATTGTTGGAGTTACCAGATAGATTTTGCATGTTCATCTCCATTTGGTAGCCATAAAGGATACCATACAACTCAGTGAGAGTAAGGGTCTTGAGGTTCTCAGCCCTCTTAATGACCACACAATAGTGTGTCCATTGTCTGGGAAGAGAGGACATGAACTTTCTCAATCTCAACATCCATTAGAGTGTCCATAATCTCAACATACCTGAAGTATTTTTGTGTCATGGTTTCACCTGTCTTAAAGGTGAAGTTCTCAAACTGCTGCTTAAAGAGGTCCTTCTTGTTCTCTTTTGCATCAGTGGACCCCTCATACATAAGCTTTAGTGCATCCCATAGTTTTTTAGCAGTCTTGTACTTCTTAAAGCCTTTGTAGATGGAGTTTGGAAGAGCAATTTGGAGAGTGGTCATGGATTTCTGATCTATATCTATCTTTTTCCAGTCTTTTTTAGAGTAGTCAGCCACTTCCTTTGGTATCATACCACCACCAGCAACAGCTAAAGAGGTGGATGGTACATGAGGTCTAGAGACAACAGATCCCCACATCCTGGAGTCTTGAGACTTGATGAAGCCTTCTATTCTTTGGCACCAAGTATCAAAGTCATCAGGAGTTATCAGTGGAGACTTTGTCATGGTACTAGTTTCCATATCAGCCTTTGTGATAGCTGCCATTTGAGTTGTTAAGTGTTTTATGAAACTGAAGGGATTTAAGATGGTGAGATCTTACAATCAAGAGCCAAAAAAGCTCTGATACCAATTGCAGGACAGGTTAAAGGGATGGTCAATACAATCAGTTTCACAAAGAGGAGAGTGTTAGAACACTTAATAGATCAAATAAGGAACCAAGTTTATGCGAATGATACTAAGAACACAAGTAAACAATGAGACAAAACTAAGAACAAGAACAGGATGAGTATGGTTTTCAAGAATACTATATATTGCTCTCAAGTTCTTTTACAACTGTTACAAAGCATAAAAAGAAATACAAGAACCTGAGATACTTTATACTACATCCTACAGCCAGTCATACTTTGAAGGCCAGCTAGAAACACTAATCTAGACAACAAGATCAATGTAAAGTCAAAAGGCAGATTGCCTTTTGACAAGTGACTATGACACGCCATAGCTCCTATCCTAATATATTACAAAAAAGATAAAAGATACAAAGTAGAAAGTTACAGACTCTAAACCATAATCTACAATTGCAAAAGCATGGACATTTTCACCAACTAATGCAAGTTGTTGAGTCTTCAGAGTTGCAGCGAAAAGTGTGTCAGCATTATACAAAAGTAGATCAGAGAAAGCATGTCTTCTCTGTCTTTGGAAGAAATCACTCTTCACTTCATTGGCCTCAGAAGACTTTGTCTTTGAAGCTTCAGAAGACTTCAACTTGGCTTCGAAAGATTTGGTTTTTGGCTTCGGAAGATTTTACACTTATAATAATTTTCTGTGAGAAATGTAAAACTTCCGACGTAACTTCTACTCTGCACAATGTGCATGCAAGCTGGAATCTCTTTGGTTGCTTTAGTTTCTTTGGTTGCATTAGCCTTTCAAGTATAACCTTACAAACTCCCCCTAGGCTGATGCTAGCAAAACAGAGAAGTATACTTAGATATTGATAGTCCTCATCAGGATCAAGACCATCCCTTTCTTCATCAACTGATCAGGATCCCTTAGACTCTCATAATACCTTCTCATCTCATGGAGATCATGCAGAGGAAGATCAAGCATGTCTTGCCAGAAATAGACATCTTGACCCCCTTGATCTTTGATAACATACCACCTGTCTGGATTAGTAGCAAAGGTTCAGGACAAGATGGGTCTTCCAGTTGCAAGAGGCTCTACATGAGTTGGAGTAGCTTGAGCAGTCTCTCCTTGCACTACCTCAAGATGCTATGACTCATCCTAAGGTGTAGAGGTGGATGCCTTGGACTTCTTCTTAGAAACACTCTTCATGGCCATCCTTTTCCTCCTCTTTGAAGTCTTTAACTGAGAAGATTGGCCTTCAGCACTAGGTTGATTTGTTGTGTCTTTCTCAATTGGGTCATCTTCCCTCGCAAGTTCAGAAGGAGATGGATTTGGACCCTGCTATGGATTAGAAGATGAAGTTGGTTGAGATGCTGCTCTAGGTTCAGGTTGTGTTGTCTCATGGGATTCAACCTTTACCTCAAATTCAGGTGGAGCTTGACTTGGTGGAGAATGCAAGTCAACAAGCTTTCCCTTTTTAATCTTCTGCTTGATCAGTCTAATATGCTCATGCATAGTGGATAGAGACATTGTACCAAACCTTCTTCCGGAGAATCCATACAGCTTCAAGAAGCTCATCATCATTTGCCTATTAGCAGACTTCTTTTGACTCTTTTGGATGATGGCTCTTGACTTTGTAGCTTCTTCCCTTATTTTTCTCTTAGCACCTGATAACTTGTTGCTCTAACTGCTTAAGATACTCGAATTCAATATACTCATATGATAAGGAAAGAAGTATAGATGCCTGATAAAGACCTATGGCACTCAGGTAGCTAATCAAGTTTTATCTATCAGCTTCCTTGTCTCCTGTGGTTGTTCAGTTGCCACAGCCTCTTTCTTAGGGTTTTCTTGAACTGGGGAGAGGGTTGGAGCATGCTTGTAGAGCCTTTTCTGTCTACTTTCTTCCTTGATCTTTAGGTGCAATTATGCATCCTCTGCCTTCTTCCTCTCCTTTAACAGCTCTATCTTTGCCAGTTCATTGAGTTCCTCTAAGGGAAGAGAGATGAATTCATCTATGTTATAGTTCCTGGTCCCCAAGTAGTTTAATCTGGCTGCCCTCAACTCATCATCCAGAGTATTTGGCCTAGGGGTAGCCCTGATAGCTGCTTTCATGAAGCCTGGAGACCCCCTTGAACTCTCTCCCCTTAGCTTCCTCTTCCTCTCTCTCTCTCCTCCTCCTTAATCTCCTCAGGAGTCAGTTTCCTTTTCCCTTTGTCACTCACAGGCCTTGGTGACTCAGGATGGAGAGAGATTTGGCTTTTATTGCTTGGTTTAGTAGTCAAGCTCTGGCCAGAGAGAGGTTGTGAAACACCTTCACCAGCTGGTGCCTCACTGAGGGTAATAGATGCTGAAGAAGTTCCTATCTCAAGGTTCAAAGGTCACTGGGCCTTCAGCCAAGTCTTCCCCTTCAAAGCTAATCTTAGGGTCCACCTCAACATCCAGTTAACGATGGTCTTACCTACTAGCCTCTGTCGATATAATCTGGATCTCAACTTGAACTTTTCAAGCACCCTTTCTTGAATCCTATCTGCTAATCTTGTAGCTTGCCTATTTTGACTTAGGTTGACAAGTGGAAGATCAATCAGATAGATGCTCTCATAGAATCTCAGGTTTGAGAAGTTGAAGATTTCCTATTGACCCTGAGATCTAGAGATTACCAGAGCTTTTCTTTCAGTGTCATACCTCCAACTCATGATCGGATTCTCAGAGTGATGAGATGGGGTAGGCATAGCTCTTGGAATACCCTCCTTAAACAAACTTTGTATGAGTGAGTCCACATCCATGTAGACTTGAGGAGGTTGCTGAGTATGGACAATTGCAAATGAGGGTGGTGAATCCTCAAAGTCCATACTCTGTGAAGAATTCCCAGGTTCTGTGATTGTTTGGACTTTTTCCCACTTTTTGGTAGCATCACCCTCTTGCATAGGTGAGCTAGGGGTTAGGTATATCACATCCATAGGTTCTTGTGTTCCTGGTTAAGTCCTCCTTAAAGGTCTCCTAGCTAGTTTTTCCTTGAGATTAGAAATCTCAAGTTGCTGATCATTGACCCTTCTTAGCAGGGTAGTCACCTGAGATTCCAAGTGACTAACCTTTGAGACTAAATAGGTGCAGGTGTGAGTCAGCTTTTGAACCTTTAGTCTCATGTTCCCCTCATCTTCATCAAAATAATCATGGGGAGATGAGAGAATATGACCAAGGTCTTCTTCCTCATCACTAGCACTTGGTTCTTGGTTGCTGGATTTCCCTTGCACCATGACCGCTTCAAGTGAAGTCACTTGTTTTGATACCAATTGCAGGACCGGTTAAAAGGATGGTCAATACAATCAGTCTTACAATGAGAAGAGTGTTAGAACACTTAATAGATCAAATAGGGAACTAGGTTTATGTGAATGATACTAAGAACACAAGTAAATAAGGAGACAGAACTAAGAACAAGAACAGGATGAGTATGGTTTTCAAGAATACTGTATATTGCTCTCAAGTTCTTTTACAAGTTTTACAAAGCATAAAAAGAAATACAAGAACCTGAGATACTTTATACTACATCCTACAGCTGGCCATACTTTGAAGGCCAGCTGGAGATCAATGTAAAGTCAAAAGGCAGATTGCCTTTTGACAAGTGACTATGACATGCCATAGCTCACATCCTAATATATTACAAAAAGGATAAAAGATACAAAGTAGAAAGTTACAAACTCTAAACCATAATCTACAATTGCAAAAGCATGGACCTTTTCACCAACTAATTCAAGTTGGTGAGTCTTCAGAGTTGCAGCGGAAAGTGGGTCAGCTTTATACAAAACTAGATCAGAGAAAGCATGTCTTCTCTGTCTTCAGAAGAAATCAGTCCTCACTTTATTGGCCTCGGAAGACTTTATTTTTAAAGCTTCGGAAGATTTGGTCTTTGGCTTTGGAAGATTTGGTCTTTGGCTTTGAAAGATTTTACACTTAGAATAATTTTCTATGAGAAGTGTAAAACTTTCAAAGTAACTTCTACTCTGTACAATGTGCATGCAAGCTGAAGCTCTTTGGTTGCTTTGGTTTCTTTGGTTGTATCAGCCTTTCAAGTATAACGTTACAGTTAGAGATTTTGGTTGACCACAATGGCAACCTACTAGTTTGGGGTATTGATTGTGTCTTACGAACACATAATAAAAAGGAAATGCTCATGGCACAAATCACTTTTTTAAACTTGATGACGTAGACATATGCTTTGATTTACACAAGGTTTTTTTGGATGAGTTGGTCTTTAAAATTCTCTAATTGAGCTCAAAAAATCATGAAAACAAGTTCGGGACGATCTTGTATGGTCTGGTAAGATTTCAATTTGTAATCTTTATCTTTCTAATTTGGGTTACAAGTTATTGTTTGGAAGAAGTCTGTTTTTCCATCGTCATGGACTAATGTCATTACGTGTGAAAACAGGTGTCGCATGTCATGAGCGCCACCAACGAAAGATGCAAGTGTGATAACCCGTCTATTGATTTTTCTTGCTTGAATGGCCCTAACATTGATGCAGCCTATTGGTAAAAATCTCCCTGTAGTTATTTGGTCATTTGCATAAAACTATAAACACAACATCTTTAGCTTGATGTATACGTCAACTACAGACTATTGTAGCAATCTGCCACCAAGTAGGAGAACATTTTCTGATAGAAGGATTTGAAACTTGTAACAATAGTATTCTCACATAGTCATAGTTGTTTTACCACTTCATGTAGGTGCCTCTGAGGAATAAGTGAGTTTAAGGTTGTGTCAACTAGTTGTGTAACATAAAAGTAAGATAGTATCTAAGGTGTGTTTGTAAGAATGGTAGGAGGAATGTTTGTACCTACCATATATGTCACTATCGACGGTGTTATCATTGCTATAAAAGTTAGTGGCTAGTACTCCTTAGCGTGATATGTTAGGATGCCATCCTAACTCCCCATTAAGATAGAATAGTATATATGAGAGTGGGTTATAAGAACCAAAGTAAAAGTATAATTGAATAGTTTATGGGTGTTTCAACCTACAATACATGATGATACTTATTCGATATGAGGTGATATTGTCGTTACCTTTAACATAATGGTGGCAACCTCAGATGTGGTAGGCCAATTGTAGACGCATTGGTCTACTTTAACGAGCACATTCAAAGTGACCTTGTAGTTATCCAGTTTCCCTAGTTTTATGAGGCTTTAGAAGTTCATGACATTAGGGTTTGCAAAAAGAACACATATCAACATCTCAGTGATATAGTGTGATGCAAATTAGGCCATTGCAAGCAACAGTCTAACTTTATGTCGGGGTCATAAAAATATAATTGTAAATATCTTGGTTTGTCATCCCATGAAACTAATTGGACGATTTGTTGTTATATTCTGTGGTATATATATTTTCTTATGTGCATGGAAAGTGTATACACCGTCTCTAATCTTAAACATTGTGTCATCTAATGACACACCTATGGATGTGAAAGAAAATTTTGTGTTGTAAGCACGGATGTTTTCCCTGAAATCCATGCCATTTCATCTTGTGATGTGACAAGCTGGTGCAATTTTGAGGAAATTATGGTTTGTGTTTAGACAGTTTTTCTGCTAATGCAACATAGCATTTAAAGTTCATGGAGGAACGTTTAGCAGCACAACGTAGACTTATCCTTCTTTCTTTAAGTTGGTGAACCCCCGTGGGTACGAGCGTACACAAAGTTATATGGATCGTCGTCGGTGTTTTATGATCGGGTGGATGCGTCATCAATTAGGTCCGGGAAGTGATGTAATAGTGTATGGGTCTTCACTTGAGTAGCTAATTAACGATTTGTGTCTAATACAATCATAAAAGATGTAAGGTTTAGTGAAGGTATGGGTTATATATTAAACGAACCTATAGAAATTTCATTCCAAGTGGCTGTCTATTTCAAGGCGAATGATTGTGGGTGTATGAGCGTATACTACTTGGTGTTTTGTGTTTGGGTGGATACACCATCACTTAGATCTGGTAAGTGATGCAGTAGTGTGCAGGGCTCCATTGGAGTACCTAATTAATGACATGGGGTCAGTCTACCCATGAAAGATGAAAAGTTTAATGAAGGTTAAAATGTACTTGTAGGAATTAATCCAAGCATGTTGTTTACATCAAGGGGATATGACAATGTCAGCATCTAGGGGATTAGGTATGACAGTGATCTATCGGTTGTTCTAGGAGTTGTTGAAGTTGTTAACGGTGGAGTTTAGGTGGGGACGGTTATAATGATGTTACGTAATTTCTTACTGGCTTTTCGTGCATCATAATATCTTTTGTAGTTGCATTCCTTTCATAATGCAAGTGAGGTTGTCGGATTAGTATGACATCTTTTAGTCTTGTTTTTCATTCTGAGTGGCTCTGTGGTGTTGGTGTTTCTTACTCGACTTCTGAGTGGATATGTTTGTTGTAATTGTGAGAAAATACAGATGTCATGCGCAGTCAAGGTGTCTAACAATAAGTGTAATAACATGTGATCAGGTTTTAGGGGAGTTCCATATCTTATGGTAATTGAAAACTCTTTAAGCATTGAGGTGGGAAATGACATACAATACAAGCAAGGAGAGAGTGTGCCCATACGTATTGGAATGTTAAAAACACTAGGTTAATGACATTCTAACAAACATGATATAGACACCAGCGTTAAGAAAAAGCAAACCTTTGGCTAACTATAATGCACATAAGCAAATTAAACATAAAGTGAAAATGACATCAAATAGTTGGTAAGACAACAATCCACAAACATTGTGCCTACATGTCCATAAAACAAAGTCACTAGGGAAAACACTCCAAACAAGTGTTATCTGTTGCAAATTCATTGAGTTAATCATGACAAACCAGTTTCCATTTGTCATGTGGTGTGTAATGAAGAGCCATAATGATAATGGTATAGTAGGGATTGATAGACATGAGACAACATTCATCCAGTTTCTTCGCTTAGGACCCACAGATTAAGTCATGACATCTCATGTATTCCACTTGTAAGAAGTAAGAACCATGTGAAGGTCATTTTGTACATTTAGTAAAACAGCATGTAAAAGGTTGGTGGACGAGACTGGCGAAAAAAATTTTTGTTTAACCAACTCTGAGATGACATCAAATCCGATCGATCACTACTATTTAATTACCATGGACTCAGCACTCGCAAACCTTGAATTAGAGAGTGTCACCGCATATAGTCCTTGATGAGTAATAGGTGTGTTTCATGTATTTAGGGTTTGTCTAGAATCGTATTGTTCTCCAAGCTCCTAGCTGTCTGGAGTAGACATGGGCAGTAAGTTAAGCAGCTCGTCGCTCAGATGTAAGAGCATCATTGTAAAAACCAATTGCATCTACAATATCTTCATAGAGGCACTGCAGGCCATCGACGATTGATAAAAGCATGTATGCATGTGTGGTTGGGTTTCAAAGAAGGAGCTCATGGGTACGATACAAGAAAACACACAGTAGCCCATCAAAATATGCAAGAACCATGACATCATTTATTTGTGTCTGGAATGAAAATGTAATGATGTTCTGCGTTTGTATTCACCAGTTTCAAAGTTGATGGCCTGGACACTACAGGTGAGGTCACGTATTAAGAATGTTATTTGATTGGCCGGCCGGTTGTAATTATTAGTGGATAATATTATGTATATCTTAGGAATATATTTGAATGTATTGTATATAAGGTAAAGAATATCAAGTCCATGTTGATAGGGAGGTAGTTAGGAGGCAGCCTAAAGGCTATATATGTATCCATCGTTTGCATTGAAGATAGACAGGATATTGGGGTTTGATACAAGCTTTCATGGTATTAGAGCCATGGTTCTGAAACCCTAAATTTTTTTTTCCCAGTAGCCTCCCTCCCTCAAACCACCACCATGACCAACATAGATGGAGAGACGGAGACCTCCTCCTCTCAATCCAACCCACAAATCAATCCAACCCACAAAACAAATCCACCCACCCTATTTATTCCATTACAAACATAACCGCCAAATTAAAAATTCTTGATGGTGTAAAGGTTACCTATTCAACATGGGTAAAAATGTTCAAGCTTCATGTTCGGAGATATGACGTTGCACACCACATTGACGGTACTCCAGCTCCTGCCACCACTGCCGAGAATTACAAAGAATGGTTTAAAATTGATTGTATTGTTCGTCAATGGATCTACTGCCCTCTTTCAGATGAATTATTTGGTTGGTTTTTAGAAGACGAATCGACTGCTCAAGAAGCCTGGAACCGGGTCCAGGCCATCTTTCTCAACAATAAGAATTCACGGGCTGCTTCTTTGGAACATGCTTTCACCACCACCACGTTATCATCATGCTCCTCCATGATAGATTATTTCCCGAAACTCAAAGAGATTTCCAAACAACTCAAAGACGACGATCATCCCGTTACTGAATCCCATCTAGTTCTGTAGATAGTTCGGGGTCTCCCACCGGAATACGACACCATTGTTGCCTTCATCAACCAAGACAAGACCTCATGGGATGATGCCACCTAAATGATCGACAACGAACAGTGCCGGCAGGCCACCAGACCAGCCGCAGCCAACACAGCCCTTACCGCCGCTCATGGCTCTCGACAAGGACCACCATCAACCACTCCAACCATGCCGCCACCGAACAACAATCAACATCCACCACCACCATCATCAAATCCAGCTTAATAATTTGACAATTACAATCACCGGCGGGGTAGCGGTGGTCGCAGCGGTGGCCGGAACTCTTCCTGGCATAGCGGCCGTGGTAGGGGTAGACAGCATGGGTACAACGGCGGGTATGGACAGCAACAGTACCATAATCACCAATATGGGTATAATCAGTCTCAACCTAATGGATGGTGGGCTTCTCCCCCTCCTTGCCTATATCCAGCCCAATCCCCTTGGATTTCTAACTGGTCCAGGCCCAATTTTCAGCAACAACCTCCCATGCATATGCAGCCCAATCCTGCTCCCCAGGCCCACACAGCAGGTTATGGCCCACCACCATAACAGCAGCAGTCGTCCTCCCCGTCCCATCCGTTAGTTAATCCACTGCAACCCACTGAATTGGGAGCCGCCTTGTCTACTCTCACTTTGAACTCACCGGAGCAACCTTGGTACATGGATAGCGGTGCATCCACTCATCTAGCTTCGGATCAAGGTAAAATCAACTCCCCTTTATCACACTCTATTAATACTAACATATTCGTAGGTAATGGTCGTTCTTTGCCAATTCAAGGATCGGGTAATAGCCTTTATCACCTTCCAAACAAAACCCTTCATTTAAAAAATATCCTTTATCCCCCTAATGTCATCAAAGATCTTTTATCTGTTAGAAAGTTTACCCGTGATAACCATGTAAAAGTTGAATTTGACCCTTATGGCTTTACTTTGAAGGATTTCAAGACTGGACAACCAATTTCACACCATGATAGCACCGGAGATCTCTATCCTTTTACACCGCCAACTCAAGTATTTGTCACTTCCTTCCACAATAAATGGCATGAACGCCTTGGTCACCCGGGATCTCCAGTTTTAAATTTCATGTCTAGTCATTTTAATTTATGGTGTAGTAAAAACGACTTTGGTTTTTGTGATTCTTGTCACTTGTCTAATAGCAAGCGACTTCCATTTCATGATTCTTGTTCATTTACATTTGCACCATTTGATATCATACATTGTGATTTGTGAACATCTCCTGTGCTCAGCAATTCATCTTATAAATATTATATGGTTTTGGTTGACAAATATTCGAATTATGTTTGGGTTTGTCCTTTAAAATTTAAATCCAAAACATTTCCTACTTTTGTCAAATTTGATAAGCTAATCAAGACTCAATTTAACAAAACCATAAAAACATTTCAATGTGACTTGGGTGGTGAATTTGATAACAATGCCTTTCATAATTTTGCTAAACAAAATGGTCTTCTTTTTCATTTCTCTTGTCCTCAAACATCTCCTCAAAATGGAAGATCCGAACGAATGATTCATCGCCTCAACGACATCATTCGAGCACTCCTTATTCATGCTCATCTTCCACCACCTTTTGGGTTAAAGCCCTTCACACTGCCTCTATTTGCACAATATCCTTCCAACAAAACGTCTTAATTTTAATACACCCACCTTTGCATTATATCATTGTCACCCAAAATGTGACATCTGGTACTTTTCCGTTACCAAACTCCGTTAGTTCCGTTAGGTCTTGCGTACACGCGTGGTGAGCACACACTAGTTGTCGTTGAACGTTGGTGACTTATTAACAATTAACAATGATAAACAGATAATAATTTAACTAATAATGTGATTATTAAGTTGTGCTTATGTGCTTATGCGATTTAAATATTATTTGTGAATTTTATCTCGTAACGTGGCAACATGTTATATCTATTTCGTGTATTTTGTGGCTAGTGAAAATTATGCAATATTATTATTGTTAATTTATAATGCTTGTATTTTGTAGTTAAAACTCTTAAAAAGTGTTAAAGGGATTAGTTTTATAAAGTATAAATAATGGGGGTTAAGTGTAATTTTCTAAAACTAAAACTTAACAAAAATAAAAACAAAAACCCAAACCCTAATCCCTACCCTCCATTCGGCCGCGACTTCACCAAGAAACACACACTTTGAGATTGATCAAGAACAAGCAATTGTGCATTGATTTGGATCGGTTCCAAGTATTACAACACGTTAGAAACATCAATTCTTGTCCATTACGCATTTAAAGGTTAGATTTTTACAAGTTTTTCATGTGTTCTTATCTTGGCCGAAACCCTAGTTCGAAATTGATACTTGGATGTCGAAATTTTGATTGTTTGATGAATGTATGATGTTAGTTAGATAGTATTGTTGATGGTTTACGTGGTTTATGCAAGAAATTCATGATTTTGATGTGTTGTTCATACGTTACTATTAATAGTAACTTTATTGCATGAAATTGATGAATGGATGATAGATTGATGATGTAATGTTGTTGATGATGTTGTATGAATATTGTATTGTGATTATTATGCAATAAGATCTATGAATTGATCATGTAGTTCATACCTTGCTATAAGTAGAAACTTTTTGGTTATGGGAATTTTAAATTATGATGTTTTGATGGTGTTGAACATGTCTAGATGATAGCATGGACTTGATTAGGCATAATGTTAATGAATTCATGAATGTGGTGGGTGTTGGATAGATTTTGGGATGTATTTTCCCAAAAGGGAAACTTTAATTGTGTAGAATCTTGGATATGATGAATTGGGCATGTTTGGAATGTTAGGATCATGTTAGCATGTTCATTGATGGTGTCTAATATGATGAATGTGTTAATTGAGTTATATGGATGCTTGCTTTGTCATTTGGGAATTGGGATTATTAGTGGGTATACATGTGGATGGACTAGGTTGGGTGATTATAGGATCATGTTTGGGAATTGTAATAGGTCATTGTTGGATAGGTTGATTGGCATGAATCTTGTTGAATAATGTGATAATGATCGTCATACACGCATGCGAATCTGAGGCCCCTACTTAGTAGGATTGGCAGGGTTTAGGGTGTGAAGTCATGAATGGCTTCACATGGCATGTTGTGCATGATTGGACTCTATGTATAATGCATTAGTTATGGTGTAATTATGTTGAGCATGATGATTACTTGAGATTCGCATGAGTTGTATGATAATCTAGTTGTATGATGATCTAGGTAGAACAAGTGGTTGTTGAAGTGTCATACGTGAACAACTTGTATGATAACCATGTATGATGAACTGTTATGCTTGATTAAATTGGATGTCAATAATAATGTCACCAACGGGTCAACTGGGTCAATGTGTCTTGTTTTTCCACATCCTTGAGTCCATGTGTTTATAGAGCACTTAGGGTTGATGATGATTCTGTGTACACGTACTCATGTACTTGCGTGTTCTAGGTAACCTCTGAAGGTTGTCTTTCCTCTCTCTTTCAAGTTAGCTGTTATATCATTCGTGCACATACCAGGTGAGTTCATGCCCCACTCTTTTATACACTCTCTTTTGGGGGAGATAGCATACTGACTTACAAACGCTTTATTATTATAAGATGTGTAAAGTATTATATAGTGTTGAATACCATGAAGGCCTTCATACTTTTGGATCGTTAATAATGGTAACTAGCTGGAAATTCTTGGGTAGTACTACTGGGTCTGACGAGCCCCACCTGTACGACTCGAGGTCAAACGAAACACGGTCAGCTTCGATCGCGAAATCACTATGATTATTACTTGTAAATTTAGGCTAGCTATCTAATTCATGCACTCTTATATTTTATACTGATACAGTTATGTTTTACTAAAACTCTTGAACTCACCAATTTGTGAATTTGTGCTATTCTCAGGTTGAAGTTACTATTGCATAGGTGCACATTCACGGGTCAGCATTGTAGATGTCAGCATTGTTGGAACCCTTTGTTGGTTTTTGGTTGTTAAGCATTTATGTATTTGTTTTTCATAACATTGGGCGCGTGTTTGCCCATGTTTACATTGTGTTACATTATTCTGGTTTTCATGTTTGTTAAACGCTTCCGCATCGTTTTAAAGTTAAACTCTGATTTCGGTTGTATGTTCATATAGAGTCGTTCTGAGTAACTAATGGCTGAGATCCTGGTTTGTCACACGCCTCGTGATAAAACCCCGCAAGTGGATTTTAAGGGTGTGACAGATTGGTATCAGAGCCATTGGTTATAGGGAACTAGGTTGCATACACACTAGACTATAACTGCACAGTTTGTTAGTTACTCGTCACTTACTTCCTTACTGTATACTCATTGGCATACGCATCACGTGCTTCACAGCATGGCATCATCATCCCGTGATTTGGGCAAGAGACCTGCACGGTCTGAATCACCTCCTTTCTCACCCGTACCTGATAGGGGATCGGACTGGCCCTGACACCCTTACCCATCTGAAGAAATTGACTGGGATAAAAAATTCACGATACCTAAACTCGACCCTCCCCGGAACTAGGATTTCTACCCCACCTACATACGTCGTATGACTTATCGGGAGCGAGTACCACCTAAGTACGTGATTGGAACCCTTGAAGGTGCAACCCTCTCCTGGTGGAATGCCCAAGTGCAAATTCTAGGTCAGGAAATGGCTAATGACCTACCCTAGGATGAATTCAAGGAGATTATGACAGAGGAGTATTGCCCCCGAAACGAGGTGCAGAAGCTAGAAATGGAATTTTGGCAAATCAAATGCAAGGCTCTGAGATTGAAGCCTACACGACCCGATCTTATGAGTTGGCCACACTATGCCCGGGAATGGTTAATGAGATGCACAAAAGGATTGAGCATTACATACGTGGACTGGTGCCCGAGATCCAGAGTATGGTGACAGCCTCAAACCCTACGACCATACAACAGGCTATCCAGTTAGCCCACAGGCTGACTGATCAGGCAGTAGAGCAGGGAAGATTACCCAAACGAGGCGCAGTGGCTAGCGTACCCGATAACAAATGTAAGTGGGAGAATACTGGTAATAAAGGCTCTTCTTCCAGCAACCAGCAATAACAACAATAGCAGTATGTTCAGCAGTACCAACCTCACCAACAACAAAGAAAGTTCGATAACAATCATAACTTTAATCAGTCATCTTCGGCACCACAGGGACAAGGAGGCTATGTGGGGAAAAATCTCAAATGCAACCGATGCAATTACCACCACACCGACAGGTGTGACAGTTTCCGATGCCAGCGTTGTGGTAAAGTTGGACGCGCAGCAAAAGATTGCCGTGGTGAATTGATGAGGAAGCCATAACAACCTCAAGAAACGCCAAAAGGTTGTTTTGAATGCGGGAAAGAGGGCCATTACAGGAGAAACTGTCCACAACTGAGGAAGAACGGAAATGGTGGAAACAACAACAATAATGGCAACAACAACAACAACACCAACAATGGCAATGGTAGCAATAACGGTGGCAACAACAGTGGGGCAAAAGGAAGAGCTTTTGTCATCGGTTCAGGTGAAGCTCTAAACGACCCTAATACTATTACTGGTAAATTCTCTGTTAACGGTCGTTTTGCTACCGTACTATTTGATACTGGAGCCGATAGAAGTTTCATCTCCACCAAGTTTAGTAGTCTCTTAAGTGATATGCCCTCAGCGTTGGAATCTAATTACATCGTAGAGTTAGCTGACGTAAGCAGGTTCACGTGACACATATCCTTAGGGGTTGCAAGATAGAACTTGTTGGACATACCTTTAACATAGATCTCATGCCTGTTACACTCGGGAGCTTTGATGTAGTAGTCGGCATGGATTGGCTTTCCGACAAGCAGGCAGAAGTCATATGTCATGAAAAGATTATACGAATCCCTGTTGGCGAAGAAGTTCTCTCGGTCAGAGATGAACGGTGTGGTGCAGTGATGGGCATCATATCATACATGAAAGCATAGAAGTTGCTACGTAAGGGTCGATTAGCTATATTAGCACTCGTCACTGATAAGCAACCAGAAGAAAAGAGGATAGAGGATATCCCTGTCGTTCGTGACTTTCCTGAGGTGTTTCCAGAGGATCTACCTGGATTACCACCTCATCGTCAAGTTGAGTTCCAGATTGATCTTGTTAGAGCCTGAAAGGATCATACTTGCCAACTCAAGAAGTGGTTGGAGGTTGTTCTGGTTGGAGAACATTAGTTACAAAAAACAACAGAAAACAACAGAAGACAAGAAAAGACAAGTACAAAGAACCCGCATTTGTTAATGCAGATGACTAGTGAACAAATGCGGAAAAGTGTTTGTTCACCCGCATTAACAAATGCGGATCAAGACAACTAATGCTGAACAGAAGTGTTCATCCGCAATTGTCCATGCGGTTGAACTAAAGAAATGCTGACAAAGATTGTTCACCCGTATTAGTCCATGCGGATGAACAACAGTAGATGCGGACAAAGATTGTTCACCCGTATTAGTCCATGTGGATGAACAACAGTAAATGCTGACAAGACTTATTCATCCGCATGAACTAATGCGGGTGAGCAAACACAAATGCTGACTACAAACAACAAATGCTGATGAAGACTTATTCATCCGCATGAACTAATGCGGATGAACAACTTACACTGTTTTATATTTATTTTGTACTTAGACTAGATTCACTTGTACAGATCAGGGTTAGTTTGGTCTTTTGCACAGGCAATGTATACACCTATAAATAGGGTCACATACCCTAACTTTGTAAGCGGTTGACTTCTGCAGTAATATCCAAAATATTTTACAACATTTACTACTGTTCTTGATTCTCTAACATTCAAGCGTTTACTACAGCAATTAATGTTCTTTAATATAGTAATTCCGCTGCTATATTATTGACTCGGTCTTTGATCCTAGGTTTAGTCACATCAACCGAGAATATCATTCTCAAACCCAGTCAATTGGTATCAGAGCCAGGTTCTTGAATTCATCACAGAATCATCTTGGATTTTGGGTGAAAATCGATTGAACTGTAGACTGAGTTGTTCATCAGCAAGATCTACTCTTCTGTAAACAAACATACTGTAATCGAACACCACAAAGTACAAAATCTTCAGATCTGCTGCTGTCGAACCCAACAACACAAAATCAAGAACTTAGAACTCCTTCAAATTGATAGATCTAAACTTAACTGTTGGACCCTGAAAGGATCATACATTCCAATTCAAGTGGTGGATTTATAGTTGTTCTGCTGAAATCTCCCCAAGTCCAAGATCTAATGCGGATGAAGAATCTGCATCAACAATAGAAAATGTCGGCTACCCGCATTTGGTATATGCGGATGACCATAGAACAAATGCGCCTAAGTGTTTGTTCTTCCACATTAACAAATGCGGATAGCCGAACTAATGCGAAGAAGTATTTTGTACATCCGCATTGACAAATGCGGATGTTTAGCAACAAATGCGTAGTATTTGTTCATCCGCATTTGTCAATACTGATGACCAAACACCAATACTGATGAACTCAACATCCGCATTTGTCAATGCGGATGACCAAGAAGAAATGCTGACGAGATTATAACATCCGCATTAGTCAATGCGGATGTACAGAAGAAATGCTGATGAAGACTTTTGTACTTTGACTAGTTCTGATGATAGGTCAGGGTTAGTTTAGTCTTTTGTTCAGGCATGTGTCAGCCTATTAATAGAATAGAAAACCTCGTATGTGTAGTGACCGAGACTGACTGTTGTTAGACATTAGACAATCAGAATATTTTGCTTTGTAATATGTTCAAGGTGTACTGTTACTGTTCATGTTGAAAACCCTAGCATTCATTGTAACCGTTTTTCACCATCTTTAATACAAAGAGCATTTATGAGTATTAATCAGCATTCAATGTTCTGTGATTGTTTGATTCCGCCCTACAATCATTGACTCAATCATCATATTCGGTCCTTGTTGATTCACATCAACAGAGAATATCATTCTCAAACCCAGTCAATTGGTATCAGAGCTTTGGCTCTCGGTTCTTCTTCATATCTGCTCAGATCTGAGCTGAACTCGATAGATCTGGTGATTGAGTTGCTGATAGAGTGTTCGACTACCTCTATTCAGTATACAAACTGAATATCTGCTGAACTCATCGACAGTCACTGTTCATCCGTATTCTCCATCTAAAAACTAATCTGTGAACAATTTCTCATCCATAAAATCAGACCTGTAACATAAACAGATCTATCTACATAAGCCTGTTTTGGACTATTTGGACTACTTGGACTTGTTGAACATAATAATCAATTTAATCCATATTTAAACCAGTTAAAAACAGCTTATTAACATGGATTCACACAATTTTTCTGAACTTGGTCACACTCCTAAACCCCCTATGCTTAAACACAAATCTAAGTTTAAGCAATGGGAAATCAGGTTCATGAATTACATTACAGGTGTAGATCTGGACTATTGGATATCCATATGTAAAGGGCCTCACATCCCAGTGACACTCTCTGCTGATCAGGCTGCGCTGTACAAAACCTCAAGAATACCTATTGAGGATCTCACTCTTGATGATGATGACTACAAGAAGATCAAAATTGATCTCAAAGCTTATCCCATTCTAACACAAGCATTGAAGATGGATGTGCTGAAAAGACTTGAGAAGTATGGAACAGCTAAAGCTGTGTGGGATGCACTGTTAATAATGTGTGAAGGAAGCAGTGAAGTAGCTAAAATTAACAAGGATAAGCTTGTTAATCAATATGAAACCTTTCATCACTCTAAGGGGGAGTCAATCTCTAAACAACTGCATAGATTTAGAGATTATGGGCGTTACATATAAAGTCAAAGAACTGAACAAAAAGATGCTTCACAGTCTTCCAGAAAGTTGGAAACAAAATGTAACCATGCTGAAAAACACTCTTGATTTGGAGAGCACCACCTTGGAAATTATGATTGCTAAGATTGAAGCTCTTGAACTTGATGAAAAGAGCAGAAATCTAGGTGGACCTAAAGTCATTGAGGCATACAAATTTCCATCAGAAACTCATTCTGTGGAAAATGCATTCATCACTGAAGATGATGACTTCCTCTCATCAAGAGATCAATTAAAAACAACAGGATTCATTGCCACACCCTCAACAACCAAGCCATCTCCTTCAATTCAGTCAACTGGATTTACTGCCACTCCTACAAGTATATCTGAAGATAAGAGAACTGAAGAGCAAAAGGCTACTTACAATGCCTTTGTTGCAAGTTTTGAAGCTTATCTTGGAGGAAGACTCACTTCTGCTTATTTGATTCAAGAAGACTTGGAAGAAATGGATCTAGATGATGTGGAAGAAATGGATCTGCAGTGGCAAATGGCTATGATTGCAATGAGAGCCAAGAAGTTTTTCAGAAAAGGGAGAAAGCTGAGTCTGAATGAAAATACAAAACTTGGATACGACAAATCCAAAGTCAAATGTTTCAATTGTGGTATGACTGGCCACTTCTCAAGGGAATGTAATGCTCCAAAAAGGAACAACCACAGTATTCAAAGAAATTCACAGGGCCAATCATTCTCACAACCAAGCGCAAGCTACCACTCCAGCAATCATCAACAGCAGCATCACTATCAACAACCCTATCAAAGTCAGTCACAACTGACTAACCAAGCTCATGGAAGCGGCCAAACTACTTCAAATGCACTTGTCATCAGACAAGATGAAGTATGTGATTGGAGCCTATATGCTGAAGAAGTAAAGCCTCAATTTCAGAATCATGCTCTTATGGCTCACATCAATGATGGCCCAAATCCAATGCCATCTGAGGTAAAATCTAATCTTTGTAGTGATAAATGCATAGCTGAACTGCAAGGATATCATGAGCACAATCACAAATTGGCTGATAAAATCAAAGAAGAAAAGGTAAAATCTGAGATGCTTAAAAGAGAAATCAAAAGTTTCGAAATAAAAATCAAATCTCTTATTTCTGATATTGAAAAACTACATGGTGAAAAGTACACTCTTTCAGCTGAGAATGAAGAGTTAACTGAAAAATTAGCGCAATCCAGAGCTGAGCAATCAGTTACTGAAGTTAAACTTGAAAAGTTTCAACTGTCTTCAGCTAAGCTGCAAGAGATGCTTGATTCACAGAAAGAGCATAATAATTTGACTGGGATTGGATACAATTCATGTCCTCCACCATATAATGACAATTACACTGTCATGCCTGAATCTGTACTTTGTCTGATAAAATTGAACCTAAAACTAGTGAAGCTAAAACAATAATAACACAAATCACTAATCCTCAAAATAAACCAAATGTTTACATTGAAACAAATAAGGAGAAAATTAAGTTAGGTCATCCTATCAAAATCAAAGAGTACTCAGACAAGACAGTGAATGTCATTAAACCAAGAAGCCCTGTCAAAGCCATAGTGCATGTTGTGAAATTTGTTCCTGCAATTTCAAAAGAAAAGCAGAAAGCTGAGATTTCAGTGAAACCTTCTGCTGAAAGCAGTTCTGATTGTGAGATCAAATCTCCAAACAATTCACTCAAATCAGACACAGTTTCACTTCCAAAGAACACCAAAACTCCAAAAGCATCAAAAACCAAAATCAAGGCTGACCCTCAATCGTCAAAACCAAAGCAAGGAGTTGGTTTTGATATTTTTAATAAAGAACATGTAGATCAATTTGAAAGGGAATTGAAGCAAATGGTAAGAAAGCAGAAACAATCTAGGAAGAACAAACCTAGTAGAGTTGTGAAACAAACTACTAAAAAGGTTGATTCTGCTTCCTCACCAAAATCAAAGGTTGAAACTCAGTCAAAAACTGGTAAATCTACTGAGGTTTCAACATCAAGATTAGCTTCAGGAGACAAACACATGTATTGTGATGTGTGTGAAATGTCTAATCACAGTACAGATAAATGCTTTTTCAATCAATATTGCTCAATCTGTGACATGAACAATCATTCCACTAAAAACTGCTATTTTAATAAATATTTTTCAGTCTGTGGTATGACCAACCACAATACATCTGATTGTTTCTTCAAACAAAAAGGGTTGAGAATTCCTCAACACAAGCCCATCTCACCAATCTCATCTGTGAAACCCAAAATCAGAAATCACTTTCATAATAGTCAATTCAGGACTGCCATTTCTGATAGTGATAGGGGTAACATAAAAGAGTCAAGGAAAATTCAAAGAGACAAATATCATAACATCAACCAAACACATGATCTTCATAATTCAAAAATGATGTTTGATAATCAAAAACAGGTCAGGTTTCTTAAAGGAAACAGGGATCAAAGGTTTCATTATTCTTCTGACTCTTCAACTGAAATTGATAAGATGAAACATGCAAAATATCATCAAAAATCTCCCAGAACACCTCACTCAAAGTCACTATGTTAGGATCAGTGATCTAAGTTTGATCAATTAGAGTTGAATCACAGCGGAATTAGAGCAAGAATTAAGCAAATATAGCAAAAACACAATAAATATTCAATGGAACAGTACACGGTTATATAGTAATAGGGTTTTCTGCAAAGGGATAATAACATTCATGCACACATGCTTCGGTATGGCGGCTGCTAGGTTTTCCTAAGCTGCACGGATTACAATTAGGTCAGCATTCCTTATATAAAGGAATGTGACGTCTGCTGACGTCACTTGATAGTGACGTCTAACAGAATTATTACAAACTACTGAAAGTAAGCAAACTACTGAGAATGTTCACAACAACTGAGAACATCTCAGAGTATTCTAAGTACACGAAGAAACATAAAACTACTGAAACTACAAGTACAGAAAAGATAATACAACTACTGAAAGGAAACCATCATAACTACTGAAGAGGTCTTCTTCAGCTGTTGTGACAATCATCTGAAACTTGGTCTTCAGTCTTTGTCTTCAGCTTTTGTCTTCAGACTTTGTCTTCAGCTTTTGTCTTCAGACTTTGTCTTCAGCTCTTGTCTTCAGACTTTATCTTCAGCTCTTGTCTTCAGACTTTGTCTTCAGCTCTTGTCTTCAGACTTTGTCTTCAGCTCTTGTCTTCAGACTTTGTCTTCAGCTCTTGTCTTCAGACTTTGTCTTCAGACTTTGTCTTCGGACCTTGTTATCAGCTGATGTCTTCAGCTGTTGCAGACTACTTCAGTTGTTGTAATGTCCGTGGGACTTAAAGGTTTTTCTGATCAGACTCATTGGTTCTTTTGGTCCAACACACTATTTAGGGAAAAGTACCAAGAAGTTACTATCATGGATAGGAACGGGAAACCCAAGACCATCATGGCTTGGGTTCCATATTCTAACTAGTTCTGTTGTGCTTGCAGGGTCATCCATACAGGGCCAATAGTTTATGGTACGTGGACAGTGGATGCTCCCGACACATGACTGGAGATCGTTCCCTCCTTCATGATTTCAAGCATATTCAAGGAACTTCTATGGCATTCGGTGGAGATTCACAAGGTGGCAGAATCACTGGTGAAGGATCTGTGACAAATGGGATGTTGAGCTTTGATCGAGTGAACTACTGTGAACAACTGAATTTCAATCTGCTCGGCGTGTCTCAAATCTATGACAAGAAATATTCTACTCACTTTACTGACACTCATTGCTATATTCTGAAACCAGGATTTCAAGTTCCTGAAGAATGGGTTGTCTTAAAAACCCCAAGGAAGAATAACACCTATGTCTTAATCCTAAATTCTGCTACACCAAAAGAAGAAACATGTCTTCTGTCTGAAGCATCCTTTGATGAGTCACACCTTTGGCACAGACGGTTGGGACACATAAATTTCAAAAACATGAACAGATTAGTCAAGGAAAACCACGTCATTGGTTTACCTCAAAAAGAATTCCATTTTATTGATCACTGTTCAGCGTGTTTCAAAGGGAAACAACATAAGTCTTCCCACAAGCCAAAACTGATGAACACAAACAACTCTCCATTGAAGCTGCTTCATATGGATCTTTTTGGACCAACTCATGTTATGAGTATTGGAAAGAAATAGTATTGTTTGGTGATCATTGATGACTTTTCCAGATTTACATGGGTCTTCTTCCTACTTCATAAAAACGAAGCATCCCAATTGATAAAAGATTTTATCACAAAAATTGAAAACCAACTTGATCATAAGGTCAAAACAATTAGAAGTGATAATGGGACTGAATTTAAGAATGAAGATCTGAGTTCATTTTGTACAACCAAAGGCATTGCTCATCAATTTAGTGCAGCTAGAACTCCTCAACAAAATAGGGTAGCTGAAAGAAGAAATAGAACACTGATTGATACAGCACGAACCATGATAGCTGATGCTAAACTGCCAATCACCTTTTAGGCAGAAGCAGTTAATACATCGTGCTTTATGCAAAATCGAACTTTGATTGTAAAAGAAACCAACAAGACACCTTATGAACTTCTCTTTCACAGAAAACCATTTATTGGATTTTTAAAGCCATTTGGTTGTCCTGTCTCGATATTAAACACCCGAGACTATTTGGGAAAATATTCATCTAAGTCTGATGAACGATTCTTTGTAGGTTATTCTTCTGTTTCAAAGGCTTACAGAGTATTTAATCCGAGATTAAATATTATTGATGAATCAAAAATGTTCAATTCAAGGAACATTCATTTCCCAAGTCTACAAATGGTCCTGACTGGTTGTTTGATATTGACTCTTTTACAAAATCTTTTGATCAATTTCGTTTGTCTGATGCAGGAAATCTACATTCAGCAGAACCCACTTTAGGAGTAGAAAGAAGAGATGAATTTCCAATGATTCCTCCAACTTCTACTGATCAACTAACTGAAGATGTTCCACTACAAGCTGATCCTGTCAGACAACCATCTCAAAATCAATGTGTTTCAACTGAAGCTGGTCCTAGCACACTACCATCTCCTTCAGAAGATCCTTCAACTGAAGTTAGAGATCAAAATCAAGCTACTCCTCCAATTGAAACTGAAAGAACCTCAAATGATGGAAGTAATCAAAGTGTTACTGATGTTGAAGCAGGAACTAAAACTAGTTTTGATTATTTTCATAACTATCCCACAGTTCAAGATGAACTGGCCTCTCACCAAGATGATCTGAATGTCTCCAATCTTGATGTAACCATTGCTAGTGAATCAATTCCAACCACCAGAACACATAAGAATCATCCAGTTGAAAGCATCATTGGTGATCTCAATGAACGGGTGACAAGAAGCAAGTCAAGAATAGAAAACATCTATTTGTTCTCTTGCTTTCTTTGTTAAACAGTACCCAAAAACATCAAAGAGGCTCTTCAAGACAATAGTTGGATTGAGGCAATGCAGAAAGAGTTGCTACAATTCAAGAAACAAGAAGTATGGCAACTGGTAGACCTTCCTGAAGGACAATATCCTATAGGTACCAGGTGGTTATACAGAAACATGACTGATGACAGGGGAATCATCATCATAAATAAAGCAAGATTAGTTGCTCAGGGGTATACACAAGAAGAAGGAATTGATTATGATGAGGTGTTTTCTCCGGTAGCAAGATTAGAAGCAATAAGACTCTTTCTAGCATATTCAGCATCCATGAATTTTACTGTTTATCAAATGGATGTAAAATGTGCTTTTCTGTATGGCAAAATTGCAGAAGAAGTCTATGTGAGTCAGCCTCCTGGATTTAAAGACCCTGATTACCCGCATAGAGTATACAAGCTCAACAAAGCCTTGTATGGTCTTCATCAAGCACCAAGGAAGTGGTACGAGACTCTATCATCTTTTCTCCTTGAAAACAGGTATGAAAGAGGAAAGAGGAAAGATTGATCAGACTTTATTCAGAAAGAGAAAAGGCAAAGACATGCTGCTGATTCAGATATATGTGGATGATAACATTTTTGGCTCAACAAACAAACAACTCTGCAAAGACTTTGAAGACCTTATGCATTCAAAATTCCAAATGAGTGCTATGGGGTAACTCACATTCTTTCTAGAGGTACAAGTCCAACAGACAGCAGATGGTATCTTCATCAATCAATCCAAATATGTGGAATCAATGTTGAAGAAATTCAAGTTTGCTGATTGTCAGTCCATCAGAACTCCTGTTGACACTAAAGTGAAGATTGGTCCAGATCCAGAAGGCAAATCAGTGGATCAGACTCTCTATCGATCTATGATAGGTTCACTTATGTATCTAACAGCCAGTAGGCCTGACATCATGTTTGGTGTTTGTGTGTGTGCCAGGCATCAAGCTGATCCCAAAGAGTCACATGTAAATGCTGTCAAGAGGATATTCAGATATCTTAAGGGCAAACCTACTCTTGGATTGTGGTATCCTAAGGAAGGAGATTTCAATCTCTATGCCTACGCTGATAGTGATTATGGGGGATGCAACTTCAATCGGAAGTCCACTTCTGGCGGTTGTTAATTTCTTGGTCCCAGACTGGTCTCTTGGCAGTGCAAGAAGCATACAAATGTGTCTGTCTCAATAGCAGAAGCTGAGTATATAGCAGCATCAGCTTGTTGCTCTCAAGTCCTCTGGATTCAAAACCAGATGCTTGACTATGGTTTTAACTTCCTGCACACCCCAATTCACATTGACAACACAGCTACAATGTTTATTACTAATAAAGTTCAACACTCAAAAACAAAACACATTGAAATCAGATATCACTTTTTGTGAGATTGTGCTGAAAAAGGGTTAATCAAATTGATTCAAGTTCATACTGACAATCAATTGGCTGATCTATTTACCAAGGCATTTGAACCTATTAGGTTTGAATTCCTAGTTCAATCAATTGGCATGATTAACCTAGAGTAAAATTTAAAAAAAAAATTATAAAAACATTTAGAAATTATCAAAAATCACAAAAAGAAGTCTTTTTCTTGAAGTTTGTGTCTTATACTTTTGGGAAATGATATAATTACAGTCGTTATATCATTCACTGTGCTTAATTCAAAATTTTAAAGACTGTCATGACTTACCTGATATGCAGGTAGGCTCAACTTGGAAAGGAAGATACATGCTGTGATGAACGAAATAATCATATTCAACTGTGAAACACTCATCTCAGAGTACTGGTAAGTATCAGCTTATTCAAGTGTATGTGTGTAGCAACTTAAACACACCAGGTAATGATGAACTATGAATCTCATTCACCTACATCAGTTTCTTCTTTGTTTTGCTGAGCAAAGACCTGAAGAAACAAGCACATAGTGCTGATGTCATGATCCAAAAGATTCCCAATATGGAACACATTCACCTTGGATGAATTAACAAAAGAGTATGCAAAAAGAATCCCATTATGGATCACCTTCCAAAGTGAAGTGCAAAATATCCCAATGTGGATCAAAATATCAAAAGGATCAAAGTAAAAGAATCCCAATGAGGATCAGTGAAATTGAGATCTCATATTTTAAGTAACCTGGTCATGTAAGATGTGAAAGTAGTCTACCATGCATTACATGAGGATGGTTGATCAAACCATGTTTCTGTGTGTGAGGTACATGTTGAATATTCAAATCAATCAAAACATGATAAATGTCACATGCAGTATAATATTTACCAAGTATGAGTTTAAAAGGACAAACATACCTTCAATAAATAAGTTCATAAACATGTCTATTTTACAATCAAAAGATTGAACTTGTGTAATGTAGGATTGATATGATCCCAAAAAAAGTATACTTCCTCTTCATGAAAAATTGAGAAAAAAAAATTCAAAGAGATTTTATTATCTAAAATTTTTAAATCCTTAAAGTTTCTATCTAAATAAGGATATAAACTTTAGGGGAAGTAGTTTAAAATTTTGATCAGTTTGTACAGGTAGTTTATTTCTTAATTTTTATAAAATCAAAACAAAAAGAATATGACTGTGTTGGTGCAGAAGTTATACTATAGTATCTCAGCTTATGCAGACATTTGGATGCATAAAAGTCCAAGATCAGTCAAACTCTGGGAAACTTGTATGTATCACACCTGATATACAAGTCAATCCAAGCAAGAATTGACAATCCCAACATCAGTCAAAAGTTCATAAGAAACAAGTGAAAAGCAAAGACAGTTCTTCATAACAGCCATCAGTTCATCAAAAACAAAAAGAATTCAATCTACAAAAACATTAATTTTTGATTAAGTTCAAATATTAATGCGGGTAAGTGCATTGGTTAATGCGGGTGAAGGTAACCCAGGCATATAACCAATACGGATAATTGTTTTCATACTAGTTAAAACAAAAAAAAACTAATGCGGACAAGTTAACTCTACCGCATTTGTGTCAAAGAAGTGTACACAAAGTTTAAGTGTCAAAAACCTATGCGGATAAAAGTGTTCAACCGCATTTGTCTATGCAGGTAAACTTCTGTTCTACCGCATTTCTTTTTTTACTCATCCGCATTTCCTGAATGTGGTTGAATTTAACACTAAAAACTATCTTGTGTATCAAAATGATCAAATCATGTGCTTAATCTCTTCTGTCATGATGATGGATGCAAGTCAAGAAATGCGAATAAACTTCTGGTCTACCGCATTTGTTGAAGTTGTGAGGCAAGAAATTTACTCTTCGCATTTGCAATAGTACACTAATGCGGATGAACAAATTCTTATCCGCACTTGCTACAGTGTTTTTCAAAGGTCATTCGCATTTGTTTTCAACACTTGTAATATTTGTAAAAGTCATTAAATCATCTATTTAAACCCGAATTTAAAAGGTCATTTAATACTTTTCAAATTGAGAGACTTTACAGTACGACTAGCGGTCTTCACATTTGTTCATCCATCATCATCCCTATCATCTAAAATTCATCACCTGTGATCTAAGACTCATTCACCACAAAAAAAAAAAAAACTCCTCATCTTCGATTCATTACAACAGTATTATCAAAGAAAAGGTGAATTTCTTCAAAGTTCTTAACCTAAAACATCGAACAGTCAAAAACTGATTTTGAACATAGAACTCTAGGTTAAGAATCAATCACCAAAAGTATCATCAAACCAAGGATTAAATGACATTTTTGAAGGCAATGTTAATCAATAACAAGAATTTAACCTCCTACAATCGGGTTACAAAACCTAGTTCATGTTAAGAATAGGGGACAATCAATTCTGAAAAAGTGAATGTCAAAACCTGATGTTAATGATTAAAAGATGTTAAAACCATATGAATAATCTATATAAACTTTCAAAACATATAAGAGTGATTATTCATGACAAAATCAATTTTTGTATAGTTTCTATGAAACGGTACACATGTTCACTCAATTTTGACCATTAAAAGTCAAACTGAGAACACACCACTTGATTTATGTATTACAATCTGTCAATTACAGTTGCATCTTCTAATTCATATGCCTCTAATGTAGGTATCAATGGCTAATCTTACATGGAGCAAGCTCCATAATGTTAGTGGCTATCTTAATCTTGATGTTACTGAGGCAGAGGGTTTGAGAGACATGATCAGATTCATCTTAACTACCAGAGTTGCTCATGCTATTACAGTTAGGCCTATCATCTATGAGAGATTCATAAGGTCATTCTGGAGCACTGCTGAGGTGACAGAGATAGATGGTGTAAGGACTCTATCTGGAAGAATAACTCCTGATCATACTTTGGCCATTACTGAACAGACTGTGAGACAGTGTATGCAGTTTGGTGATGATGCCAATTCTCCTCTGGAATTAGAAGATGATGAAATCATAACTTTTTTTTGCAAACATTGGTTATGAGGGAGGTTATGAAGGAAAGCAGATCGTCAAGGAGTTGGTTGACTTGCAATGGAGATTCCTCATTCATCTCTACCAACATTGCCTGTCAAAGAGAAAGACTGGATGGAATGACATATCAATGACCACCTCTTCTGCTATATGTGCTCTGTGCATAAACAGGCCATTTAACATGTCTGGTTATGTGTTTTATGGTCTGGTGTCAAACATTCAGGAGGGTAGAAGATACAATTTCCTCATGTATCCTAGATTTCTACAGTGTCTCATCAATGAAGCTTTCCCTGAGATTATACCTGAAGGACCAGTGATGGATATTCCTCACTACAATGCAAAGTCCTATCAGTACATGAAGAAGAGAGACTCCAGGAATTTCTACAGTGGCACATTTGCTCCTCTATTACCCTGGATGCTAGAACAGATCAACCAAGATGAGCATATTGAGGAACAAGCTCAAGAGGTTCCTGATGCTGAGCCTGTTCATGAAGAAGAGCAAGCTGCTCCTAGTCAACACAATGTTGATGAGCAAGCTGATGTAGCTAAAGAAGGACAGAGGCCAGTGTCACCACAGGTTGATGTAGGTGGTGATCCTCACATTGGGCCTTCTGTTCGTGCAGCTGAGATATCCTCTCCATCCATTCCATATCCCATCCCCTCACCACAAAGATCACCAATTCCCTTTCCACAACCACAGCCCATCATCTCTCCACACATATCACCCATACTCTCACCCCATATTTCACCAATTCATCATTCTCCTACATCTCATGTTCATGCATCCCCAGTCTCTACTAAGCCTGTTGAGTTTGGTGATTCTGCCAGCTCTTCAGAGGAATCCAAATCATCATCTGATGAGGAGGATCATCGAATGAAGATGCCTGTGAGGCAAGTTACTTCTGAGGCTGCTCCCTCTGAGAGTTATGCTCAGTCAGAGGCAATCATGCCTGATGCAAAAGATGAGATGATATCAGAACTATTGCAAAAAGTAGCCAAGATGGAGAAACTCCTAAATAGAAGATCTGGTATCATTCAATACAAACTTCTAGAGTTAGATGAAAAGGAAAAGGAGTTAAAAGAGATGAAAGAGAAGTATGAGACTGAAAAGAAAGAGAAAGATAAGGAGATAGAAAGCCTAAAGGCTGCTCTTCAACATTCAAGGGATGAAGTCAGTGGTCATGTGGACACTTTGACCATCCAAACCATTGCAATGGAGGAATAAGAAAGCCTGCTGGAAGAGCAAACTGATATAATCATGACTATGCAAAAACAGATAGAAACTTTGAACAAAAGAGTTTTTGAGTTGGAGCTGATAATCATGATAAATCAAGAGGTTAAAAAGAAAAGAAAGGATGATGAAGGTGATAAAGATGAGGGTGACAAGAAGAAAGATGATGACAAAGAAGAAGGAGGTGAAAGTTCCTCAGGAGAGAGTGATGATGACTCTCCTCCTGCTAAGAAAATAAGATCTTTTGAGCCCGAAAAAGAAGCTGAATCAAGTAAAACTAAGCCACAAGAACAAAGTTTGGCTATGGTACTATACAACAGCAAAGATCATGAAGAAACACAGACTGAAGAATCAGAGTTCAGTGATATGATCGAGGCTCTTGATAGCTTCACTGCTGAAGATTTCATCATTGATGATGAATTCTGGGAATTTATTGGAGATCAAGGTCAAGTTTCTGAGCCCATTGTAGTGATATCTCAATCTCCTATCCCTCTTGAGAAGGAATTGAGCCTTCAGCTTGTACCTGTTGTGTCTCTCACTGAGGAGCAAAAAGATTTGATCAAAAAGCTCTGTGAAGACCAACAACAAAAGAAAGAATCAGAACTAGAGTCAATAGAGAAAATCCCATCAGCTGCTGAAGAAAAGGAAGCTAAAAAATTGCCTAAAGAAGCTGAAATAGCTGAACCCTCTTATGGTCCAAGAGTACAAACATATACCAGAAAGAGAAAATACCTGTCTGAAAAGGCAAAGGGTAAAAGGCCTATAGAAGAAGATCCACCAAAGAAAAAGCAACAAGATGATACTCGGAGCCTAGCAACTATTGCTTAATTATTAGAAGAACATGAAAAGGCTGAGGAACAACTGAAAATGAGGTCAGTGGGCATAGACCTCGAAGAACGAGAGATAGAGGGTGGATATGTGATTGATGAACACATAGTCAGAGAAAGCCCTGAAAAGCCTGAACCCTCTGTCCAAGAAATGGTGGATAAAGCCCAAACAGATGATTTGATGACCAAAGCCTTGTTTCTCATCAATCATGGATGTGATCCAAATGAAGTCTTTGGGATGACATATGAGGGGATGATAGCAGAAGAAGAAAAGCTAGACAAACTGCTGGACCCTACTATTGAAACTGAGTATGAAAAGACTCATTCTCCCAAAACTCAAGCTGATAAACCCACTTCAAAGGCCAAGCAGACTGAAGCTTCTCAATCATTATATCCTGATCCCTATTCCATGACTGATAGGGAAATGAAGGATTATCTGTCTGCTCAAGGGTATACTAAAAGAAAATTGGCCAATATGAAGACTAATTCCCTAAGGGCTGCCATCCTTAGGATGATAAATGAAAAGAAAGAAAGGCTAAAGAAAATAGAAGAAGAGATCATCAAAAAGCCTAGAACAAGATTATCTGCACAAGATTTCCAGCTCACCCATAGAGATCATGACTCTTTGGCACCTGTTCTACACAGAAATCCAGAGTGGTTTGCTAAGCCTTCCCAGTTAACACTTCAAGAGGGGCTCACCACTGCTAAGATGATCAAAGGTGTATCTACTCCATATGGCAAGACTGATCAGAAAATTATTGCCTGGAAGTATGATAGTGACTGGAATATGTTTATGGTCAAACGGATCTCAGGGTTAGTTCAATTCTTCACTGAGTATACTGCTTTAGTGAACTCCCTGCAGATTCATGATCTGAAAGAACTAGCCGAACTGGAGCACATCAATCATCAGGCTATGTTCAGGGGTTATGAGTTTGAAGACATTTTGAGAATGTTCAAAAGAACAAACAACTTCAAATCTCTCAAGGCTATCTGTATGAGGAAAGATAGATCCTTTGTTAACCCTCTAGAGAAGAAAAAGACAAAACCAGCTGAAGAGGTTGTGTTTCTTGAGCTCAAGGTGAAGCCAACTGAATCTTTAAAGAGAAAGATGATAGCTAGAACTCATTCCTCCAAACCAATCTCAAATTTCTATTATGATGAAAAGACATATGAGTTGGTTATTGAAAGAAAATGGGGAGGAAAAGAAGGTGCAGAAATTAGATTGTTTAGTGGATATGAAGTGAGATTGCTAGATGAATCTTATATCCACTACATATACACAAGGCACTTCAGAGAGTTAAACAATAAGATGGGTGAGGAAGACATGTACTTTTTTCTTAAAATGCATAAAGATTCTGAAGATGGCCTTTGATAGATTCAAAGCTAAAAGTGAGCAGAGAAGAAAGAAGAAGACTCCCTTGCAATTGGGGAACATAGTGAAGCTAGAAGTGGATGTTGATGGATCTTTGTTGATCCATAAAGATGGGTTGTCCACTGTGTCAATATGGGAACCCATTTCTTTGAATAAGCTACCTATGGAAGCCATCTACACAATGAGCCAAATGAAGATCCATGTGCTAAACAGAGAAAAGATGACTGAAGCCAATGACTTTGTCAACATGATAAAGGTAATTTTGGATCCCTCACAGGCAGAACCACTCATCCCTCCTCAAGCTGCTCAAGACCCAGCAGAATCCTCACAACCTCATCTACCATCAAAACCTTGAAGTACATAGGTTGTATAATCCTTAGGGGGAGTATTGTTGGACCCTGAAAGGATCATACATGCCAATTCAAGTGGTGGATTGATAGTTATTCTGCTGAAATCTCCCCAAGTCCAATATCTAATGCGGATGAAGAATCTGCATCAACAATAGAAAACGTCGGCTACCCGCATTTGTATATGCGGATGACCATAGAACAAATGCGCCTAAGCGTTTGTTCTTCCGCATTAACAAATGCGGATAGCCAAACTAATGCGAAGAAGTATTTTGTACATCCGCATTGACAAATGCGGATGTTCAGCAACAAATGCACAGTGTTTGTTCATCCGCATTTGTCAATGCTGATGACCAAACACCAATACTGATGAACTCAACATCCGCATTTGTTAATGCGGATGACCAAGAAGAAATGTTGATGAGATTATAACATCCGCATTAGTCAATGCGGATGTACAGAAGAAATCCTTATGAAGACTTTTGTACTTCGACTAGTTCTGATGTATAGGTCAGGGTTAGTTTAGTGTTTTGTTCAGGCATGTGTCAGCCTATAAATAGAATAGAAAACCTCGTATGTGTAGTGACCGAGACTGACTGTTGTTTGACATTAGACAATCAGAATATTTTGCTTTGTAATATGTTCAAGGTGTACTGTTACTGTTCATGCTGAAAACCCTAGCATTCATTGTAACCATTTTTCACCATCTTAATACAAAGAGCATTTATGAGTATTATTCAGCATTCAATGTTCTATGATTGTTTGATTCCGCCTTACAATCATTGACTCAATCATCATATTCGGTCCTTGTTGATTCATATCAACAGAGAATATCATTCTCAAACCCAGTCATTAACAGGCCTGTTCTTAACTGAAAACAGAAGATTTGAAGAAAAACATGCTGAATCAATATTTTAGATTCGTTGAGCCTGGATCTTAGGATTCATGTATTTTTCAGATCCGAGAATTCAAAATTAAAGACGGGTGGAAGTGTGTGAATAGAAGAACAAGGGTGTGTGTGTAACGTATAATGTTATGATTTCATTGATGTTGAATAACAAATTACAATGAAGAAACATATACAGATATGGATGAACATCAAACCCACCCAAAGGAGAGAATTTCTCCTTGGGTGGTGATTTACATCATAAAATACACACACTTAAGAACTACAAGCCACTCACACACTTTGCAAAAACCACACCTTACAAGTGGCACTAGTGGTTCTATTTATAATGTTATTACATCATGACCTAGTTTTGACTATTCTTGTGGTCTTGATGTTGACTTTGTCATGTTGACTTTGTCTTGTGTTTGTTTTGTTCTGTTTATCAACTTGGTCTCTGAACTTGTACAATGAGATCTTCAGTTGGCTTTGATTGTGGTTTGGAAAGCTTTAGTTTATCAATTTTTGAACCCAACAAAACACATTGTTCGAACTTAAAATCAACTTAAAACAGTATTCAACAAGTTAAAATCAGTTTAACTAACATGGATTCCTATAATCATTCTAAAATTGGTCATGCATCCAAACCTCCTATGCTTAAACATAAATCTGAGTTTAAGCAGTGGAAAATTCGTTTTAGAAACTACATGATAGGTGTAGATCCTGACTACTGGATATCTATTTGCAAAGGTCTCTACATTCCACTGTCTCTAAATGCTGATCAAGCTGCTCAATACAAAACTACAAGAATTCCCATGAGGATCCAAATTTAACTCTTGATGATGAAGAAGATAAGAAAATCAAGATTGATCTTAGAGCTTATTCCATCCTTACACAAGCACTGAAAATGGATGTTCTGATAAGATTAGAAAAATATGGAACAGCTAAGGGTCTGGGATGCTCTACAGATTATGTGTGAGGGAAGCAGTGAAGTTACAAAAATTAACAAAGACAAGTTGATAAATCAGTATGAGACATTTCCTCATACCAAAGGAGAGTCTATCTCCAGACAGCTTCACAGATTTGTGCAACTTGTAAATGACCTTGAAATTATGGGGGTCACTTACAAGGAGAGGGAACTAAATAAGAAAATGCTGCACACTTGCCTGAAAGCTAGAAACAGAATGTTACAATGTTGAAGAATACTCTTGATTTGGAGAGTACTAGCTTGGATATCATGATTACAAAAATTAAGGCTCTTGAACTTGAAGAAAGGAGCAAAAATCTAAGTGGACCTCAAGTCATTGAGGCTTACAAGTTTCCATCTGAAACTCATTCTGTTGAAAATGCCTTTGTTGCAGAAGAAGAAGACTTTCTGTCACCAAGAGATCAAACAAGAACAACAGGATTTTGTGCTGCTCCACAACCTCAAAAACAACCATCTTCTGCCAAACCCACTGTATCTCCTAACAACATGCATGACGAGCAAAAATTTGAAGAACAAAAGGCAACTTACAATGCCTTTATTGCTAGCTTTGAAGCCTACCTTGGAAGGAGACTCACATCAGCTCATCTGCTTCAAGAAGATCTAGAAGAAATGGATCCTGATGATGTTGAAGAAATGGATTTGCAATGGCAGATGGCCATGATTGCTATGAGAGCAAAGAAATTCTTTTGAAAAGGGAAGAAACTGAGTCTCAATGAGAATACAAAGTTGGGATATGACAAATCCAAAGTTAAGTGTTTTAACTGTGGAATGAGTGGTCATTTCTCTCGGGAATGTAACTCTCCCAAGAGAAGCAACAACAATTTTCAAAGACCTTCACATGGCCAGCATGCTTCTCAACACAACACCAACTTTCAGCCAAGCAACTCTTATTCACACCAACAACAAAATCAGCAACAGCCAATTCAGCAAAGACAACCTCTGCTGACTCATAAATTTCAAGGAAGTAATCAACAAACTTCAAATGCACTTGTCATCAGACAAGATGGAGTTTGTGATTGGAGCGTGTATGCTGAGGAAGTTCAACCATAGTTTCAGAATCATGCACTAATGGCACATATTAATGATGGACTAATTCTAATGCCATCTGAGGTAAAATCCAATCTATGTTTTGAAAAATGTGTTCTAGAAGTACAGGGGTACAGGGAACACAATCACAAATTGGCTAATAAAATAAGAGAAGAAAAGGTGAAATCAAAAATGTTAAAACAAGAAATGAGAATTTATGAAGTTAAAATCAAATCTCTGTTGTCTGACATGAAAACACTCCATGGTGAAAAGTACACTCTTATGGCTGAAAATGAGAGGTTAACTGAATTGTTGACCAAATCAAAAGCTAAGCAATCAGCTACTGAAATGAAACTTAAAAAGTTTCAGCTCTTATCTGTCAAGCTGCAAGAGTTACTTGTGTCTCAAAAGGGGGCTAAAGATATGACTGGGATAGGCTACAAAACTTCCTCCTCCATATAATGATAACTACATGTTATGCCTCCACAAAACTCACACTGTTACTGCCAAAAGAATAATGTAACTTATTGAAACTCATGTTATGCCTGAGTCACTTACTCAATCAGATACAAAAGAATGTAAAATTATTGAAACCAAGGCAATGATTTCTCAAACAACAAATCCACAAAACAAACCAGGTGTTTACATTGAAACTGATGAGGATAAAATCAGATTGGGTCATCCTATCAAAATCAAAGAGTGCTCAGACAAACCTGTGGTTATCAAGAAACCAAAGAGCCCAGTCAAATCAATTGTGCCTTTTGTAAAATTTGTTCCTCAAAATCTTAAAGTGAATCACACTGCTGAATGCGTAGTGAAACCATCTACTGAAAGAAGATCTGATTAGGAGATCATATCTCCTAAAACTTCAAGCAAATCAGACAGGGTTTCATTGAACTTCAAGGATAAAACCAAAGTTCCCATAGTTACCAAAGGAAAAACCACTTTTGTTCAAAAATCTAAAGTGAAATCTGATTCATCATCTTCATCAAATATCAAACAAGGAAGTGGGTTTGATATCTTTAACAAAGAAAAGGTAGAACAATTCAATAAGGAAATAAGGGAATACAGAAAGAAGCATCATCAGTCCATAAAAACAAAGCAAGTCAGAATTGTGAAACAATCTGTTGGCACTCCAAAGACTGATATGACTTCTGTTTCAAAATTAAAGGACAATCAAATGTATTGTGAATTCTGTGATATGACCAATCACAAAATAGATGAGTGCTACTTCATTGAGTACTGCTCTATCTGTGACATGAACAATCACTCAACAAAAAACTGTCATTTTAACAAATATTGTTCATTGTGTGATACGACCAATCACAATACAATTGATTGTTACTTTAATCAAAAAGGATTGAAAAATTCACAACACAAGCCCATTTCATCAGTTCCAACTAACAAGGTCAGACACAAAAGTCCAACAAACCTGAACAAATCACCAAATTCTCATCAAAAGTATAAAATCAAAGGGATTTCTGACAAACAAATCTGTTCATCCTTTGCACAAAAATCAAAAGGAAAGGTTTGTATACTCCTCTGACACATCAGATGAAATTGATGAACTGAAACCTCAAAGAAACAATAGAAAAGGGCTGAAATCATCCTCCTCTAAAACACACACAAGAGGAAAGTATCAAGAAGTAACAGTGATCGATGCCAAAGGACAACCCAAGACCATTATGGCTTGGGTTCCTCATTCTAACTAGTTCCTTTTGTGCTTGTAGGGTCATTCATACAGGTCCAATAGCTTATGGTACGTGGACAGTGGATGCCCCCGACACATGACAGGAGACAGTTCCCTCCTTCATGACTTCAAGCACATTCAAGGAACTACTGTGGCATTTGGCAAAGATTCAAAGGGCGGTAGAATTACTGGAGAAGGTTCAGTGATGAATGGGATTCTGAGCTTTGACAAAGTCAATTACTGCGAGCAGCTGAACTTCAATCTACTCAGTGTATCCCAGATCTATGACAAGAAATATTCTACTCATTTCACCGACACTCATTGCTACATCTTGAAACCAAGATTTTATATTCCTGAAGAATGGGTTGTCTTGAAGACACCGAGGAAGAATAATACATATGTCTTTAACCTTAATTCTGCTCGTCCATCAGAAAAGACATGTCTATTGTCTAAAGCATCATTTGATGAATCACAACTTTGGCATAGACGCTTAGGACACACGAATTTTAAAAACATGAATAGATTGGTCAAAGGGAACCATGTAATTGGTCTTCCTCAAAAGGAATTTCATTTTATTGACCACTGTACTACGTGTCTCAAAGGAAAACAACATAAATCATCTCATAAGCCAAAACTTGTGAACACTAACAATTGTCCATTGAAGTTACTTCATATAGATCTCTTCGTGCCGACTCACGTCATGAGTATTGGCAAGAAGCATTATTGTTTAGTGATCATTGATGACTTTACTCGATTCACATGGGTCTTCTTCCTACTTCATAAGAATGAGGCGGCCCAAATCATAATAGATTTTATAACCAAAATTGAAAATCAACTTAATTTAAAAGTAAAATCTATTAGAAGTGACAATGGGACGGAATTTAAAAATGAAAGCATGAGTTCATTTTGCATCGCAAAAGGCATTGGTCATCAGTTTAGTGCAGCTCGTACTCCATAACAAAATAGAGTTGCTGAAAGAAGGAATAGAACACTGATTGAAGTAGCAAGAATAATGCTAGCTGATGCAAAACTACCAATTACATTTTGGGTAGAAGCAGTTAACACTTCATGTTTTGTGCAAAATCGAACTTTGATAATCAAAGAACACAATAAAACTCCTTATGAACTTCTTTTTCATAGAAAACCATTTATTGGATTTTTGAAGTCATTTGGTTGTCCTGTCTCAATATTGAACACCAGAGACCATTTAGGAAAGTTTGCTCCTAAGTCTGACGAGGGATTCTTCGTGGGATATTCCTCAGTGTCTAAGGATTTTAGGGTGTTTAATCCTAGATTAAACATCATTGATGAATCAAAAATATTCAATACAATGAGCATTCATTTCCCAAATCATCAAATGGTCCTGACTGGTTGTTTGATGTTGATCATTTACAAGATCTTTTGATCAGTTCAATTTGTCAAATGCAGGAACATCAGGGTCAGTTGAAAGAAGAACAGACTTCCCAATGATTCCTCCTTCTACTGATCAAGACAATGAAGAAGTGCCTTACAAGCTGATCCTATCTGGCATGTTACACAAAATGAAAGTATCTCAATAGATGTTGGTCGCAGTTCAATGCCATCTCCTTCAGCTGAACCTTCAACTGAAGTGAGACATTCAGAACCAACTCATGCACCAGCTGATTCTAACAGAGATGGAAATGATGAGAGTATTCAAAGTGTTGTTGAAGCTGAAGATGTTGTACCCTCTGATTTTGGTCATCACTCTCCCACACTACAACAACAAGATGCCTCTCACCAAGATGATCTGAATGTCTCTAATCTTGATGTGTCCATTGCTGGTGATTTGATTCCAATTACCAGGACACACAAGAATCATCCAGTGTCCAACATTATTGGTGATTTAGATGAGCGGGTGACACGAAGCAAGTCAAGTATTGCAAACATCTGTTTGTTTTCTTGTTTTCTATGTCAAACTGTACCCAAAAACATTAAAGAGGCTCTTCAAGACAATAACTGGATTGAGGCAATGCAGGAAGAATTGCTTCAACTCAAGAAACAGGAAGTATGGTAGCTGGTGGATCTTCCCGAAGGTCAATACCCTATCGGCACCAAATGGCTATACCGAAACAAGACTGATGACAGAGGGATCGTCATCAGAAACAAAGCAATATTGGCAGCACAGGGCTATACACAAGAAGAAGGAATAGATTATGACGAGGTGTTTGCTCCTGTTGCTAGATTAGAAGCCATACGACTCTTTCTTGAGTACTCTGCATCCATGAAATTCACAGTTTATCAAATGGATGTAAAGTGTGCATTTTTTATGGAAAGATCTCTGAAGAAGTCTACGTGAGTCAACCTCCAGGCTTTTAGGATCCTGATTTCCCTCACAGGGTATACAAGCTTGATAAAGCTTTATATGGCTTACATCAAGCCCCTCGAAAATGGTATGAGACTCTGTCATCCTTTCTTCTTGACCATGGTTATGAAAGAGGGAAGATTGACCAGACTTTATTCAGAAAGAGAAAAGGGAATGAGATGCTGCTTTTCAAGATTTATGTGGATGATATCATATTTGGCTCCACTAACAAACAACTCTGCAAAGACTTTGAAGATCTTATGCATTCAAAATTTCAGATGAGTGCTATGGGAGAAGTCACCTTCTTCCTAGGTCTTCAAGTACAACAAACATCCAGTGGAATCTTTATCAACCAGTCAAAATATGTGGAATCAATGTTGAAGAAGTTTCACTTTGCAGACTGTCAGTCCATCAGAACACCTGTTGATACAAAAGTGAAGATTGGCCCAGACACAGATGGAAAATCTATGGATCAGACTCTTTATCGATCCATGATTGGTTCACTTATGTATTTAACAGCCAGTAGACCTGATGTTATGTTTGGTGTTTGTGTATGTGCCAGGTATCAAGCAGATCCTAAGGAATCTCACGTGAATGCAGTTAAGAGGATATTCAGATATCTTAAGGGCAAACCTGCTCTTGGACTATGGTATCCAAAGGATGGAGACTTCAATCTCTATACATACACCGACAGTGACTACGGGGGATGCAATTTCAATAGAAAATCCACATCTGGCGGTTGTCAATTTCTTGCCCAGACTGGTGTCATGGCAGTGCAAGAAACAGACCAATGTTTCTGTATCGACAGCTAAAGCTGAGTACATAGCAGCATCAGCTTGTTGCTCTCAAGTTCTCTGGATTCAAAACTAGATGCTTGATTATGGTTTCAATTTCTTGCACACACCAATTCATATTGACAACACTGTTGCAGTCTTCATAACAAACAATCCAGTTCAGTACTCAAAAACAAAACATATTGAAATTAGATCTCACTTTTTGAGAGACTGAGCTGAAAAAGGTTTAATCAAGTTGATTCAGGTTAACACAGACAATCAGCTAGCTGATTTGTTTACTAAGGCATTTGACCCAAGTCGGTTTGAATTCTTAGTCCAATCAATCGGAATGATTAACCTTGAGTAATCAAAAAAAAATCTCAAAATTACAAAAAGAAATCAATTTTCGTTGAAGTCCTTGATTTGTACTTCTTATAGGAAATGATATAATTACAGTCGTTATATCATTCACTGTGCTTAATTCAATATCTTGAAAGACTGACATGACTTACCTGATATATGGGTAGGCTCAACTTGGAGCAGAAGATAAATGCTGTGATAAACTAAAGATCACATTCAAATATGAATGCATCATCTCAAGAGCATGTAAGTATCTGACCTATCCAAGTGTATGTATATGTGGTAACCTAAACACACCAGGTCATGATACCTTATGAATCTCATTCATATCAGTTTCTCCTTTTTTTTACTGAGCAAAGACCTGGGGAAACAAGCACATAGTGCTGATGTCTAGATCCAAAAAGATTCCCAATAAGGAACACATCCAATACGGGTGACAAATAAAACAGAATATAACAAAAGAATCCCAAAGTGGATCACCTTCCAAAGTGAAGAGCAAAAAGAATCCCAATGAGGATCAAACAAAATAAGGATCAGGTAAAAGAATCCCAAAGTGGATCCCCATTACCAAAATGAATGAGGTTTCATAACTTAAATGACCAGGTATTGAAAGTTGTGAAAAAGTTCTACCATACAGTACATGAGGATAGTTAATCTTGCTATGCTTATGAGTGTGAGGTTCATGTTGAATGTTTTATTAAATCAAAACATGATAAAAATCACATGCATTACAATATTGACTAAGCATGAGTTTAAGAGGACAAACATACCTTCAATCAATAAGTTCATGACAACTTGCACTTATGAAAGATAAGATTGTTATGATCCCAAATTTCAAACAAAAGTGCAAAACAATTAAACAATTCAGAAATATTGTCCTAAAATTTTATAAGTTTTATTTAAAGTTTTCATCCCGCATGGATATAAACTTTAGGGGGAGTAATAAAATTTTAAAAGGAAATATTTAAAAAAACATGAAATTTGCAAAAACATGAAATTTGCAAACATTAAATTGACAACTTTGTCAAATTGATTGTGTCTGTATGGAAATTACTCCATAATCAGCTTCAGAAGATGCATATGTGCCAAAATCAGTCAAGTTGGGAATCTGTGTCACATCAAAGATACATGACAATTCAAGCAAGAATTGACAATCTCTAAATCTGCAAAATCTTCATAAAACAACAAAAATACAGACTCATCTTCATAAAATCAGAAGCAGCTGTACAAACCACTCAGATTCAGCCACTGCAAAAACATTAATTTTTGACAAGGACAAAATTTAATGCAGGTAAGTGCATTGGTTAATGCGGGTGAAGGTAACCCTGTCATTTAACCAATGCGGGTAACTGTTTTTTGTACAAGTAAACTAATGCGGACAAAAAATTGTTCATCCGCATTAGCTACAGTAAATGCGAACAAGTCATTTGTTCACCCGCATTTGCTACAGTGAATGCTGATAAGTTACTTTGTTCACCGGCATTTGTCATAGTATATGCGGACAAGTAATCTGTTCTCTCGCATTCGATACAGTAAATGCGGATGGGTAAAATTAGTTCTTCCACATTCGTTAACAGTAAATGCTGACAAACTTAGTTTGTTCATCAGCATTTGCTATAGTGAATGCGCCCATTGAAATTCTGTAACCGTATTTGCTACAGTAGTAAAATTTTCTGCACTTGTAAAATTTTGTAAAAAATTATGAAATGTAGTATAAATACTCATTTAATGTGAGTTATTTATTACTTTTCAAATTTTGAGTGAACTTTTATAGTGCGTCGAGTGCCAGAAAACCATTCTTCTTCTGAGTTCAAATCTACACTAATCAAGCTACATTTTGTTCAAATCCAACATCAAAACAAACAACATTGTCTGTTAAATCGAAGTATTGTCAACTAAAAGGTGATTATCAGTTTCTTACATACTTCGACTATCAAACAAAATTTCTTGAAATAGAACCCTAATCTTGTGAAATGCTTCAAATACACTCAAGAACACTGGATTTAGATGAATGACAAAGTTCATTAAAACCAATGATCGGTGTAAACATCAAAGATTTCATGTGGTTCTAAGAACACATAAAACATCGATGAACAGGGGATACTGATTTATAACAATGTTGACATCAAAACAACCTGTTAAAACACAATCAAAATCAGTGTAACCCAACACAAAGAGACAAAATTTTGAACTGTTATTCATAAAAAATCAAAATTAGGTCAAATAACCTAATGTAACAGTAACAAGCAGAATTCATTTTTGACCTAAAAAGTCAAAATTGAACAAATCACACACAATTCTCACAAATTCATCCTCTTTGTGTGCAGATTACATAATGGCTAACCTGACTTGGAGCAAGCTCCACAATGTCAGTGGTTTTCTCAATCCAGATGTCCCTGAAGCAGAAGGTCTCAGAGACATGATCAGATTTATTGCCACTACCAGATTGGCCTATGCCATTACAGTTAGACCATTGATCTTTGAAAACTATATCAGATCATTTTGGGGTAATGCAGAAGTAGTAGACAATGATGGAGAAAAAGTAATTTCAGGAAGAATAACTGCTGACCATACTCTAGTAATCTTTGAGCAAACAATAAGACAATGCTTGAGATTTGAAGATGAACCTGATTCACCAACTGAATTTGATGAAGAAGATGTCATGTCATTATTTGCTGACATTAGATTTGAGGCAAAACAGATAGTGAAAGGATTCGTAGATTTGCAGTGGAGGTGTCTCATTCATTATATCCAACACTGCTTATCTAAAAGAAAAACTGGGTGGAATGATATACCATTAACTATATCTTAACTGGTTTGTGCCCTCTGCTCTAACAGACCCTACAACTTTTCAACCTATGTCTTTAATGGAATGATGGCAAACATTCAAGAGGGGAGAAGGAACATGTTCTTAATGTATCCTAGATTCATTCAGTGTCTTATTAATGAAGCCTTTCTTGATCTAGTTTTAGAAGGCCCCATTCTTGAAATTCCTCATTATAATGCAAAATCTTTGAAGTACATCAAGAAGAGAGATCCAAGAGATTTCTATAGTAGTACTTTCTTTCCACTTTTACCTTGGATGCAACAACAAATAAATCCCTAAAATGATGTGCCAATGGATGAGGAACAATTACAACAACAAGAACCTGTTTTACATGATGATGTTCCTATTGAGGAACCTGCACAAGAAATGGCAGTTGATGTTCTTGATGAGGAACAAATTCATGAAGTGAATGTTCAAGAAGAAGCTCCAGAACAATCAGTAGAGCAGGCTGCTATTCACGATCAACACCATGTTGATGAGCATGCAGAATCTGAAGAACTCATTAGACCAGTGTCACCTTTGATTGGTGATCCTCACTCTGGTGAAACAATACAAGAAGCTAATGTTTTATCCCCTTTTAGGGTTGATCCCATTATCCCATAATCATGTTCTCCTATTCATACTCATCAAGAATCACAAGAAAGCCCTGCACATGAAGCTGCTGCTGTATTTGAAATTTCTGGTGAATCTACCAGTTCCACAGACTCTTCTTAATCATTTGATGATGAGGAAGATAATCAACAGTTTACACCTCTTCCACAGAGACAAATTGTCTTTGAAGATGCTCCTTCTGAGAGCTTTGCTAAATCAGAGATAAACAGACCAGATGATAAAGATAAGATGATATCTGAACTAATGGCAAAAGTGTCTAGACTAGAGAATACATTAAACAGGAGGTCAGGGGTACTCAGTGATAGACTCCAAGAGTTAGATCAAAAAGAAAAAGGACTAAGGGAGTCAAAATAAAAGTATGAAGCTGAGATGAGGATGAAGGATGATGAAATCAGTAAACTAAAATCCTCTTTGGAAATGGCAAGAGAAGAAGTGTATGGGCTTGTTGAAACTGTTGCCATACAAACAGAAGCAATAGAGGAACAAGAAAACTTGATTAAGTCTCAAAATGAGTTAATTAATGAGCTCACAAAAAGAAATGATGACTTAACAAAGTGAGTTGGTGAACTAGAACTCCTTGTGAAATTGAAAGATGAAATTATAAAAGAAAAGGATGAGAAATCTAGTGATGAAAATGAACAACAAGTAGCAGAACAACAACAAGAACAAGAAAAGGAAGAAGAAGTCAGGGATGAATCCAGTTGGGAAATAGTGGTTCATTCTGAAACTTCATCTGCAGATGCTACTATTATGAAAGAATTGATTGATGACTTGGACAGGTATTCTTCCAGTGAATTAATCATAGATGAAGAGTTTTGGGACTACATAAAATACATAAGGTCCCCCTCTGATTCTATTATAGTAATTCCTTCAAAACCTATGCCAATTAAAGAAGAGTTAAGAATGCAGCCTGTGCCTGCAGTTATGCTGACTGTTGAACAACAAAGTCTAATTAAAAGACTTTATGATGAGTTAAAAGAAAAAGAAATTGCTGAATTGAACATACAAGAAGCTGTTGAGGCTGAACAGCAAAGAATCACTCCTGAAATTAAGGCTGTTGAACAAGAACAACAGGCCAAAACTAATGAAGCTTCATCATCAGGATCAAAAGTGATAACATACACAAGAAAAAGGAAGTATTTGTCAGAAAAGGAAAAAGGAAAACTTCCTATGGTTAAGGAAGAACAACCTAAAAAGAAAACCAAAGATGATCCCAGAAGTTTGGCAACAATTGCTGAATTTTTGGATGAACATGAGCAGGCTGAAAAAGAGTTACAGCATACTTTGGAAGTGATAATGCTGGATGAAGAAGACTCTGAGAACAAATAACAAAAGACATATGATGATATGACCAGCCCAGCTATTATTGAGCAATCTGTTGAAAGCATGATTGAAAAGGCCAAAACTAATGATCTGATGATTCATACTATGTATCTGATCAATCATGGCTATAAAGCTGATATGGTATTCAACATGACCTATGATGAGATTGTATAAGAAGTAAAGAAGACAGAAAAGCTGCTGGATCCATCACATGTAACAGAGTATGAGATGAGGAAAGATTCTAAAAAGAAAAAGGCTGAATAGACAACTACTTCCATCTCAAAAACAATAAAGAAAGATGCAGAACAGTCTGTGTTTCTTGATCCCTATAGTATGTCTAATAGGGAAATGAAGGACTATCTTAACAAACAAGGGTTTACAAAAAGAAAACTTGGTAACATGAAGACCAATTCCCTAAGGGATGCAATGTTAAAATTGATAAATGACATGAAAGACAGATTGAAGGCAATTGAAGAAGAAGTAATTACCCAAAAGCCTAGAACAAGAACATCAGCACAAGATGTGCAGCTGACAGTTAAAGATAAAGATGTTCTGGCCCCTATCTTACACAATAATTCAAAATGGTTTATAGAGCCTTCTCAGCTTGAACTCCAAGAAGGCCTGACCACTGCTGAATTAATTAGAGGGGTGTCTACTCCAAGTGGCAAGACTGATGTTAAAATCATTGCCTGGAAGTATGACAGCGACTGGAATATGTTCATGGTGAAAAGAATATCAGGATTGGTACAATTCTTCACTGAGTATACAGCTTTAGTCAATGCATTGAAAGTTCATGATCTGAAAGAACTGGCTGAGCTTGATCTGATGAATCCTGCTGGCATGTCAGAGGATATGAATTTGCTGATATTTTGAAGATGTTTAGAAGAACTAACAACTTCAAATCACTAAAAGCCATTTGCACAAGAAAAGACAAGACCTTCAACAACCCACTTGTCAAAAGAAGAACAAAAGAAGCAGAAGAAATAGTATTCCCTGAATTGTATGTAAAGCCAACTAAAAGTCTGAAAAGAAAGATGGTTATAGGCACTCATAAGTCAAAGCCTATTTCTAATGTTTATTATGATGAAGAAACTTATGAGCTTGTGATTGAAAGAACATAGGGAGGAAAAGAACCCACTGAAATTAGAATTTTCAGTGGTTATGAGGTCAGACTGCTAGATGAGTCTTACATACACTATATCTTCACAAGACACTTCAGAGCCCTCAAAAACAAAGCTGTTGAAGATGATCTAGAGTTTATGTTGAAGTGTGTTAAGATCTTGAAGATGGCATTTGACAGAATCAACAATAAAAGGGAACAAAGGAAGAAGAGAAAGGTGCCAATGCAGATGGGCAATATTGTCAAGTTAGAGGTTGATGCTGAAGGGTCATTGCTGATTCATAGAGATGGGCTATCTTCCATTTCATTTTGGGAACCCATCTCTTTGAAACAAATGCCCCTTGCTGCTATCTACACCATGAGTGAGATGAAGATACATGTGCTGAGCAGAGAAAAGATGAAAGAAGCAAAAGACTTTTCTAATATGATCAAGGCCATTATCGATCCCTTAATGGTACAACCTGAATCACAAATAGAAGCTGCTGCAACTTTCTCCCTAAAAGTCCAACAGAAGACATCACAAGAAAACCAACCAGAATCTTCACAACCACCAACTCCATCACAATCTTAAGGAACCTAGGCAGTATAATCCTTAGGGGGAGTATTGTTAGACCCTGAAAGGATCATACTTGCCAACTCAAGAAGTGGTAGGAGGTTGTTCTAGTTGGAGAACATTAGTTACAGAAAACAACAGAAGACAACAGAAGACAAGAAAAGACAAGTATAAAGCACCCACATTTGTTAATGCAGATGACTAGTGAACAAATGCGGACAAGTGTTTGTTAACCCGCATTAACAAATGAGGATCAAGACAACTAATGCTAAACAGAAGTGTTCATCCGCATTTGTCCATTCGGATGAACTAAAGAAATGCTGACAAAGATTGTTCACCCGCATTAGTCCATGCGGATGAACAACAGTAGATGCGGACAAAGATTGTTCACCCGCATTAGTCCATGCGGATGAACAACAGTAAATGCTGACAAGACTTATTCATCCACATGAACTAATGCGGGTGAGAAAACACAAATGCTGACTACAAACAACAAATGCTGATTAAGACTTGTTCATCCGCATGAACTAATGCGGATGAACAACTTACACTGTTTTATATTTATTTTGTACTTAGACTAGATTCACTTGTATAGATCAGGGTTAGTTTAGCCTTTTGTACAGGCAATGTATATGCCTATAAATAGGGTCACATACCCTAACTTTGTAAGCGGTTGACTTCTGCAGTAATATCCATAATATTTTACAACATTTACTACTGTTCTTGATTCTCTTACATTCAAGCGTTTACTACAGCAATTAATGTTCTTTAATATAGTAATTCCACTGCTATATTATTGACTCAGTCCATATATTCGATCCTAGGTTGAGTCACATCAATATTCTCAAACCCAGTCAGATCTAACTCCCGGAGCCGCTCTGATCAAAAGAGCACCTTACCGGTTAGATCCGAACGAACTACAAGAATTATCTGCTCAACTACAAAAGCTATTGGATAAAGGGTTTATTCGACCGAGCTTGTTGCCTTGGGGAGTGCCAGTTCTATTTGTTAAGAAGAAGGATGGCACATTTTGAATGTGCATTGACTATAGAGAACTGAACAAGGTTACGATCAAGAATAGATACCCGCTACCTCATATAGATGATTTGTTCGATCAACTTCAAGGATCAAGCTATTACTCTAAGATTGACTTGAGGTCTGGGTACCATTAACTGAGAGTTCGAGAGGAGGACATCTCGAAGACAGCTTTTCGTACACGTTATGGTCATTACGAGTTCTTGGTCATGCCATTCGGGTTGACGAATGCACCAGCTGTATTCATGGATCTCATGAATCGTGTGTGCAAACCCTATCTCGATCAGTTTGTTATTGTGTTTATTGATGACATATTGATCTACTCAAGGACCAAGGAAGAACTTGAGGAGCACTTAAGTTTAATCCTGGAATTACTCAGGAAAGAACAACTGTACGCCAAGTTTTCTAAGTATGATTTCTGGATATGTGAAGTGCAATTCTTGGGTAATATTGTTAATGAGAAAGGGATACATGTCGATCCAGCGAAGATTGAGGCGATAAACAATTGGTCAGTTCCCAAGACGCCTAGTGAGATACGATAATTTCTTGGACTGGTAGGATATTATCGGCGGTTCATTGAAGGGTTTTCTAAGATCGCTCAACCTCTCACAGCCTTGACTCATAAGGGAACACCATACAAATGGGGTGATAGTCAAGAGTCTGCTTTCCAGTTACTAAAGCAGAAACTGTGTAGTGCACCGATATTGGCGTTACCGGAGGGAAGTGATGACTTCGTAGTCTACTGTGATGCTTCTGTTCAAGGACTTGGTTGTGTCTTGATGCAGCGAGATAAAGTGATAGCTTACGCCTCGAGACAACTGAAGGTTCATGAGAAGAACTATACTACCCATGACTTGGAGCTGGGTGCGGTAGTTTTTGCCTTAAAGATCTGGAGACATTACTTGTACGGTACCAAGTGCACTATTTACACCGATCACAAGAGTCTTCAGCACATCCTTGAGCAAAAGGAATTGAATATGAGGCAAACACGCTGGGTAGAGTTATTGAATGACTATGATTGTGCTATCAAATACCATCCGGGAAAAGCTAATGCAGTTGCTGACGCGTTGAGTAGAAAAGAAACTGCTAAGCCTCGACGCGTGCGAGCTTTGCAACTTACGATTAGCACACAGTTACCTGAACAAATCCGAGAGGCTCGGACCGCAGCTCTGAAAGCAGACAACATTGGGTCTGAATCCTTATGACGAATGGACAAACAGCTTGAAGTAAAAGCAGATGGGATTCGTTATTTCATGGACAGACTCTGGATACCTCTGCATGGAAATTGAGAGACTTGGTCATGAGTGAGGCACACAAGTCTAAGTACTCTATACATCCTAGATCTGACAAGATGTATCATGACCTGAAGGTGCACTATTAGTGGCCTAACATGAAAGCGGATGTAGCTACATATATGAGTAAATGTCTGACCTGCTCGAAGGTAAAAGTGGAATATCAAAAACCATCTGGACTATTGCAACAACCTGAGATCCCTATGTGGAAGTGGGAGCAAATCTCAATGGATTTCATTACCAAACTACCACGGACTCCTACTGGTTGTGACACGATATGGGTTATCGTAGACCGATTAACGAAGTCTGCTCATTTCTTGGCGATAAAGGAAACGGACAAAATGGAGAAGTTAACCCGACTCTATTTGAAGGAAATAGTTTCGAGACATGATGTACCAATCTCAATTATTTATGACGCGATGTTCATTTTACATCGCACTTCTGGCAGTCATTGCAGAAATCCTTGGGTACGCTATTGGACATGAGTACTGCTTATCATCCGCAAACCGATGGTCAAAGTGAGCATAATATACAGACGATTGAGGACATGCTACGTGCTTGTGTGATTGACTTCGGGAATAACTGGGAAGTTCACCTACCATTGGTGTAATTTTCTTACAATAATAGTTATCACACCAGCATAAAGGCAGCACCTTTTAAAGCCTTGTATGGACGAAAATGTAGATCACCAGTTTGTTGGGCTGAAATTGGTGATAGTCAGCTAACGGGTCCCGAGTTAGTGCACGAGACCACTGAGAAAATTGTACAAATAAGGAACCGTATGGCTGCAGCGCGCGATAGACAGAAAAGCTATGCAGATAAGCGACGGAAACCTCTAGAATTTTAGGTTGGTGATAAAGTCTTATTGAAAGTCTCACCGTGGAAAGGTGTGATTCGGTTTGGCAAAAAAGGAAAGCTAAATCCGAGATACGTTGGACCATTTGAGATATTGGAAAGAATAGGTCCGGTGGCCTATCGAATAGCCCTACCTGATTCGTTGAATGGAATCCATAATCTATTTCATGTCTCAAACTTGAAGAAGTGTTTAACCGATGAAACAATGGTAGTACCACTTGAGGAAGTGCAAGTAGATGAGCAATTACGCTTCATTGAGGAACCAGTCGAGGTGATGGATCGTGAGGTAAAGACGTTTAAGCAAAGCAAGATACCCATAGTCAAAGTTCGCTGGAACTTGAGACGTGGACCGGAATTCACGTGGGAACGTGAGGACCAGATGAAGCTTAAGTATCCTCAACTATTCGAAAAGACGATGCCAGCCGACGAAGGTATTGATTAAATTTCAGGACGAAATTTCTTTCAACATGGGGATGATGTGACAACTCACCCGAAACTCACTCAATTACTTTGTGCCAATGCAGTAGACCAGTGATGGAACACACACCATGTAACGCAATTTTCGGGATGAAAATTTTTTCAACATGGGGATAATGTGACATCCGGTACTTTTCCATTACCAAACTCCGTTAGTTTCGTTAGGTCTTGCGTACATGCGTCGTGAGCACACATTAGTTGTCGTTGAACGTTGGTGACTTAATAACAATTAACAATGATAAACAAATAATAATTTAACTAATAATGTGATTATTAAGTTGTGCTTATGTGCTTATACGATTTAAATATTATTTGTGAATTTTATCTCGTAACGTGGCAACGTGTTATATCTATTTCGTGTATTTGGTGGCTAGTGAAAATTATGCAATATTATTATTGTTAATTTATAATGCTTGTATTTTGTAGTTAAAACTCTTAAAAAGTGTTAAAGGGATTAGTTTTATAAAGTATAAATAATGGGGTTAAGTGTAATTTTCTAAAACTAAAACTTAACAAAAATAAAAACAAAAACCCAAACCCTAATCCCTACCCTCCATTCGGCCGCGACTTCACCAAGAAACACACACTTTGAGATTGATCAAGAACAAGCAATTGTGCATTGATTTGGATCGGTTCCAAGTATTACAACACGTTAGAAACATCAATTCTTGTCCATTACGCATTTAAAGGTTAGATTTTTACAAGTTTTTCATGTGTTCTTATCTTGGCCGAAACCCTAGTTCGAAATTGATACTTGGATGTCGAAATTTTGATTGTTTGATGAATGTATGATGTTAGTTAGATAGTATTATTGATGGTTTACGTGGTTTATGCAAAAAATTTATGATTTTGATGCGTTGTTCATACGTTACTATTAATAGTAACTTTATTGCATGAAATTGATGAATGGATGATAGATTGATGATGTAATGTTGTTGATGATGTTGTATGAATGTTGGATTGTGATTATTATGCAAGAAGATCTATGAATTGATCATGTAGTTCATACCTTGCTATAAGTAGAAACTTTTTGGTTATGGGAATTGTAAATTATGATGTTTTGATGGTGTTGAACATGTCTAGATGATAGCATGGACTTGATTAGGCATAATGTTAATGAATTCATGAATGTGGTGGGTGTTGGATAGATTTTGGGATGTATTTTCCCAAGAGGGAAACTTTAATTGTGTAGATTCTTGGATATGATGAATTGGGCATGTTTGGAATGTTAGGATCATGTTAACATGTTCATTGATGGTGTCTAATGTGATGGAATGTGTTAATTGAGTTATATGGATGCTTGCTCGGTCATTTGGAATTGGGATTATTAGTGGGTATACATGTTGATGGACTAGGTTGGGTGATTATAGGATCATGTTTGGGAATTGTAATAGATCATTGTTGGATAGGTTGATTGGCATGAATCTTGTTGAATAATGTGATAATGATCGTCATACACGTGTGCGAATCTGAGACCCCTACTTAATAGGATTGGCAGGGTTTAGGGTGTGAAGTCGTGAATGGCTTCACATGGCATGTTGTGCATGATTGGACTCTATGTATAATGCATTAGTTATGGTGTAATTATGTTGAGCATGATGATTACTTGAGATTCGCATGAGTTGTATGATAATCTAGTTGTATGATGATCTAGGTAGAACAAGTGGTTGTTGAAGTGACATACATGAACAACTTGTATGATAACCATGTATGATGAACTGTTATGCTTGATTAAATGGGATGTCAATAATAATGTCACCAACTGGTCAAACGGGTCAACTGGGTCAATGTGTCTTGTTTTTCCACAACCTTGAGTCCATGTGTTTATAGAGCACTTAGGGTTGATGATGATTCTGTGTACACGTACTCATGTACTTGCATGTTCTAGGTAACCTCTGAAGGTTGTCTTTCCTCTCTCTTTCAAGTTAGCTTTTATATCGTTCGTGCGCATACCAGGTGTGTTCATGCCCCACTCTTTTATACACTCTCTTTTGGGGGAGATAGCATACTGACTTACAAACGCTTTATTATTATAAGATGTGTAAAGTATGATATAGTGTTGAATACCATGAAAGTCCTCACACTTTCAGATCGTTAATAATGGTAACTAGCGGGAAATTCTTAGGTAGTACTACTGGGTCTGACGAGCCCCACCTGTGCGACTCGAGGTCAAACGGGTGCAATATTGTCCTAACATAAACATTGTCACGACCTGGTAAGTCGTGACGGGAGGCAACAAACGAAACACAGTCAGCTTCAATCGCGAAATCACTATGATTATTACTTGTGAATTTAGACTAGCTATCTAATTCATGCACTCTTATATTTTATACTGATACAGTTATGTTTTACTAAAGCTCTTGAACTCACCAACCGTTGTGTTGACTCTTTTAGTGTGCTATTCTCAGGTTGAAGTTACTATTGCATAGGTGCACATTCACGGGTCAACATTATAGATGTTAGCATTGTTGGAACCCTTTGTTGGTTTTTGGTTGTTAAGCATTTATGTATTTGTTTTGCACAACGTTGGGCGTGTGCTTGCGCATGTTTACATTGTGTTACGTTATTCTTGTTTTCATGTTTGTTAAACACTTCCGCATCGTTTTAAAGTTAAACTCTGATTTTGGTTATATGTTCATATAGAGTCGTTCTGAGTAACTAATGACTGAGATCCTGGTTTGTCACACGCCTCGCGGTAAAACCCCGCAAGTGGATTTTGAGGGTGTGACATAACATATGATCACCTTCGGGTCATTGGGTGTGCTTGCTGACCAAACGTATCTTCTACCCAAACTCATAAACTGAACCCTTGGTCGATCCGGTGCATATTTCTTGGCTATCCTCCAAACTTTCGAGGTTATCGTTGTCTTGATCCTTCTACGGGTAAAGTCCATATATCCCGTCATGTTGACTTTGATGAATCAAGCTTCCCTTATTCGGCTCCTATACCACCCAACCATTACTCATTTTTGGAAGATGAAATAATTAATACACATAACTACCATTTGCCCACCACCCCCCCTGTGACTAATACAGCCGCACATACAAATCCCCAAGCCGCCACCCACCATACCCCATTTTCACCAACCACTAACATCCCACAAACCCCACCTCATAACTCGTCCACTACAACCAACGAACCGCAGCCGCAAATACTCATTAATACTCATCAAATGACAACCTGAGGCAAAGCCGGTATCAATAAACCCAACCCAAAGTACAACCTTCACACAACAAATGCCACAACCATTTCACCCTTACCTTCCTCACCAATAAAGGCTATACACAATCCAAATTGGCAAAATGCCATGATCAACGAATACAAAGCATTAATAGCTAATGATACATGGGAGTTGGTTCCTAGTCCATTATCTCATCCGGTCATACGTTGCATGTGGTTATTTAAACATAAATTCAAACCGGATGGGAACTTGGATCGATACAAGTCTAGATTAGTTGTGAATAGAAAGACTCAAACGGTTGGTATAGATTGTGCAGATACCTTTAGTTCGGTCGTAAAACCGGCAACCATCCGGACCGTATTATCACTTGCATTGTCTCGAGGATGGGCCGTCAATCATTTGGACGTTAAAAATGCCTTTTTACACTGCCATCTTCAGGAAACGATCTTTATGCACCAACCCCCAGGTTTTGTGGATCCGACAAAACCCAATCGTGTTTGCCATCTCAAAAAGTCTCTATACGGCCTTAAACAAGCGCCCCGAGCATGGTTTACCAGGTTTTCTAATTTTATATTGGCTCACGGATTCGTTGGTAGTTTATGTGACACATCTTTATTTATCTACCGACACGGGGGGTCAAATGGCTTATTTACTTTTGTACGTTGATGATATAATTCTTACAGCCTCCTCCGCAGAATTGTTACAACATGTTACTCAGCTTTTGTCTCAGGAATTTGCGATGACTGATATGGGAGCCTTACATCATTTTCTAGGCATCGCTGTCACTCGTGACAATCAGGGTATGTTTTTGTCTCAAACACAATATGCCCGTGATATTTTACATCGAGCTAACATGGATGCATGCAAACCATGCGCCACACATGTGGAAACGGGTTCTAAGCTAAGTCTAACCGATGGTGAGCTCTTAGAGGACGGATCCTCATACCGAAGTTTAGTCGGTGCTTTACAATATCTCACATTCACAAGGCCAGATATTTCTTATGCTGTACAACAGGTATGTTTGTTTATGCATGCTCCCAGAGAACCTCATTTTCAGTTTATGAAACGTATATTCCGGTACATTCAAGGGACTCTCAACTATGGTATACGTCTCAACGCATGTCAAACTACTTCTCTGACAGCATACTCTGATGCGGACTGGGGTGGTTGCCCAGATTCTCGAAGATCAACTTCAGGTTATTGCGTATACATGGGTAACAATTTGTTGTCTTGGTCTTCCAAAAGACAGCCGACGGTCTCTCGCTCCAATGCTGAAGCCGAGTACCGCGGAGTGGCCAACGTTGTGGCCAAAACGGGCTGGCTAAGAAACTTGCTTCTTGAATTACCTGTTCCAATCTGCCGGGCCTCTCTGATTTATTGTGATAACATATCTGCGGTATACTTGTCTGAAAATCCAGTCCAACATCAGCGAACCAAACATTTGAACTTGATTTACATTTTGTTCGTGAAAAGGCTAAATTGGGCCATGTTCGTGTTCTTCATGTCCAGTCATCCTTTCAATACGCCTACATCTTCACGAAAGGACTCTCGCGACAATTGTTTGAAAGTTTCCGTTCCAGTTTGAACGTTATTTCTCATCCCGTTCCAACTGCGGGGGCGTATTAGTGGATAATATTATGTATATCTTAGGAATATATTTGAATGTATTGTATATAAGGTAAAGAATATCAAGTCCATGTTGATAGGGAGGGAGTTAGGAGGCAGCCTAAAGGCTATACATGTATCCATCGTTTGCATTGAAGATAGACAGGATATTGGGGTTTGATACAAGCTTTCAGTAATGAGCGAGAACAATGCGCCCTTTCAAAGTTCGGTGTCGTTAGTAAGGTGTACTCGCGTACCATTCCTTGAAATCACTCATAGATCGGCTCACGACCTTTGTTGGGACTCTTGTTAAAATCTCGAAGATGGTAGCTTCAACAGGTTATAAGTCTGTCATGGTGAAGCGGTGAGTTGCGTAGCAGAGACTCATGAAGACTACAAAAGATTATATTATATCAGATTTACCAAATATTTATAGTATGTCGAACACCAAACGAGTTACAATTAAGAAAAGAAATATATATATATATATATATATATATATATATATATATATATATATACTAAAAGAAAAGAAGCGACGGAATTCGTACAACAAAATAATAAAAAGAAACTGATTCAAATACAAAATAAATTTTTGCTACAAAGTATAGAAGACATAATAAGTCAAAAAAAAGTCACAAAAAATTATATCTCACAATCTAAATCGCATTTCAAAAAAGTAATTCCGAGCTTTTGTTCCCCTAGCCGTCCTCACTAAGAAAAAAAATAAACGAAAATTTAAAAAAAATAAAAAAAAAAATTAACGTTTTTTTATTATGTCATTTATGAAAGACACAATGACGTCATTGTGTCATTATGAAAGACACAATGACGTCATTGTGTCGTTATGAAAGACACAATGACGTCAGACACAATGACGTCATTGTGTCATAAAAGACAATAAAATTTTTTTTTTTTTTTTATTGTTTTTCTGAAAGAGGACGACTAGAGGAACAAAGACTCCGAAGTATTTTTCTGAAATTCGATTTAGATTGTGAGATATAATTTTTTTGTGACTTTTTTAGACTCGTGTCTTCTCATATTTTGTAGCAAAAATACACTTTGTAAAATAACCTCACCCATATCAGATTTACCAAATATTTATAGCATGTCGAACACCAAACGAGTTACAATTATGAAAAGAAATATATATATTAATACTAAGAGAAAAGAAGCGACGGAATTCGTACAACAAAATAATAAAAACATTGTTAATCCTATAAAAGAAAAGAGGTAATGGAATCCACGACTTACTAGCAAAGCGCAACAATCGAAATACAATTTATGCTCAAATCAAGCATCATGAAAACCTACAACACCACCGTGTTACATTGTTCGTCTACTGCAACAAAACCTGTATAGATTAATAATGTTATGACCGAGATATTTTATTAATTTAGCGAGATATTATTATATCGATAAATTAATAAACTATTAATTTAAAATTTTGACTTATATTCGTCAGCAACTCGCAAATTAATACATCGACCTTCAAAATTTTCATCTCTGTTAACTTTACCTATTTGAATAAAATAGAAACAAGCACCTTCAAATTTGTCATGTACATTTACAAATTAATGAACTTGTCACTCGTAAAGAAGCATTGCAAACGTCAACAACTCTTCACAACTTTTTGTTGCAATACGAGAATACAATGCATCAACTATTAAGTGCAATTGGGAGATTTAAAGATGAACTCAATATAGATTTGAAGTTCACAAAAAAACAAGTAACTATAGATTTATTTTTTAATAGACAATCCTAGAATATTATAATATTTTAGTAATTATTAATTTATAGTTTTGCTAGAACCAATATATACATATTGGGATTTTAAAAATTATTATTATCTTATTATTTTATCCATTGGGATCCAATTTTGTACCGGGCCCAAGTTGGGACCGGACAAATTATTAAATTTTATCGAGTTTATTAATTTATCGAGTATTAAATTATAAAGTTTCTATTGTAATTAACTTCCAGTGACCTAATTTTTGGTTTGAAAGTACTGTAACCAAATATATCAAACATCCATGTTAAGTGTTAACCAATCCAAAACTTACCATCATAAGAGGTTCCAACCAATTTGTTACATAACGAATTTAAATATAATACTTTCGTTACTTGGTTGAAACGAATATTTGTGGTTAATAACCAACACTTGTAGTTATCAAAATGTTGTAGATTTATATACATTCTTCCTTTTAATTAAATTCTAGTCTCTCATGGCTTAGACCACATGGTCTTGTGACTAGGGGAAACCCGATCCCCGGGTGGAAACACCACCCCTGGAACCCGGTGACCCAAAATCCTCCGGAAACAAGAAAACAAATTGTACCTAAGCTTTAAATGTGTTTAAAGGTATATAAACTTTTTCATATCTAACTTAAATTTTTACCTATGTTTTACATGTGTTTAATAGTTCCTAAAAACAAATAATTAAATGTTTGGAGTACCAAATTATTTTGAAATGTAAATTTAATTCTTATAAAAATTATATATCACTTCAATCAAGATGGATAACAGTCAAGAAGCAGGAACCGTAGGATGCTAAGTGTGGATGAGGCCTTATCCGGGTACCTCCATCAGGTACATTTGTTGAACCGCCAGCTACTTAGTTATACCTTAAAACGTGAAATAGCCGCAAAATACGATGCGGGTCAAAATACAATCCGCCAACGCAAAGTGAAGGATATTATCCAACAATGCCTTCACCTGAAAACGTGCAATAGCAGAAATATACGATTGGGCTTGTGATTTTTTGTTTTTTTAGGATTACGTCGTATCTTAATTTTCTTATAATATTTTATTTAAATTATGTAGTTTTTTAATTTGCATTTTTTATTTGTATTATGTCTTTTTTTAATAAAATTTTAGTTTAATTTATATAAAGTGTTTAAGTGTTATTTAAATAGGTGAAGCCACTAAATTGACTGTTTTAAGATGGTTGTATGTACAAATTTGCTAGTATTATATCATTGGTTAATTTTTAAAAATACTTGTGTGACTATTATAGATACCCCTGTTACCCTAATATCGGAAACCCAAACCTCTAGGTGTCCAGGTGAGTGTTAAAACTTAAAATCATTAAGACCAACACCCAATTGTGAAGCAAATTATATATATTACAACCAGATTAGTTTCCAGTGTTACACAAGTTGAATAAATAAAATATTAAATAGTTAGTAACGAAAATTTATTAATAAAAATAGTTATTTATATGTAATTATAATCATATTTTATCTTCAAACATAGTTTTATAATTCGTAAATTTTTTTCTTAATTATTTAATATTTTATTTATTCAACCAGTATAATACACGGGGCCTAACATAATTGTATATATACTAAACTTTGTGTCAAAGGTAAGCACAAGTCTTTGTGCGTTAAAAAAACACATCGTCTTTAATCATCATCCGTTAGCATTTTTTACCTTCTTTCTTATGTTAAATAGGAAAAAAGAAAGGATAAACTAAAGCGGTCATTTGCTCTGGTGGCTCCAACTAAATATAGGCGGGGCTCCAACTAAATCGAGCGTAGAGTGACCGGAAATGAGTGGCGAACAATTTGTACAACTTAGCTATCTAGTGCGTCATCGGATTTATATTGCAATTATAGACGGTGATAATGTTGGGTCTTAGGTTTTAATGATCTAAAAAGCAACCACATTTAATAACATAAAATTTTCATGAATAACAATATGTTGTGACTGGCGATAAGGCTAAGGCTGTAGCCGATAAAACTGTAAGCATATTGTAGAGAACGATACATGAAAGCCGGAGGTGATTGACTTTGAGTAAGAGCGGGGATAAAATTTCTCATAGCGACTTGGTATTTCATTTTAATTCTTATTAGGTTGATTGATCTAATATATATAAATATAATTGTATAATTGTATATAGTAGGTCAAATTTAATAAAGTGCTATATATAAACTATGTATATAAAAGAACTAAAAAAAATTCGAGTCGATCTGAGCCGAGTGGACTTTTGCTCATGCTTAGCTCGTTTACAAACTGATCCGAGCCGATCGGCTCATTTATAATCGAGCAAAAGTTCGAACATACATTTTTTCGAGCAAATACCGAACAAATACAACTCTGAACCAACCATTAATTAAAAGCCCAATTAATTAAATCCCAATTACTTTTGGCATGCGCAACCACAAATAAATTGTCAAATGTCAAAAACTTTTAGATGGTTACATGAACCATTAAACGAAGCCAAATAGGAAGGACGAGTGCACTTAAAACTGGGAGCCGTCAAAGCGGCGAATGGCCATGTGCGCTGGTGCGGGCCATGTGCGCTGGTGCGGTCCATGGCGGGGGCTTAGGGGTCGTATGCGCGACGGTGATGAAAACAAAGATGGCTAAATATTGTTTCGCGCTTAAGACAGTGAAGTCGATATATTTGAAAAAAAGGTGCGAGAGTGTGTGTGAGGTTGGTTAGGGAGAAGGGGTGCTATAAGAGGAATGCTGGATTTCGGTTACGATTCGATGAAGCATAAACGGTAGTCGATATAAATAAGAGAGATACATCGACTTTCATCGTTTCGTGAATGTGAAATTATTATTCCTTCAATTGATTGGTAATGCATTTGATGTTTAATTTCTTTAACTGAAATATTAACTATTTACGTTTACTTACATTAAGTTACATTCATCTTACTTAAATATCAATATAATATTGAAATCTTAGTTTATAACATACTAGATTTAGTAAACCCGTGTATTACACGGATTGAATAAATAAAATATTAATATAATAAAAATTAATAATTATAAAATGATATTCAAAGATATGATATGACTGAAATTACACATTGGTATCAACTTTTTAAAATTTTGTTTTTAAATTTGTTTTTCCACAAAAATAAACATTTGGTTCTAAAACAAACCATATAAAAATGTTATTTTTAAATATTTTCATATTATAAATCCTAAATTTGATTATTTTTTGTTTTTAAAAAATTGACTTTTTAAAAATACCAATTTTAAAAAATTTCGTATTTTTTAAAAAAAATTATGCTTTAGAAAAAATTATTATTTTATAAAAAAATTATTTATTTAGAAATAACATTGATGAATAGATTTCTTTCTTAATTTATTACACCTAAGAAAGTATTAAATAAAATTATTAATAATTAAGGTAATTATTTAATATGAGAGAGAGGCGGGAAAATTTTGATGAGGATAATTGTGATGCTGCCATTTGTCATTTCAAGTTACTTTATATCAGAGTATAAAGATGCTTAAACGTCAGTTAACTAATATCTTATTTCAACTTTCCATTGCATGCATAGATATATTCTATTTTTAATTAAAACAGGATGTTACAGCTAGAGAACACTCCAATATGCCCACAATTAAATAGGACCTTTATATTTTTTTTAACTCCAAATTTATTTTATTGTTTTTCATAAATTACATCAAATCTATAATCTATAACTATTACTAAAACAATATCTTTACTGTGTGTTCTTTTCTTAAACTTTATTTCTTTGATTTTCCGTCTAAAAATATATCTATAATCATTCTTATTCATAATTCATTTGAATAAAATCAACTATTGCTACAATTATAAAGGGATTTTTTTTTCTAAAATAGTGTATATAGAAAATTTATTTACTAAAATAGGTGTTTAAGAAAGTGTTTCTTTTTCTCATTATTGGTTAAATTTATTCACTTTAAAACAATCTTATTTAAAAGAGTCAATTACAAATGTTAATAAAATAAAATTATTAAACCATTTGGTTCATATGTTGTAGTTAAAAACAGAAAGTTTTTCTAAAACTTATTTTTATTTTTTTCTAATTTACTGAGACTTAATTTTAAATTATTTTTTTCATATTGAAAATTTGAATTTTTTTCATCTATAATTTGTTTCAATTTCACATAAAAGTAGGCACATTTGTTTTTTTGTTTTTTTTTAAATATATATTTTTTGAAAATACTTTTTAAGTAACTTAAAAGATGTATTAAAATATGTAATAAGAAAAACTATTTTTAACAAAAAAACGCCTTTTTTAAAATGTTATATAAAAATATCACGACGAAACAAAAAATTAATGGGTTATTTTTTTATTATACGAATTATAAATGTAATCCTTAATTACTGAGGGCATGTATGTTGCTACTAGACTCTCAACAACAATTAGGGGAGAAACAAGTCACGCTGCCTCGTGAGCCACTCGGGACCGACTCGCTAAAAGTTCTAATTTAGCTGAGCTTAAATAAGCTCGAACTCATTTTATAACTCATTTAATAAATGGGTTTGAGCTCGAGCTTCATATGTCGAGATCGAGCCGGCTCGCAAGACGAAACTAGCGTCGTATGCATATGATTTTTATTTTATCTTTTATGTATATATTATATAAATGATTATTATTATATATATAAATTTATGTTTAAAACAGTTATATAATATATATCGTTATTTTAAAAAATTACATAAACCATTCAATTTCATAAAAAGATCTTTTTTATATAAGAACACGTATTCTATAAAAAACGTTAAAAAAATACTGATGAAATAGTATTAATATTTTTGTATGAGAAAACGTTATTGAAAATGTTTTAAGAAAACCTTCATAAAAATAACTATAAAACACTTTTCAAAATCATGACAGATACTAAATTGGTTTTTATTTTATTAAAATTTTATTTTTTTAACTTTACTTAAATAACATTATTAAAACAGAAATATTTTTATCCAATCATATTAGGAGTGAGAAAATTAACTTTTTATTAAAAAACCATTTTGATAAATATTTTTGAAAGCATCCATTTTGTTAAATACTTTTTCAACCAACCCTACTTTGAAAAAAAATCATTACAAATGGCATTTGTGATGGTTTTAAAATAAAACCTTAAAATAGATTGCAAGTTATAGTTGACTACTTTTCCCAACCAAGAACAAATTGACTATATCCCTATCAAACAAGCAATTAGAGGTTTTCTAATTCACTCGTACTATGCAAATGAGAAGAAACTCATAAGCATCTTCTATTGCAAAATGATTTTAGATATTTTATTAAATCAAGGGTCTCAAATAATCAATTCAGGGTTTTAATTTCCCTGAGTCATGGTATTGATTATCAAATAAATATGGATCATTTCATATCCTTTTCAATTTACAAGCTTATCATGGTTTTGATTTACCCCAAATCACTTTATGTTTCAAGTTCAACTCATTGATTCTTTTACGCCTTCATTGATCTATTTAATATCATTCACACTCCAAGTTTTAAATCACAATAACTCTTTGCAAAGTCTCAATGCAATGCTCATATATACAAATCTCGATTGCAACAGTAGTAGTGGTCCGTAAGATTCAAGGATTTCGATTTCGATTTCAAGATAAACTTTAGTATTTTGGTTTTTAAAATTTGACTGATTTATGTGTTCTGTTTTATGAAACCATGAAACTTTGAATTAATCTTTAATTGATGGAAGCATAAAACTGATTTATGTTTTTGGTCAACAAAAACTTTAAATATTCCTAAATTTTAAGTTGAATGATCCTAAAAATTTTAAATATTTCTGAATTTTAACATCTCCGTGATTTGGATGGATTAGATCATGATTTTATCTATATAAGTTTGGATTATGATTATCTTATCTTTGTATGTTATGTTGTTCAAATGTTACCTTAAGAAAAGATTTGCCAATATTCCTTTTCATTAGTTGTAGGGTTGGGATCCTATGAGTGTTAAAAAGGAAGAAACAAAAAATGCACGAAATGAAGATGAAGATGTTGATGATGAAGATATTGGTAAGAAGAGTTTGAAGTCGAAAAAAATGTCTATTTGGTATGGTGACCCAATGAAAATTATTAAGTGTTGGGTACACATTTAGGTTTTTCATTCTAACTTGATAACTTTACGTTCTCTTAAAATTATGCTTTCTGGTGTTTTTTTTTTTTTTTTGTTTAATGTATCAATTATGTATCGAATTACACAAAATATGATGTAGTTGAAATAGTATATAAGAAGAGGTGTACTTGTATTGACTTTATAATTAGTTTTCAATTTAAGTCTTATTTGTACTTTCATATGGCCTTGCAAATGTTTGGTACATTCAAGTGCAGGTGTGATGAATCGGTAATTACTAGTGCATGTTTATTTTCAAAAAAAGAAAGATAAAACATGCTACAAGTAGTCATGTGGAAGTTCATATGTTATAAATATACTATGTGATTGCAGATTATAATATAAACATAATTACCAAAGCTTATTTTACACTTAGTTTGTACTAATATGGTGTGTTATATAACATTCTAGGTGAAGAAAGGAAATTAATATCATGCAATGACTGTGTTATATATATGACATCCATTTCTGATATTTTCAACTGTATTTGACATTGTGTTATTCTATATTTTTCAATTCGATTTTATAGTTTTAGATTTTATATTCATAAGATGTTTTCACATCTAGGTTTGAGTTTTGAAAGGTGTTTACTGTGAATCCAAGGATCGTTCAGAAATTATCAGAATTGATTTGAACAAGTATTGATCGCGAAATTATCAATACTTGGTGTTTAATTTATTAATAATACTAAAATCAACCAATCAAACAAATAAAATAAGAATAATCAAACCGAGAGAACTCAATAATGTTGACCGTAATGCTTTCTTGTTGCTATTGATGTTGCTGATCTTGAATATAATGATTCGGATAATGATTACTGATGATTCTAATGATTCTCAACTGTTGTTATGTATGATCTATGTTGTTGATCTCGTATATATATATATATATATATATATATATATATATATATATATATATATATATATATATATATATATATATATATATATATAGATATCTAATTCTATTCTATTGCTAGCTATTTATGACATCCGTCACCGACAGGTTCGTCAATTAACGTGACACTCGTTAACTCTCATTGTGTATTCATTTTGTCGCGTAATCAATTCGTTCTAATTTCGAAATTCTTGTCTCATTTATTTGCGCGTTGACCTTAATATTATATAAATAATAAATGAAAATTTCAATTAATTTTATTTAATATCTTCTTTTCTTTTAAACTTTTAATAATGTTTATTATTATTATTATTAAAAATTATGATTAATATTATTATGACGATTATTATTATTATTATTATTATTATTGTTATTATTATTATTATTATTATTATTATTATTATTATCATTATTATTATTATTAATAGTATTATTAATATTATTATTAATATCAATAAAATTTGTAATTATTAATATTATTATTATTATAATTAATAAGTTCAGGGTTTAAATTGTAATTTAACTAAACTTGAGGGATTAATTAATTCAGCGTTCAGGGACTAAATTGCAATATTAAAAATATATATACAAACCGTCGCTTCACCAGCGATCACCGAAATCAACCTCGTTTCGCCACCGTTAGACACCGTCGGTTGCAGCCGTCTCATCATTTAGTTTTCCCGCAGGTAACCGATCGTCGTAAACTTCGTTTCGTTTCGTTTTGTTTTATTGTCGCGATTGGTTCGGTTGAATCGGGTGTTCGTTCGCGCTTCATGTGTATATGTATTCGACGGTATATATATATATATAAACATTTGTATGTGTGTGTATATATATATGTTTCGGTATATATATTGTATGTGTATATTATATATATATATGTTGTGTGTATTGTATGTATGTACCTGCGTATACATATGTATATATCGTGTGTGTATATATACAGCTGTGTATATATATATATATGAATGTGGGTGTGTGTGATTTCGTATGTGGGTTTGTGTAAGATTCATTGCTGCGTTTTCTTTTATTCGTTAGTGTGTTTTAGTGTATGTATTTGTATTGTGTTACAGCTGACGTATTGCTTCAACATCTATTTTGTCTGTTTAATAATCGATGTTGTTTATTGGCATTATGTATGTTTTATATGTTTATGTGATTGGTTAATTTGGGAAGAAACAATTCGGTAGGTCTGTAATTGAATCAAAGTGGGTTTCAACAAAAATAAAGGTCCCAAACATTTTTTTGGTATCATTTTTGGTTTTAGTGAGTAGATGGTGGTATTTTGTTATAATATTTATTATGATTATTAATATTATTATTATCATTATTGTAACTATTATTATTATTATTATATTTATAAGTATGATTATTATAATTATTATTAACATTTTGATCGTTAATATTATTAACACCATTACTATTATATTTATTAGAGGTTATTATTTTCCTTAGTATTATTATTGTTATTACTATTATTAATATTATTATCAAGATTATTATTATCATGATTGTCATAATTATTATTAATATTATGTTATTTAATATTAATATTATTATTGACATTATTATCATTTTTATTATTATTAATTTATTCTTTTACTAATAATAATAATATCTTTAATATTAACATCATCATCATTATTAATATTATTAGTATTGAATGTGTTGCATATATATATATATATATATATATATATATATATATATATATATATATATATATATTTGTGTGTGTGTAGCGCTTCGAACCCGTACCGACCCGAACCGACCGAATATACCTTTCACTCGTTGAACGCATCGTAAGATTTAATTACAATTAATAATAGGTGTTTGATCATGCGTCGTTCTCACTCTTCGAAGCTTTGTTCATCTTTTTCGTATCACATACAAGGTGAGTTTCGAGGCCCCTTTTTCATTACAATTGTTTACAAACTTGGGGGAAAAGTATGCTCACTCTTTTTTTGCTGTGAACACATTTATTCTTTGGGACTGTCGTGTTTTCTATTTTGTAAGTTTATATCTGGTACATGCATGAGTTTGCTGTGTGGTTCTGTATTCACAACTACTTAATTCCAGTGTTGAAACCGACGGACAGGTATTGATAGTACTATTGGGCTGACACCCCCACCCTTGTTTGTTGGTATACTAGTTGGGACCGACAGTGGCCAGGAACGGGCCCTAGGGTGAATATACTCCGACAAGATCTGTGTGGACGTCATAGGTTTAGTTGTGATGCTCATGTTTACATGTGAATTTGCTTGCTTACAACTGTTTACACTATGTCCTACAAAAACTATTACACAGTATCAATTATGTTTATACTTAAACTTGTGAACTCACCAACAATATGTTGACCATTTTGAGCATATCTTTTCAGGTAACAATCTTTGAGGATAGCTAGGGATACTGCCTTAGCGACGACCTTAGGATTGCATTTTAAACATATTGGATGTCTTTGACAATTACATTGGATTTTCTTTGTTATTCATGTTTTGTGAACTTGCTCCCGGGTTGTGGGACTTAGAATTCTTTTGATTCTTTGGCTATGTTTGTCGTGGAATTGACTAGCCACGGCACAAGTCTCCATTTATGTTGGGTGACGTCATGACACGTTGACTTTTCATCATTTACTGCATCTCTATTAACTAACAATGTGTTATGACGATCCCATCCGTTACATCCTCGTGTTTCCGCTTTAAGCGGGGGTGTGACACTATTTTGTTGCTATAATTAAGCTAATTAAACTTATCCAAATCCTCTCCATGTTTATCGGCTTAGGAATTTGAGCTTTACAACGAATCTAATATGAATAAAGTTTGTTGATGTGACGTGAAATACCCGCTTGAATAATATGTCTTCCGTCGTCATTAATGTTGTTGTTCTGTCACGTTGACTTGTTGACTTTATGTTGACTTCTGAGTTAAATTGGTCTTCCGTAGGAATTTACTCTTCCGCAGGTAGTCTGTCTTCCGCAGCAACTGTTGTACTGTACTTGTTCTTGTGCTTCCGCAGGAGTTCTTCACTTCCACAGCAATCCCTCCAGCAGCTTCACTTGTTCTTTTCTTGTTCAGCTGAAGTTGTTCTTCCGCATGAGATCCACGGATGTACATTCTTCAGTTATGTTCCTGAGAACATCTACGGAAGAACACTTTATTCATCCGCAGTTGTTCCAACACTTAGTTAATTTTCCAAACTGACACAGTTTAATGTTTCCTGCACATTCACACATACATTCTGAAATATATTATATCATAGATGAATATATTAAATGAAGTGCAAAATAAATGTTATTTAATTCATAAACACAATGATAATCAAATATATGCATATTATATCATCAAAGGCAATAATTACAATTATGATTACAAGAGTGATCTTATCATCTAAACCTATACATGAGTTCTATCCCTAACAGTACTCCCCCTTAGGTTTAGACTTTAGTAATCATTGGTTTAGCACTCTAAGCTCATTCACTCTTACCAAAATCTTTGATTTGAAGTAGTCTGCAATAGCTTGTTGATCTTCATACTTGCATGTAATCTGCCTTCTGCTCATCCTCTTCAATATCTTGAATTCCATACCAGGACATCCTCTTCAGTGGTGATTGTTGCAACAACACTATTGTTTGAAACCACCTCCAATTTGTCCTGTTCTGAAATCCTCAACTCTGTTATTGGTTTTATTTCAGTCCCAATAAGCTGACCAGCTTCATACTTTCTCCTTTTATGGGCCTTGGCATGCAATTTGTCTATGACTTGGATAAGATGCACATATAAGCACAAGTCATTCTGAGATTGTTGATCTTGCAGCCTTGGAAAATATTTGTCGTACAGATAGAAGGTATAGCTTGGGTGCAGCAACTTTATTTCTATTGGGTCAAAAATTCTTATACTGGTTGTTTTCTTTTGAGGATCATTCCTCAGCAGAACCAGTTCCTTATTCTTTTCTACATATCCCCAGTCAGTAATGGGGAATGTAAACTGATTGCCTTCTATTGTTTTGACTGATGCATAAGCTTTGTCTTCAGCTCCAACTATCTTCAAAAATTCTTCATCAACCAATAGAGATTTGGGCTGAGACTTCCTGAGCTTTCTCTTCATATGCTCTGCATCAACCAGTCTTTGCTTCCCTGAGAACATCTCCCTTGAACTTGTGACTCAGTTTGGTCACAAGTCCAGAGAAGTCTCTTCCTCTTGGACTTATGGGGTAATCGGTGATGGGGTTTGTAATGTATGCAGGCCTACATCTGGCAGTGCTAGTAGGAATTCTACTCGTGGGAAGTATTGTACCATGCCAGATTCCTTTTTAATCTGTGCACAGTCCCACTCACCATCATATTTCCAAGCTATTATTTGATGATCCTTTGCTTCTTCAGGCCTTGTGATGAGATCAAAGAATTGTATTAATGTATATTTTTGCTCAGTGATCTCTCTCACAGCAGTGCCTAGGGCCAGATCTTATGAGGAACTAAATCCTTTGGCTCTCTAATCATTTTCTCCTTTCCCTTATGCATATCTTTGGCTTTGACTATGGTGGGTTTAGCAGGAGTTTGAATTGGTTGTTGTTGATAGGAAGGTTTGGGAGCTCCGAATCTGAATTTTACTCCTGTATCTAGCTCTACTTTCAGACATGATCCATCATTGCTCTGAGTTCACCAACTGATCTTCCTTTTAGCTCATGGGGCTGGTAGTTATGGCTTTGTAACCAGCATGTCATTTTATATCTTGTAAGCTTGGCTGTATCACAGTGGCCCAAATCCTTCCTAATCTTCTCCATTGCTTTGTACTTGGAGAATATTTCATAAGTGCTGATTGGAAGCATCAGTCTTGCAACATCAAATTCTTTTAAAGCTTCAACCATTTCTCCCATATTCATCTTCTCGACCAATTCATATGGAAATCCATGATTGATTAATTGCATGAACATGGATGACTGTGGTCTTTCCTCTACTATGTCATCAGTAGTCAATAGCTTTTCTTGTTTGACTTCTTCAGACTCTTCCTTTATCAGCTCTTCCCATTCAGAGTCACTTTCTTCTACTTGTTGCTTTAATGGGGTTTGATGCTCTGGAAAATCTGGTTTAGTTCTTTTTGTTGATTCTCCAGATGCATCAGCTGTCTTCCCTAAGTATTTCCTTTTTCTGGTGTAAGTGATCATTGCTGAATCACTTTTGTTCTTTTTAGCTTCAGTCAATTTCTTCTTCAACCTTTCAATCTCATCATCTTTTAGTTTCAGTCTTTCAGCTTGTTTATCAACCAAATCATTCAAAGCATCAACTACTTCATTATTCATCACTGCATCTTCCCTCAGACTCTTCAATCTACTCTCCAGCTTCTCTATTAATTCATCTTTCTCCTTCACCTCCTTCTTTAACCTTCTTATCTTTTCTAGCTTTTTGTTCCCTTTCAGTACAAGGTTGTTGTATTCTACCACCAAATAGCTTTTGCTTACATTGATTTCTTCTTCATTTAGGTCATTCTCATTGTAAGCAATGACATCAATATAAGCACTCTCTTCTTATTCAACTTCCTCTTCTTTATCTTTCTCTTCTACATTAATACAGACTTCTTCTGTATCTCCATAATTAATAGCTTCATCAACATCCTCATCAAGGTGGAGTTCTTCTATTGGTGTTGGGCTGTCAATGGGTTCAGTAGGAGTGGGTGAGATGGTTGGTTCAGTTGGTGGTAGAGGAGATATGGGCTCTGTGGCACCAGTATCAATTGATGTTATGGAGATTGGTGAGTGTGGGAGTGAAGGTTGAGTCCTATCCTGACCAACTCTTCAGTAGAAGCAGTGTTGATTGATGTTGGTGATTGGCCAGGAGAGATGGGTTTAGTATTCTCACTTGAAGATGTCAAGTGGATGGGTGATGGTGGTGGCTGTGATTCTTGTTAGGGTGATTTGGGTGAAGTATGTTGTGGTGTTTGAGGCTAGGAGTGTGTGGCAGATGGGGCTGATGAGCTTTCAGTTTGTGGTTCCTCAACCCGCAGCAGCTCCTGAGGAATGTCCACATTCTTATCTAGTACATGAGCAAACATCTCCACACCTCCTCCTTCATACTGCCCTTTCAATTTTGTTAAAAAGGGATTTGCTTAAGTGGCTCTATACACCTATATCACATTCTCTCTCCACTTTGGGGATTTGTTCATTGATTATCAATTGGAGGAACCGAGGGAACATGAATATCTTATTCTCCTTTTGCACTTGCATATGATCGCAAAGGCAGTTCATGATGTATTTAGCATAATTATAGGTTCTTCCTTCAAAGATTCCTATGATCCCAGATGAGATGTGGCATGAGAATCTATCTAACCTGGACTTCCTGTTGGAGATGCACTTCAGGTAAGTATGGCAGAGGAACCGGTAAGGCTTTCATAGCCTACCCTTCTTGATTTCTCCGTGTTCATAGTCACCATCGTAGCCCATCAGATTGAATACCTTCTGGATGTATTCATGGTCGAATACATCCAGATGACCTTGTTCATTCTCTCTCAGTGCTAGGGCACTGCGGATTATTCCTTCGTTTACCCAAGGGGGTAAGTTCCCAATGGTCGCAGTGATCATGGTTCCTTCATCTCCTTTGACTATTGCAGCTGTATTCCAGAAATCTATCATGTGGGGTAGATAGATGACTGAGTCAGCATTCAGCACGTAGAAGAGTCGTGTTCTTCTCAGGTATCTTATGTCTCTGCATTCATCCTCTACATCTGGATTCAGAAATGCACAGACATTGTGGTCTTTTACGAACCGATTAGCCATGGTGATAGTGGTGTTAGCCTAGTGTTCGATGTAGACGATGAAGAAGGGGGTTTTGGATGAAGGGGTTTTTAGGTCAGTGTTTTGAAAATGAATAGAAAGGCCAACGGTCAAAGTACCTTTTTATACCTTATCAGACACCCATTTACAATTTTTACCCCTCCCAGGTTATTAACTATGCCTAATAAATAAGTAATAGCAGTTAATGATCACATAATTAAGCAAAGTATAATCCACGGAAATCATAGTTTTTTGTTTCTTCCGTACTTTATCTACGAAAGTGGACCCATTCTGTCTTCTGCAGAAACATCTGCGGATGAACAGATTTCACTGTATCTACGGAAGATAGCTCATGTCTTCCGTAGTACGCCTGCGGTTCCGAAGGGAATTAATTGATTAGTTATACTACTCAGATTAAGGGAATTAATTGATCAGTTATACTCAGATTCACGAGGTACTACTCCCCCTAAATTTGTGATTAATCATCTACGGATGATTTTATCATAACTTTATACGAAGATCGCATGATCAGTGAATGTGTAACTGAAAATCACATGAGTATAGTGTTATGTGGCAGGCAGTTGGTTGAGAAACTAAGGATCATACTATAAATCAAACACATTCCTGCTTATTTTGGTTAAGTGAAAAGCCTACTGGATCTAGTGCAAACTGAAAATATGGTGATCCGCAGAAGTTCAACCTAGAGTGCATGTTAGGCATGTCCGGCTAGTTATCATGTTTTGGAAAGAATTAAAGATAAACAAGGATGAATGCATCATGCAAGGTGTATGAAAATCTGTCTCCCAGATTGTGATCAAGTCATCACTTTATCACACATACCATGTTCTGTAGATTATAAGCTCTATCTTAAGATTTCTTTGAAATCTTATTAATGCCTTTTATGAATGCTCTTTGATTACTATGTAGTTGATCCTTTAGGATTCTTTTAGGAGCAGTTCTTTTTGGGAACTTTTAATGATCAGCATCAGGTCACCAGGTCTTTACTTACGTAAAACAGAGGTGCCATTTGACCCAGGTCTTTGCTTACGCAAAACAGAGGGTCATGATGCCCAAAGATAGAGGTTATAAGGTGTTACAACATAGTAAGTGTGCACAAGTGATAAGTTGTGTACTTTCTGATGAGACTTACTTGTTAACTCCTCATAATGACTTGTCCATACTAAGTCATCTTGGCTTTATGTTGAGCATGACATAGCTTATTTTCCACTCAGGATGAACCTATTCACATATTCAACACATCAGATCAGTAGTTAGTTAGTTAGGTGCAGGCAGGTTATATGTCATGTTTATAGCATACTATCATATCCGTAGATTATCAAAAGCCTTACACATAAGTTTATGTTGTATCCTCATATGAGCACAGTTAATGAGCCTATATACCTGTTGTTAATGTTTTGAAGCTATTCTAAGTTGATCATGCCTAATGATTCAATTAAGAACTTAAATCTTACTGAATCAAAGGCCTTAGTGAATAAATCAGCAAGCTGATTTGTTGTGTCCATTTTGATCAACTTAATTAGTCCCTTTTCTGAGCAGCATCTTAGAAAATGGTATCTGATTTCTATATGCTTAGTTTTACTATGTTGGACTGGATTAGCAATGATAAACATAGCAGCTGAATTGTCTATATATATTGGTGTCTGGAGAAAATTGTAACCATAATCAAGTAATTGATTTTGTAACCATAGAACCTGGGAGCAGCCTGCTGAAGCAGCTATGTATTCAGCCTCCAGTTGTTGATTTTCTATTGTTGTTGCATCCTCCATAGTCACTGTCTGAATAGGAGTAAAGCTTGAAGTCTCCTTCTTTGGGATACCAAAGTCCAAGTGATGGTTTCCCTTTAAGGTATCTGAATATTCTCTTTACTGCATTCAAGTGAGACTCCTTTGGATCTGCTTGATACATAGCACACACACACACAACAAACATTATGTCAGGTCTACTAGCAGTTAAGCACATTAATGATCCTATCATAGATCTATATAATCTTTGATCAATAGACTTCCCTGTTAGATCTGGTACAATTTTATCTATAGTAGATGCTGGTGTTTTGCATGATGCACAGTCTGCAAGGTTGTATTTCTTTAGTGTCTGAAGGATATACTTTTCTTGATTGATGAAGATGCCATCTGTTTTCTGATGAACTTGTAATCCTAAGAAGAAAGTTAATTCTCCCATTGAAATCATCTGAAACTCAGATTGCATTAAGGCTTCAAACTCTTCATAGAGTCTCTTGTTTGTTGATCCAAATATGATGTCATCAATATATATTTGAATAACTAAGAGATCTTGATATTCATATTTGAGGAAGAGTGTCTGGTCAATTGTTCCTCTTTTGTATCCATGTCTTAGGAGAAACTTGGACAGTCTTTCATACTATTTTCTTGGTGCTTGATGAAGTCCATATAAAGCTTTATCAAGCTTGTACACCCTGTGAGGGTAATCAGGATCTTCAAATCCTGGTGGTTGAGAAACATAGACCTCTTCATCAATTTTACCATATAAGAAGGCACACTTTACATCCATTTGGTAAACTGTGAACTTCTTATGTGATGCATAAGCCAAAAACACTCTTATTGCCTCAATCCTTGCAACTGGTGCAAAGACTTCATCATAGTCTATGCCTTCCTCTTATGTGTAGCCTTGAGCAATTAGCCTTGCTTTGTTTTTGATTATTATTCCCCTGTCATCTAGCTTATTTTTAAATAACCACCTTGTGCCAATGGGATATTGGCCTTCAGGGAGATCAACTAGATTTCACACCTTCTGTTTCCTGAATTGCTGAAGTTCTTCTTGCATTAATTTAATCCAGCTGTTGTCTTTCAAGGCTTCTGTTATGTTGGGAGAAACTACTTGTGATAAAAAGCAGGAGAATAGACAAGTGTTTGTAGCTCCCCCTTGACTTCTAGTAGTTCGGTTATGGAGGTCACCTATCATGTTATCAATTGGGTGATACTTATGTGCTCTAACTGTTGGTACATCATTAACTTGGATGGATGAATCTAGGTTTGTGATGTTGGTTGTTGGAGATGAGGTTAGTTGTGATGGAGAGTCAACATAGTAGTTCATCTCATTTTCTGGTGCAACTGTCTGAGTTTCCACAGAAACATGTATGCCTTCCGGGGTAGTGGACATGTCATCCGCAGCAGGGACTTGATCAGCTGTAGTCTCTGCAATAGATATATCTGTATGTGGCAATGATGTGAGGTGGTTTGAGGTGATCTGGTCCTTGGGGGATTTCAGACCATCATCTGTGGAAGTAGAGACATCTACGGAAGTAGATGGTACTTCTGCTGATGTGCATGGTGTAAGATCATCCGAACCATCTTTACTTCAGGTTCATTATCACTTTGGTTCTCTGAAGGAATGACTCTGGGTGGATCAGCTGTCAATGGTACACCCATATTTGGAGGGACATAGGGGTAACATGTATCAGCGGCACCTGTCACGTTAAGATAACCAGAGTTAAATGAGTTAGTTAATGCATCTATGTCAAACAGCCAAGATGATCCTTTCACTGACTGTGAAAATAAAGATTCATCAAAGGATACATTAGGAGTTTCTTCCACTATGTTATCATGTGGAATATAAACTCTATATGATTTAGATGTTGATGAGTAACCAACAAAGAAACCATCATAGGCTTTTTCAGCAAAATTTCCTAACTGTTCTTTTGTGTTTAATACAGATACGTGACACCCAAAAGCTTTAAGATATCCTATAAAAGGTTTTCTATTAAACAGAAGTTCATAGGGTGTTTTATTATATTCTTTGACAATCAAAGTTCTGTTTTGAACAGTGCAGGCTGTGTTCACAGCTTCTGCCCAAAATGTTATTAGTAGATGTAAGTCAGCTAGCATTGTTCTTGCTGCTTCAATTAGAGTTCTGTTTCTCCTCTCAGCAACTCCATTCTGTTGAGGAGTTCTTGGAGTACTAAATTGCCTATCTATGCCTTTATCCCTGCAAAATGAGTCTAAGACATAATTAACAAATTCAGTTCCATTATATTTCTCAGTATCTTGATTCTTAGATCAAGTTTATTTTCTATCTTAGTGATGAACTCCATTAAAATTTCCAATGTTTCACTTTTATGTTTTAAGAAAAATACCCAAGTAAATCTAGTGAAATCATCAACAATCACCAAACAGTACTGCCTTTTGCCAATGCTTAACACATTGGTGAGACCAAAAAGATCCATGTACAGTAACTTTAGTGGTGTTGTGTTTGTGTTAATTGTTTTGGACTTATGTGATACTTTATGTTGTTTGCCTTTATAGCATGATAAATAGTGATTAGAACAGTAAAATTCTTTCTTTGGAACACCAATAACTAAGTCATTTTCCACCAATTTATTCATGTTCTTCATGTTGGAATGAGTCATCCTCCTGTGCCAGAGTTGTGCTTCATCTTCTGATAATTTAGAGATCAGGCATGTTTTTTTGCTTGTTAGTGCTATGTTGTTCATATCCAACACATAGGTGTTACCTTTTCTTGGTGCTTTAAGAAGGATCCAGTCTTCTGGAATTTTGAAACCTGGCTTAAGAATGTAGCAATCAGAGTTATCAAAGAAAGTAGTATAGTGTTGGTCACAGATTTGTGATACACTTAGTAAGTTAAACTGTAAGTTTTTTCAAAAGTTAACTTTTTCAAACTTTAATGCTCCATTTGTTACCATTCCTTCACCAGTAATTTTACTTCCCTTCTTATCCCCACCAAATGCTACATATAAAGCATTCTTATGTTTGAAGTCCTGCTAGAGGGTGCAGTCTCCTGTCATATGCCTGGAACAGCCACTGTCAATATACCACTTATTGTCAGCCCTCCTTGGATGTTCCTGTAAACAAAAATGAACTTAGTTAGACTTAGGAGCCCAAGCCTTGCTGGTCTTGGGCTTGACATTGTTATTTAATGTATCAACTTTCTCATGAATAAGACTTGAAGTTTCTAGATTAGCTGTACAGTCTGTTAATTCATTATGTTTAGTTTGGGGTGAGGATGTATTGGTTGATGAAGTTGAGGTGATGTCTTCTTGATTCATACTGACTTGGTTAGTCATTTTTGTTTGAGACTTCTTCTTTGATGTGGATGATGAGGAATTGCCAGAAAATGTTTCTGCATCCTTTGCTTTGGACTTAAGCACATCATTGCCTTTGTCAAAGTGATCAAAAAAGTTGTCTTCTTCCTCAAGTGCTACCTTTTTGTGTGCTGCATTCTTTTGCACTTGTGATTTCTCCTTCTTATTCTTTAATTGCACCTTAGCAACTTTGTTGTTTTTCTTAGTAACTTTCTGTTCTTGTTATTTTTTCTTTTGATTTGAATCTCTATCATCTTTAGAAGATTGTGAGTCTGTTTCAGAGGTATCTACTTTCTTTGTCTTGACAATCTTTGTTTTGTTCTTCTTGTTGAAGTAGCATTCCTTTGTAGTATGGTTGTTTTTGTTGCATATTGCACAATATTTGTTGAAGTAACAATCTGAAGTCATGTGATTATTCATGTTACATATTAAGCAATAGCTGCTGAAGTAGCATTCTTCTGTGCTGTGGTTGTGCATGTCACACCATTTACAGTAAACTTCATCTTCATTGTCAGATGCATTCCTTTTCTTTGCCTTCTTTTTGCTTATCAGTTTTTGCTTCTTTGATTCCTTTTCAAATTTAGCTGCTAATGAGTCTTTTCCTCTTCCAGACATGATATCAAAAGGTTCTTGTGTTGTATCTTTTGTGACCTTTTTCTTAATCTGTTCTGATTTCTTCCGCAGATGATCTGCGGAAGTTATGTTCTTTTCTCCTGATTCTCTTTTTGCTAACTTTTCTTTATTTAGTTTATTGAATGCATGTATCCCTTCATTTAATTGCTAAATCCTTGTGTGGATTGTCTTTAGCAGATTTCTTTGTTTTGGTGGATAGGGTAGTTTTAGTTCATTTAGTACCTTTGGAATTGAGTATTCTTTTAACACAGTTTTATCCTTACCCTACCCAGCATTATTAGTCTCAGCCTCTTCATCTAAGTCATCACAGTTGTCATAATCAAATTCTGACAGCTCGGAGTCTGATGAACTAGATTCAGATGACTCAGTATTATTAAGTTTATCTGATGACTCAGGTATGAAGTGATTAGATAAGCTGTTGGTCATTGAGTCAGGTAAAGGAATATAATTGTTGGTAACTGGTGGTGCAACTGCATGAAATCCCAATCCTGACTTGTTCTTAGACTCAATATGAGAGTTTAACAGTTTCTCATACTGTTGTGATGACAATTGGATTTTTGCAGTTTCACCTCAGTAGATGCATGTTCTGACATAGATTTGGTTAAAGATGTAGTCAGATGCTCAACTTGTGCTTTTAGATTGTAATTTTCAGATACAAGTTTATCTAAATCCTTTTGTAAAGAATTAATTTTGACTTGATAAAGTTTGTGTTCTCTAACATGAGATTCATTTAAGAGTAAGGTTTCTTTTACTTTATCAGCCAATTGTTGAGCATGTGTTCTATATCTTTCTACTTCATCTATGCAAGAAGGGGAACATAACCTTTCTCTTACCTCAGTGGCCATTGGAGGGACTTTGTTTTCCATATTGGCCATCAAAGCTTGGTTTTCAGCAAGTACTTCCTTCTCATACATGCTCCAATCACAAGTACCATCCTGCAAAATAATTAAACTAGTTTCTTTAGTGTTAAAGATACCTGTTGTATTGTTTGGTGGGGATGTATTGGTTAATAGTAGTTGTGTGAAACTCCTTTGACTAGGCTGTTTTGAGTCAGTTGACTGCTGTTGGCTGTTATTGCACTCCCTTGAAAAGTGTCCAAATAGATTGCACTTAAAGCATCTCACTTTGGACTTATCTACACCAATTTTTGTTGTTCTTCCTCCAACAGACAATCCTTTGTTTCTTTTCATGTACATCTTGGCTCTATAGGCAATCATTGCCATTTGCCATTGCAGATCCATCTCTTCCACTTCATTAGGATGAAGTTCTTTAGATCTTGTTGACAAAAGTGAGCAGGAGTCAAGGTGCTTCCTAGATAAGCCTGAAAGATTGAGCTGAAAGCTGCAAAGGACACTTTCTGTTCTTTAGTCTCCAGAACCATAGTAATTGGTTCTGTTTGATTGTTATTCTTCTTGCTTTTGGATTCATCAGCCTTTTCTTTTGTCTGTTTGTGCTGATTGCTTTGAGTTCTTGATTTTGAAGGCTTTGCTGCGTAGAAACTTGTTTCTCCTTCCTGTTCACCTTCATCACTGGAGTTGTCTTCATCTTTATTGCAGATGAATGCACTGCCAGTATTCTTCAAATCTTTGAATTGATAAGGTTCTATAGGTGCTTTTACACTTTTTTTCTTGTCTTTTCATCCAGCTCCAATGCTTCTACTTTTGCCACTAGAGTGTCTAGACCTATTGTTTTTAGATCAATAGTATTTTTAAACATGGACACAGTCTGTGTCTAGTTTTCAGGCAAAGAATGAAGCATCTTTTTATTCAGTTCTTCATTGCTGTACTTAAGTTCAAGGATGTTCATCTCTGTAACAAGTTGCATGAATCTAGGCAATTGTTGAGGGACTGACTCACCCGGAATATGATGGAATGTTTCATATTGTGCACGGAGAGTATCCTTCTTTATGCTTCTAATCTCGTCACTACCTTCACACAGAGTGTGCAGGATTTTCCATAACGAGTTAGCTGTTTTGTATGATTCACACCTGATCAAGAGTTCTTCAGGCAAAGCCATAGTAAGCATACTATAAGCTTTGATGTCAATCTTGACTCTCTTGGCATCATCAGGTGATAGATTCTTTAAACTGATGGGTTGATTATTATCCTTATAATCCGCTCCTAAGGCAGGTGGGATATAAGGTCCTTCGGTAATCGAAGCCCATAAGTCAGAATCTGTGTAATTAACATGATTTCTGAACCGGATTTTCCAGGTTTTAAAATCAGATTTGTTTTCCAGTTTAGGAGGTTGATAAGCACCAACAACTGAGTTACTCATGTTAGTTAATTTTGAAAAATAGAGGTTTTGTTTTAAAATTGAATTCGATAAAACTAATCAAAGCTGATAGATCAATTGATATGTCTCAATGAGCACCAAGCTCTGATACCACCTGTGAATCCAAGGATCGTTCAGGAATTATCAGAATTGATTTGAACAAGTATTGATAGCGGAATTATCAATACTTGGTATTTAATCTATTAATAATACTAAAATCAACCAATCAAACAAATAAAATAAGAATAATCAAACCAAGAGAACTCAATAATGTTAATCGTAATGCTTTCTTGTTGCTATTGATGTTGCTGATCTTGAATACAATGATTTAGATAATGATTACTGATGATTCTAATGATTCTCAACTGTTGTTATGTATGATCTATGTTGTTGATCTCGTATATATATAGAGAGATCTAATTCTGTTCTATTGCTAGCTATTTTGTTGCTATAATTAAGCTAATTAAACTTATCCAAATCATCGTCATGTTTATCGACTTAGGAATTTGAGATTTACAACGAATCTAATATGAATAAAGTTTGTTGATGTGACGTTGAATATCCGCTTGAATAATATGTCTTCCGTCGTCATTAATGTTGTTGTTCTGCCACGTTGACTTTATGTTGACTTCTGAGTTAAATTGGTCTTCCGTAGGAATTTACTCTTCCGCAGGTAGTCTGTCTTCCGCAGCAACTGTTGTACTGTACTTGTTCTTGTGCTTCCTCAGGAGTTCTTCGCTTCCGCAACAATCCCTCCAGCAGCTTCACTTGTTCTTTTCTTGTTCAGCTGAAGTTGTTCTTCCGCATGAGATCCACGGATGTACTTTCTTCAGTTATGTTCCTGAGAACATCTACGGAAGAACACTTTATTCATCCGCAGTTGTTCCAACACTTAGTCAATTTTCCAAATTGACACAGTTTAATGTTTCCTGCACATTCACACATACATTCTGAAATATATTATATCATAGATGAATATATTAAATGAAGTGCAAAATAAATATTATTTAATTTATAAACACAATGATAATCAAATATATTCATATTATATCATCAAAGGTAATAATTACAATTATGATTACAAGAGTGATCTTATCATCTAAATCTATACATAAGTTATATCCCTAACATTTACCATACGGTTGATATTTCTGCCTATGTCTTTTATGCATCCTCATAAAATCAACAAAATTTAAATAATAAACTAAGAATAAATGAAAGTTTGTATATTTATATCTATACTATATAATAAAAGAATAATTAGATTGACACATTACCTTCTATTGTGCATTCTAAACTTTCTTCCCATCCTCATCACATAGTATTTTTTTTTGTCATAACGTGTAGCTCAAAGTATTTAAATGATTAATTTTGTATATTCTTATGTTGATAGTTTCATTAAATGTTTAGTTATATGTTGCATTATCTCGAGTTACAAGTAGACAAGAATAAAAATTATTAATATTAGACAATGATGATAAAATTACAAACAGAACATCAAATTTTGTATACAAAGAAGTTTTCGGATGTTTATGAATATTCTCATGTTTAATATAATTTTTTTATTACCTAAAGTTTTTATTTATAAGTTTATTCCATTCCATATTATGCATTATTTATACTTATAAGCATTGATAAAGAAAACCTGCTAATATTAGATATAAATGATGTTAAAAATTAAACAAGAAAATTAATATACAAAGTATTAACAATAATATTATGACTTACACATCTTTTTTAAACAAAAGCAATTTTTACTGATTGAACCCGTGTATTACCTGGATCTTTAGTCTAGTATCAATCATTCCACTCTAATAAAATGGTAACTATGGTGGACAGTGGCAACACCATATTCATTCTCACAAAAATTTTCCCGCTTCTCTCTCCTATTAAATAATTACCTTAATTACAAATAATATTATTTAAGTCTTTTTTAGATTAAAAATGGTTTTCTAATAAATTAAGAAAGATATATTTTTATTGATGTTATTTATAAAGAAGCAAATTTTTATAAAATAAGTTTTTTTTTCTAAAACATCAAACTTGATTGAAAATATGAAATATTTTAAATTTAGTGTTTTTAAAAAGTAAATTTTTTATAACAAAAAATAATTCAAAATGATAGTTATTATAAGGATATTTATAAAAATGACAAATTTTTAAACAAAATGTTTATTTTTTTTTTGAAAAAAATTTATAAAGTTGATATAGTTGTTTTATTACTTATAGTTTTTACTCCTACGTAATTTAAATCATATCTTATCTTAGAATATTGTTTTATAATTAAGTAAAAAAAATTTATATTTAATATTATATTTATTCAACCCGTGTAATATACTAGTTTACTAAAGCTAGTATATAATAAAAGAAAGGGTTTAAACCACGTGACAAGATTTTAGGCAATACATTGCCACATGGCATATATTCACAATATTCAATTGTCACGTGACATTTTATTAGCAATATGATTTATAAAAAAAATCTCATAATAATGTTTAAATAGTATTTAATGTCCAATTAAATAACATGCTACAATTAGATTTTAAAATTTAATGAATGAAATGAAAATTCAAAAACTTTAAATTTCAATTTTATTATGCAATTAATCCTAGATTTTATTTAAAAATAACTAACTAATTAGTCAAAATTTAAAATTTAAAACTAACAATTTGAATATTCAAATTGAACATATGTAGTTCACAAATTTTACATTCCAATAATAACATTTATATAAGTATTTTGGGTTAATAATTTCAAATTTTAAAAATCTTTTATATTTTAACAATATCATATAATATTTACCAGTATTATATAACATTATATCATTATTTTTATATATATATATATATATACATCAATTTTTTTTCTATTTACTCTTCTTCCACTATCAAAGATATTTGAAAAATATACGAAATAACTTCTCATATAAAATAGTCCACTATCAAAGATATTACTAATAGCCTATATATTAAACTGATAGCCTATATATTAAAGATATTTGAAAAAAAGGGTAATTAATAATTAATAATTAATAATTTTTATTAATATTTTTTTTTTATTTACTCTTCTTCCACTATCAAAGATATTTACTCTTCTTCACTAAAGATGATGATAGATTTGCAAAATTGGATGGTATATGTGACCTTGTTTGTCTAATGGTGAAAACTAAAAACCATAAAAGATATTTCTATTTTTTGGTTTATCGGATATTAAAGCTAGCGTTGGTTTTACCGGTTGCAACCGCAACTGTCGAGAGATATTTTACTAAATTAAAGCTTATCAAAATGGATTTAAGCAATCGCATGCGTGAAGATTATTTAAACAATGCTTTAATTTGTGCGTCAAAAGAAAAACGTTTGAAAAAATAACAAATGACACAATGGATCAATTTCAAATGATAAAAACACGAAAAGAAATCTATTAGGTATTTATTTAACTTTTTTATTACCATGTTATTTTTTTCATTATTGAATGAATAACTGTAAAAATTGTGATACTCCTGATCATTTAAACTAGATCATCCACTGCCTACTACTAGCCCTAGCATAAAAAAAACGACTGAGTTAAACTATTTGTAGAACGAGAATAGATGCAATAAAACCAACCACAAACTAAATCTACACGTAATAAAATCACCAAAAGCTTCAACAAAAACGACTCATAAAAGTCCGAAACTTACCTTTCTGTCAAGAGTTGAAAAACCGTTCATTTTCAATCATTCGTATAAACAGCAACAAAAACAAGTAGCATATTTATCATACATTAAAAACCCTCAATTTATATCACAACCTATATTGTCCACACTTAAGTCTCATAGTTGATAGTTGAGCAAACTTCCATAGAGATAATGATGTAGTTATGCTGATACTGCTTCTTCTGCACCACTAGAGTAGTCTTCTTCATCCGTGCTATAATCGTAATAATATTCATCATCATCATCATCATCTTCCACCTCATCACCGTTCTTGTCGTAAGCAAGTCCCCTCCCATTTGCTTTTGCCTTTAGCTGTTCTTGTATTCTATCTCTAATGGCTGTTCCCTGAGATTTACAAAACATTATGTTCTTCGTTAGTTTCATTTCTGGCTTTTCAATTATTGGTTAGTATAAATATGTGCCAAGATTCGAGTGCGTGGTATTAGAGATGGTAAAATGGAAAGGTTGAGTGGGTCAGGAAATGGTCAAGTGGACCATTTTGTACGGGTAGAGAGGGTCAGGTTGGGAACCAGGAAGCCTTTAAGTCCTTTTCTAAGTTCATGACATACAAGATCAAACTTCTTTAAATAAATTGGCTAAAAAATAATGCATTTTGAATACACTTTCGGCCTATTTAACCTAGCTGACAGGCTTCCAATTTAGCTTATCTGAACAAATTTACTCAAATCGACCCATTTAACCTTACATGGTTGAAATGGCCAACTCAATGTATTTGTATTACTGGAGGAAAGGTGAGTTTGGGTGCGGTTGTGGATGTGACAGAGTGAGAAATAGACAAGTACCATTTTATGGCAACCCTCTTCAAACATTTCAAGAAACCCAGCTACCAAACGATCAGCATTCTCCACCCAGAGGTTATGATTCATACCAGCAGTTTTCGCCACCGTTTGGATCTGTAATATGGACACAAAAACTAATTAATAATAAGTATAATTAACAGCTTCATCACACTTGCTAGTTTAAGGGTCACAGACTTGCATCCTCTCTACGATTGCAAGGTAATGTTGCAAAAGATATTGCCAGGCTCGGAAGGATTTGATAAGTAGGGTGGCTAAATGACCAAGTCAGATGTGTTAGGTAAAGGATCATAACAGGCCCTGATCAAGCAACAGTTTATGTGGGTCGGGTGACATGCAAAAAATTTGTTCTGTTTTTGAAGTTTTATAAATAATTAATTTGTATATAGATTACACAACTATACTTAAATGTTTTAGCTTAACCCATTTGATATGTTGTTAAAACAAAACCCAAAGAGTCGAAATTGTATATGAGCTGTTATCATTAAGTGCTCCAAGAATCTAAAATTAGTAAATTGTGAAATCTCCTAGCCATTTAATTAACCCCGCAAATTTTAATATCTACAATGTGACAACTGCTGAAAAGAGCTAAAAAGTTCAGATACATTATTTAGAACTAGTTGCCACCTGCCCAAACCTTAAAAAGTATTGGTAAGTAATAAGGGGACAGGTTGAGTTGACTTGCATACTTTTTTGGTCCACTTTTGTAAAATTGATTACGAATAATTAAAAGGGAGCACCCGGTGTTTGGCTTTGCTTTCGCATTGCGCAGCATTATAAATAATTAAGATGTTAAATACGATTATAGAAAATACATTTCAAAGTAAAATCACGAATGTCTGAATAGATAAATTTAGGAAGTAGTAGGTATTAAATATTAACTTAGGTGATTTTCAAATAGTTTGACCTGACCAGATTCATTTGAGCTAACATTTTTATCAGTCGTTTGACCTGTTTGTAACACATGACTGATATAGACACATTCATCAGGAAATGAAATAAGTAAATAAAAGAAAACATAATGCTTTATGGCACTAAATATCCTAGATACCTACAATTATATTCTAACACTATAATGAGCAAAAAATATTGTTAATAAAAAAATACTTGTCTTTTCTTCCACCTTTTCTTGTTGCTTCTTTACTTTTTCACGCAGCTTCTTTAAACCCATGTTCACTCTCAACCTCTTTTCCTAAAACAAGTAAGAAGAGAAAAGGTCAAGTCTTCACCGAGATGAAAGTCAATTGAGTTACATTATACCACAAGAGTAGATAACATTGATCAATTGAGGTACATAATACTGCAAGAGTAGATGACGATTGATCAATATTAAAATATCAAGAACTCACTTTCACGTAGCTAACACCAAGTTCTTTTCTCGAGTACCCTCGATCCAAGTTGCGCATCACATACTCATTGTAGTCCTTGACAATTCTCATGATTATATCTGATGTCGAAATCCCTTCCGTCCGTTTTGTCTCCTTAAATCTTCCAATCGATTTGACCTGCACAGAAATAATTGAACAAGATCCACTATCTTTAACTTTACAAGTTAAAGAAATATTTAGATTAAGCTCATGAAACATTATAAAAGAGAGAACATATGTTAATATTGATTGAGAGGTTCAACTTACAAACTCATAGACATCATTTCCAGCACCACTTGCATCAGCATAGCTGAATTTATGAAGTCAGACACTATTAATATTATTATGCATCATATATTAAGTTTCAAATAAATGTTCTAGTATATTCCATTAAGCCAACTTTCATAGTTGGCTATAGGCTAAAGGTCCACCTAAGCAGAAGGAAGTTAGCCACATGTAACCTTATGTGTATGGATGCATTCCTATAAATGTACATGTGTGCGTGTGTGTATATATGTATGTATGTATGCATGCATATGTGTACGCATACTTACGGAAGAGAATCATGAGCCACGTAATCTATCGCATGTTTATCCATAAATTCTTGCGTAAGTACCCATGGTGCATCCGGAATAACTTCATCAACCCACCTGCATAAGTCCGATAACAATGCACAATTATCTCATAATTGTTGATTGTTTCACTTATATAAATGAATGCTCAACAATTATAAAAGAAAATACTGCAAGACTCAGTTAAGCACTAAATTACAGAAAATATCATAAAACTTTTATTATTACAAGCACAAGTCTTGGGCAATCAAATCAAACCTACTTGCAGTGACGAAGAGATTCATAACGCTCCTGGTCAGTCATGACTGTTTTACCCTTCAGCCTGTGAGTGACTTCATCATTGCAACATCCAACAAGCAAATAAGTATTTGGAAACCTATAAATAATATGAGAAAACAATGTTAAATGATATGCATACATTGCTGACATGTTTATATTGCATAACTTTAGGAACTATGCAACATAAAAATGAGAGGGAAAAATTAACTCATTGTTAGTTGTTTATTGCTTTCCTTCATTCCTTCACAATAAAATCAAGGACAGTGTTTCTTAATGATGGGAGAATGATAAGTATTGAACAGTAAACAAAACAATACAGGTTGCCATATAATATTCAAACAAAATGGCTGTGAGATATCTTTCAGTAAATTATATGTAAGTAATCTAGTGGGGGCATCAGACTAGTAGTTTAATGTTGTGGATCTTTTATGTAATTTAGCGGTAACAGGGAGGTAGTACTAACCTTGTTGCTTAATTGGAAATGGAATTTTATGTAGTCCCTCTATATTTTCTTTAATTCTTTGATGTCAATATATTCATTCAACGGCTGATTTTTCCTCCTAGTAGATCTAGAGTTTTCTATTCTATTATAACCTACAAATATTGTTGTTCTTCCTATTGTTAGATACCAGGTAATTATTATTGGGATGATATATATAATATATCACATACTTTTCGATACCATTTTATGTAAAAGTCAGGTTCTCTACTTCTCAGCACAGCTTTACATCTAGAATACAACCCTTGCTTTGACACTAAATTGACCAGTATTACTGGAGATTGCAAGAGTGGAAAATGAGTTACTTTCCGCAATGCTATTTCTAATTTTCTATTCAATTTAATGTTCAACACAAGGGGAAGTATGGCAATGTTACTGTTTATTTTTGCTTGGGATTATAGGAAATTTTTGCTTAGGTAACTAAACCACCAGAACTCACTGTATAAAGCTTTTCTAAACAAAAGAAAAAAAAATACATCAATCCATGGTTGTCGAAAATGTTACAGAAACTATCAAAAACTTAATGGTAATAGTGACCATTCATAAAGAGGGCCGTATAATTCAAACTAGATATCGGATGAAAGTGTTATGACAACCTCACATGAAGTATATTTATTTTGGAAAGATCAGTTGCAACTTCTTTATAGGCGAGTCAAGATGGATTCTCTACTTTTTCAGCACAACTTAAAAACAAAGAGTTTGAAGCATCCATGGTAGAGAAAAAGTGTCACAATGTCCAAAGTTTATAATTGTTCCATCCTTTTCAAGACGAGAAACTGAGGAATGAGGATACGAAAAATATTAGGTGATTACAGAACACTAATATTATAGCGTAGGAACTAAACGCCAAAATGATTCATTTTAACACTTACGGCCCCTGTTGTCAATAGCGCGCTATGTAAAGATGCGCCCTTCCCTCGCTATTTGCAGATAGCAACTACATAGCGGAATTTTTGATTTTTTAATTTTTTTTAATTTTATTTTGGGTAAATATGAGATTTAGATGATTAGTAATAGAGTGTTTTAGTTATTTTGGGGGTGTTTGCTTAGATTTTCTACTACTTTATTGCTAAACATGCTTATTTATTGAATGTAAAACATTCTTACATATTATCCTACTTAATCGCTAAACACGAAATAGCGGTCGCTATTACCGCTATTCGCTACGTTTCATATAGGTGGCTTGTAGCTATTTACCGCAATTCGCTATTGACAACTATGCTTACGGCTTTGAAATCTAGAACTAGTTGGTACACTTATAACATTTTTAGGGCGCTTCAACATGTTCCCTGTTTTATACAGTATTCACTAAAGATAAAGTTTTTAACAAAATAGAAAATGATTCCATCAAAATGCTCTCCTTGTTTAAAGAATTAACTCTCGGTGTGAAGCCCTCACCTATCATGTGAATTAAGAATCGTAACATTTTAAAACCCTAGTTTACTTCCAGTGTGAAGCTTTAAAATCCTATTTCATACTTTATAGCGTCATTAACATTTTGGCTCTTATTGTACACCAATTACTCTACACCAACATTCATTGATACTTAATCACAGTCACCAATAGACACAACGTTCATAAAAATCCTCCAAAAAGTCCAAACACACACACACACCTTTCACTAAGTGAGCAAAATCAAAATCACGAAGTAGAACTCGCATTAAGCAAACCTAATTCAAAATCAACATCTCAAACAACAGATTCCAAATAGCAAACCACACAGAAATCCAAATCGAAATCGTGAACATGAAGCAAGCAAAAGCCAGATCCAGACGCTGAATACACAAGCACAACTATCAATCAAGATATGAAGTCATGTTACCGGAGATACTTACGACTTCTTCGCTTGCTCAAGGGAACGAGCATGACCGAAGTGAAAAAGGTCGTATATGCCGTCGGCGTACACACGCACAGGTCGGTCGGTCGGTGGTTCCACCATCCAATTTTGCTGCTTGTGTTCACCTTCCATGATCGACGTTGAATCCTTCGAACAGAAGAGAAGATCGTTGGGGTCGTCTTGTTCTTGTTGTTGTTGATGTTCTCCCCCTTTGCTGCTTACGAAATAACCAGACTGTGATGCAAGTTTTTTAGTGGCGATTGTACCCCTTGTTTAAACCTTCCCCTCCGAATATTCGTAATATGTTTTTTTTTCTTAAATAAATCTCATGTGGGTGAGTTTGGCTTGCGTATACCCCGTGTGTGATCGAGTCTTTTTTGAAAGCACAATTTGTCTTGATCTGTTTCAAACAACGATTATACTTACTCTGATAAAATTTTAAATATATGATACCAACTATTTTAGTTCACACGTAGGGTGTCCTGATAACAGGATGTGACATGGTGCCTCAATTGTTAATATTGAAGAGAGATTAATGAAGTATTACGTCTAGGGGTTATCCACAAAGTTCGAACCCACATCAAGGTTATTTCCCTAAAGAAATTTGAATCATTGGTTTAGTTAAGTGTAATCGTTTACAATGATGTGGTTGAAGAAGAACCAATGGGTGATGAACCTAGGAAGAAGTGGAGCGATGATTTTAAAATGCTTAGGGTAACAAGTCAAGTGTTAATACTAAGTGGATGAAAGTGAAAGATTCAGGTGAATCTTAGAAGTGTGAACTAAAGGACAAGGTCGAGTGTAGGATAGGTACAAACTTATACTATAACTATGGGAAAATAGGATAATCTTCAAAGATAGCCCAAAACTAATCAAAAGCTATAACTTTGGTGAAACTGGACACTACAATAGAGATTGTAAAAATACCAAAGCTGAGAGCTCAAGAATTGAAGAAATGATGACAACAAAGTGGTGACAAGCCTGGTGCCAAAGTCAAGGGCTTATACCATGACATAAAAGAAAGCGAAAGTTGAGTTTGATGTGGTGTCAGGTATAGATCTAGTTTTTTGTTCTAATACTAGTAAAGGTAAAGATATATAAGAAGCCTTTGAAGTAAAAAATGTTATGGACAAGTCTACTAAGATAGTGGAAGCTATACATGATTTTTACATATAACTTGAATGTCATAGGTTTCTTATAAGATTGTTTAATGACCTTAGCAGAATTTGATGTTGTGTTAAGAATCGACTGGTTAGCCCCCTTATGGGGCTAACATATTCATCAAAAGAATATGATCCGTCTAACAACGCGTGGGAGTAATCCAATTATGAATTATGGTGACAAAGTCTACTTGGTGTCAAATTAGATCAATGGTCAAGGCAAAAAAGATTATGAGGCTAGGGTATTAGCTTATTTGTTTATGTTAAAGATGCTAAAGCTGAAATTAAAGAGTTGATTGATGTACTTGTGGTGTGTAACTTTCTTGATGTGTTCCATAAGGACCTACTAGGAGTGCCATGTCACACCTCGACCGATGGCGGAATCAGTGGGGCAAACGAATGTGAATCGATTATTCTTAGCACATGGCATTAAATAAGTTGAAATAATATTAAATGGAATTTTTATTAATAATAACTAGTCAAACGTTTCATTACAATCAAACATAAACTCAAAAACAAACATAATAATTGTCTTTTTATTTTCTAAGCCAAAATGCTAATGTGAGTATGTAGAAGTCCACGAAGCTTCATATCCTGAAATCATGTGTAAAACAACGAGTCAGCTAAATAATTAGCCGGTGAATAATCATAGGTTTGCATACATAGATATATTGGATAAAATGATTAGCACAACTGAATTATTATGGCAATGTCAAGAATTATAATGCAATAATGTAACATAAAAGACAAGCCAAACCTAATGACTGAATTGACTCGGTCCGCAAACAAATCCTTATGAATATGTATGAATCCGGTTTCAATCACCATTGAATAATCAAATATGGTGAGTTTGTCAAACCAATAAATCTATCATTGCTGTCATAGTTTGTATAAATTATTGATTGTACTAACGTCGATTTTATCCAACTATGAACACATAATTGCAATTAATAACATAGCATGATTAGAATTGAATTTTAAATAAAATTAGAATTGATTGTATAAATATCACTTGATTTTCCCAAATAATAAACACAAGAAATGTGCTATGAATACTCACGTGACAGATGTAAGTGATTAGAATACTAGAATGCAAAAATAAACACCATAAGTTTCCCCTCAAACTAATCTAAGTTAGAATATTAATGTGATTTAAAGACTAAATATTGATTAGGGTATCAATTGAGATTTGAGGTTTTAACAAGTAGTTTAAAATAATGTAATTGATTTGTATTATATAACTTGATGAAAAAAATTTATAACTAATAATAAGTGAAATAAAATAATTATATATAACTAAAATATTTAATTTATAATAACTGAATAAATAGAGTTTGAATATTAAATTGTGAAAATTAATTAATTAAATAATTAATCAATTTAATAACTTTGGTCAAGAATAATAAATTTGAAAATTAATTATTTAATTAAATTATATTTGTAATATATCTTGATTTAAAATAATAATAATATATGTTTGATTTAAAATAGTTTTTTGAAGTTTAAAACTTATCTTTATAAATTTTTTATAATAATTAAACCTTTAAAATTAAAGAAAATATGAATTTATAATTTTTAGAATTTTTAGAAACTAAATAGTGATTTCTGAAATAATAATTAATTAATATAATATTTTTTCATTATTATATTAATATTATAGTATTTTTTGAAATATTAAATTAGCTTTAAAAATTAAATTTGAAAGAAATGGGGGTGGGGGGCGAACTCTGGTTTCCCTTAGAAGTGTTAAATATGTTAACCAATGGGCTAAAGGCTCCAAATCTGTTTTGACTCCAATCAAATAAGTTTAACCAATAATTACAATCCATCCCCAAATTCGCATAAACCCTTGTTTTGATTTGATCCAAATAAACCCCAAATCGTTTATGTAAATGAAATTGGTTTCGGGGCTTTAATTCCCCTATTTCAAATGAGCGTGTATATCTGTGTGTGTGCGCGCACGTTGAATTGCCTGATTTCGAATCAAATTGATGACTGAATGAAAAAACGATTGACGCCATAGAAACAGATTGGTTTGAGATGTTGATGATGATGATAACCGAATTGTTGGTTTTTGAAGCTTCCTGATGAATAATCGCCCTTAAACAATTATGGATTCTATGCTCGTAATATGATGAACACTTGGTTGCAGGTTCACGGTAAAACTGATGATCGAATGTGATAAGTGTGCATTTGATAGGGGAAACTAAGAGTTTCGAGAGTTAAAAGGGATTAAATAGAGTGTTTCCCCTTGGTTAAATAGGCTTGATTTTGAGCTGGTTTATAATATACTAGTTATGGTTTTGAATCGGGTGTTTCAATTCAAATTATGAATGATTCGCACGCTGTTTTGACTCAATTGATGAGTTGTTTATGATTGTAATGATCATAGAGTCGTTGCAAGTCTATGATTTTGAATAATAATCGAGTTGAAACAGTTTTTGATTTGAAACGGGCTTGTTTTTCAAGTTTGGATATGATGAAACGGTGGATTAATCGAATTGATAGGGGTTAGGGGTTCGAATCTCATACACGAGGGTTTTGGGACGGTTGGATTTATTAATTCGAATGAATTGTGGGATTTTTGACATTGTTTGAGCTCTATCGGAGCTTGGCAAGATACACGAGGTCTAGTGGGAGGTAAAAGGGTTTTAAATAATATTATCAATTTGGTCCCTATGATATTCATGTTTAAAATTTTATGTCAAAACAAATTCATGTTTAAACATCATTGGAAATGTTGACTCAGGGGTAAGAACAAGAGGACAAACTCATGACCGCCATGTTTGTCTACATTCTTGTTTCTTATCCCAGATAGAGCCGAAGAAAGTTGATGAGGCTTTGAATGATGGAAGCTGGATTGAAGCTATGCAAGATGAGCTGCTTCAAATTAGAAGACAAAAGGTGTGGAACTTATGCCCTCTTCCTCAAGGGAAGACTGTCATAGGTACCAAATAGGTATTCAGGAACAAGAAGGATGATAGAGGAATTATCATCAAGAACAAGGCTAGACTGGTTGTCCAAGGATACACTCAAGAAGAAGGGTTTGATTACACTGATGTCTTTGCTCCAGTTGCAAGACTTGAAGCTGTAAGAATATTCCTGGCTTATGTTGTATCCAAGGATTTCAAGGTCTACCAGCTTGATGTGAAATGTGCTTTTCTCTATGTTGTGATTGATGAAGAAGTTTATATCAAACAACCACCTGGCTTTGCACACCCAGATCATCCTGATTATGTCTGCAAGCTTGCTAAAGCTCTATATGGACTGCATCAAGCTCCAAGAAAGTGGTATAGACACTATCAACATACCTCTGTCATCATGGATACAAAAGAGGTACTATTGATAGGACTCTCTTCATCAAAGAAACAGGGAATGACACACTGCTAGTTCAAATATATGTAGATGATATCATCTTTTGTTCAACTAATCCAAAGCTCTGCAAAGACTTTGAGATGCTGATGAAGAATAGATTTGAAATGAGTGCCATGGGGGAACTCAGTTTCTTTCTAGGAATTCAAGTGAAGCAGGTTGAAGATGGCATCTTCATTAGTCAATCAAAGTATGTACAGGACATACTTACAAGATTCAAGATGACTGACTGTAAGGTTTCAAAGACACCCATAGCCGAAACCACTCCCTTGGTCCTGATCTTGAGGGGGAGTGTGTTGATGAACATCTATAGAGGGCTATGATTAGGTCACTTATGTACCTTACTGCTAGCAGGCCTGATATTATGTTTGCCACATGTATATGTGCAAGATATTAAGCCAACCCCAAGATCTCACACCTAATCACTGTCAAAAGGATTCTCAGATACCTCAAAGGTGCTCCAAATCTTGGCCTTTGGTATCCAAAGAATTCAGACTTTAATTTGTATGCTTATACAGATAGTGATTATGGTGGCTGCAACATGACTGCAAAGTCTACATCTGGGGGATGTCAATTCCTTGGTGGAAGGATAGTCTCTTGGCAATGCAAGAAGCAATCCTATATGTCTGCATCAACTGCTGAAGCTGAATACATTGCTGCTGCAAGCTGCTATGCTCAAGTGCTTTGGATTCAGAAACAGATGCTAGACTATGGGTTCAACTTCAAGGAGACTCCCATCCACATAGACAACAACAGTGCCATCTCTATTACAAAGAATCCTATGCAACACTCAAGGATCAAACACATCAACATCAGGTATCATCTGATTAGGGATAATTTTGAAAAGGGATTGATCAAACTAATCAAAGTTAACACAAATGAACAATATGCTGATCTGTTCACAAAGGCATTTGATGAACAGAGATTTAAATATCTTGTATCAGCTATTGGGATGATTAACTTTGAATAGATTTTCTTTAATAACTTAATTAACTTTATTTTCTAAAATTGTGTGTCCTAAGTTGTCTATTAGATCACCTCATAAGCCCAGTTCTCTTTGGAAGAAAACTAACTTTTAACTAATATTTCTTAGATTTGTGAAAATTTACCTTCGGAAGAACTCAAATTGCCTTCGGAAGAAATTTATGTCTTTAAATCATTTAACAGCTTATCTAAGATTTACCTTCAGAAGAAATTATTGGAGTATCTTCGAAGCTTAAATTTGTATATAAGCACTTAAATGCATTCAAAGAACAAATATCTTCCGAAAGCAACTAAGTCTCGCAAGACTTGTTCAGTTCTTTCGAAGCCAAATTTTCAAAATTCCTTGAAATATCTTCCGAAGCAAAAATTGCCTTCGGAAGCTTTGCTACAAAGCTTCTGAAGTCAAAATTGTCTTCGGAAATTTTACAACTTCCAAGAAAACTAACTTTTTGGGCGTACTTTTTCAGAAGTAGGACCCACTTGCGGATTTCAAAGTTTATCTTTTTGTCATAACTTTGTCTCAAATCTACAACATATATCTTCCAAACAGTTCTATTTCGTCTCTCTACTCTCACTGATCCTTACCCTAAAATTACTCCCAAATTTCATCTTCTTCTTCCTTTCTTCACTGTAAAGCTTCCTCAAATGGCCAACATTGATCGTCGCAATGACCCTAATTTTTCCATACACCTACACAGGAAACACAATCATGTTGCCATGTTACACTCTGAGAAGGATCCAAGTTTCTCAAATGTGTTTAGGCACCTTTATTCGTCGTAATACTACACCTCCCTTACAATTGATCCTCCTCTCTATAAGGATCAGTTGCTTGAGTTCTGGAGGACCTGTCAAGAGGTCACCATGGACGGGGAGAAGGCACTATCTGCTACAGTGCAGGGGAGGACAATTTTCATCACTCCGGCCATCATAAATACCCATTTGCAGCTGGATGATGAAGCAGGTGAGCTGTTCTTTCCCAAATCTGCTGTCAACCACTCCTTTCAGCAGATGGGTTATGAAGGTGACTTCTTTGTCAAAACCTTCAGGAAGGGGAATGTCTCATCTCAATGGAAATACCTCCACCATGTCGTCATTCACAGCCTTTCTAACAAGCATGGAGGATGGGATCAAGTTACAGAAGACCTCTCCTTTATAGTCCATGGGATGGTACAAGGGGTCAAGTTCAGGTACTCTCAATTTGTATATACTAATTTACTTGCAAACTTAGACTCCTTAAAGTATTACATGTTCCCTAGGTATGTTCAACACATTCACAACTGTGAGTTGGGACCAAAGTTGAGGGGAACAGGTAATATTCTTAAAATAGGACAAATGAGGCCTGACATCTTCAAAATCTTGAAGAAGCCAACTGTTGGCTTCTCTGGGGTAGAAACAGCCCTTGTCCCAAAAATGTTTGAGCTCATTACTCAGGGTGAAAACCTAGCAGCACCAGCTAGTGTTGAACCAACACCCTCTACCTCTCACCCACCTCAAACACAGCCTACCATCACCTACAAAAGAAAATCCCAACGAACCCCTGCACTTGTTACTGAGCATGTGCAGGCCCCCATATCAGAACCCATACAGGAGGAAGTGGAATCTCAAGCTCCCACTTCCCCTTAGGAGCAGACCACTCCCATCTTTCCACCACTCAGTGCAGAGGTTCCTCATGCTCAGCCTGATGAGCTCACAACCACATAAATAGCCTTAAGCCATCACTCCGAGTCTCAATACTCTAGTGATCAACCTTCTGGGGAAAGCTACCATCCCCAACCTCTTGATCTAAACCGCCCTATTCCCAGCCTTGACTTCTATTCTGATGAAGATTTGGGCTTTGGTGAGTACCATGAGTCTCTCCTCTCTTCCTACACTCAAGGAGAGATGAGTACTCCTGCCTCCCCTATCTCTTGCCCACATCAGTAACCCCCTACTGAGATGGATCCTTCTGAATCTGTTTAGAAGATCCATATGGAAGAGGCTCTCACTTTAGAAAGTGATTACATAACTAAGACCTCAACCATGGCAACCCAGCCTCTTGATACTTCTCTGGAAGTTGTCATTGGGCAGGGGAAATCCAGCAGCCAAGAAACCCATGCTGGTGGTGAGGAAGAAGACTTAGGTCCAATTCTCTCATCCCCCAATGATTCTTCATCTGAAGATGAGGGGAGTCTGCAACAAAAGGTGCACAAACTGTCACATCTTTGCACCTATTTTGTTTCAAAGATAGCTCACCTGGAATCTCAGGTGACTATCTTATAGAATAGGGTCAATGACTAGCAACTTGAGATCACCGATCTCAAGGACAAGTTGCTTGAGAGACCTATGAGGACAACTCATCCAGGTCCAAAAGAACCTATGGATGTCATGGATCAATCTCCCAGCTCACCTATGCAAGAGGGTGATGCTACCAAAAAAGGGGAGAAAATTCTGACAATCACAGAACCTGGAAGTTCTTCCCAGAGTATGGACATAGATGAATCACCATCCTCTCTTGCAGATGTTCATACTCAGTAACCTCCTCTAGAAAGTGATCTATATTTGCTCATTCAACAACTGTTTGAGGAGGGAATACCAAGAGCAATGTCTGCCCCTTCTGAGAACCCAATCTGCGGTTGGGGGTATGACAGTAATAGGAGAGCTCTTGTGATCTCTAGAGCTCAGGGTCAACTAGAAGTTCTCAACATTTCACACCTGAGTTTCTATGAGAGCATCAACTTGGTAGATCTGCCACTTGTCAACCCAAGCAATAACAGACAAGCAGCAAGATTGGCAGAAAGAATCCAAGACAGGATGCTAGAGGAGTTTAAATTAAGATCAAAATTATATAGACAAAGGCTAGCAGGCGAGATCTTTGGTCAACTATATGTTGAGGTAGACCCGGAGATTAGCTTCAAAGGGAAAACCTTGACTGAAGGCCCAGAGGTTGAACCTGTGAACCTTGAGACAAGATCTCCCTCTACACCCATTATCCTCAGTGAAACACCAGCTGGTGATGGTGTTTCATAACCTCTCTCTGGCCAGAGCTTGATAGCTTAACCAAGCAATGAAGGCCAAAACACTCTCCAGCCTAAGTCACCAAAGCCTGTGGTTGACAAAGGCAAAAGGAAACTGACTCCTGAGGAGATTGAGGAGGAGAAGAGAGAGAGAGAGGAAGAGGAAGATGAGGGGAGAGAGTTCAAGTGGTTCCCCAGGGTTTATGGAAGCTGCAATCAGGGCTGCCCCTAGGCTAAACACTCTGGAAGATGAGTTAAGGGCAGCCAGGCTAAACTACCTGGGAACTAGAAACTATAATGTTGATGAACTCATCTCTCTCCCCTTAGATGAATTGAATGAATTGGCTAACATAGAGTTGTCAAAGGAGAGGAAGGAAGCAGAAGATGCAGCATTGCTCCTCAAGCACAAGGAAGAAATGAGGCTGAAAAGACTTTACAAGAACATTCTTGTCCTCTCCCCAGTTCAAGAAAGTCCTGAGCCAGAGACTGTGGCAATTGAACAACCTCAGGTAGCAACTGAAGAAGAAAGACTAAAGATGATCAGCTACTTGAGTGCCACAGGTCTTTATCAGGCAGATGCACTTCTTCCCTTACCATCTAAGTACATATTGTTTGAATACAATAAGTAGATGGAAGAAAAAGCTAAAAGAGAAAAAACAAGTTGAAAAGAAAAGATTAAGGGAAGAAGCTGCAAAGTCAAGGGCCATCATCCACAAAAACCAAAAGAAGTCTGCTGACAGACAAAAGATGATGAGCTTCTTGAAGCTGTATGGATTCTCCAGAAAGAGGCTTGGCCCTATGTCTCTATCCATAATGGATGAGCATATCAGGGTAATCAAGTAGAAGATAAAGAAGGGAGAGCTGGTGGACTTGCATTCTCCACCAAGTCAAGCTCAACCTGAAGTTGAGGTGAATGTTGAACCCACTGAGACAAGACAACCTGAACCTGGAGCTGCATCTCAGCCATCTTCATCTTCTAATCCATAGCAGGGTCCTCCTCTCTCTCTTTCTGAATCTGTGAGAAAGGAGATCCCAACTGAGGGGGACTCAACTGAACAACCTGGTACTCAAGACCAGTCCCCTCAGTTAAAATCATCAGGGAGAAGGAAAAGGATGGACAAAAGGTCATCCTCAAGGAAGAAGAGAAGAAAGGCATCCACCTCCCAACCTCAGGATGAGTCAGAGCATCCTGAGGGAGTGCATGAAGAGGTCTCTCAACAAACTCCAATCATAGTAGAGCCTCTTGCTGTTGGAAGACAAATTATGTCATGGTCTTATGATAAAGATCCAAGACAAATGGTATGTCATAAGAGATCAGGAAGGCATGCATGCCTATTCCTCAGAAGACATGCTCAATCTTCCTTTCCATGATCTCTTTGACATAAGAAGGTTCTATGTTAGTCTGAAGGATCCAGACCTAATGATGAAGAAAGGTATGCTGAGGATCCTAATATGGACTATCAAAATCTGAAGAACTTCTCTGTTTTGGTAGCATCAGCCTAGGGGGAGTTTGTAAGATCATCTAAAGATTATGAGGCTGATGCAACCAACTCACTAAGGAATAAAGATGAACTAGCTTTGGAAGTCTTACACTCTCAAATGTGTCTAAGTGTAAGATATTTCGAAGCTATCAGTTCAGAAGGAGTTACTTCGGAAGTTTCACACTCAAATAGAAAAAAAATATTCTCAGTGTGAAATCTTTCGAAGCCAAAGACCAGCATCTTCTGTAGGCAAAGATGAAATCTTCCGAAGCTTCAGAGACAAAGTCTTCCGAAGCTGTGAAGACTGATTTCTTCAGAGGACAGAGAAAATATGCTTTCTCTGAATCAACTTTTGATAAAGCTGACACACTTTTCGCTGTCTGCTCTGGTGGTTCACCTACTTTACACAAGTTGGTGAAACTTCCATGCTTTATCAAAAAATAGGAATGGTCTTTGTCTATAACTTATCTTACTTGTTCCTGTAGACTTTTTGTATTAAGAAAAGTCAGTGAGCTATGGCATGTCATAGTCACTAGTCAAAAGGCAATCTGCCTTTTGACTTTAGATTGATCTTGTTGTCTAGATTAGTCAAATCCCAACTGTCTTTACATGTAAGTGATGGTTTTAGGTTGTAGTATAATAGTGTCTCAAGTCCTTGTAATTCATGTAATGCTTTGTAACACTTGTAAAAGAACTTGAGATCAATATACAACATCCTTGAAAACCAATCTTGTGTTCTTGTGTTGTTCTTAGTTCTGTCTCTTTAATTTACTTGTGTTCTTAGTATCATCTGTTTTAAGTTACCAGTTCCCTATTTGAATTGTTAAGTGATCTCAGATCTCTCCTCAGTGTGAAACTAAGTGTTAAGTACCCTTACCCGGTCCTGCAATATGCTTTGCCGCCAGCCACCATCTGCTTTGCCGTCGGCCGTCCAGTCACGCCCCTTGCCCTTGTAAACCCATAGCCAGTCGCACCCCTTGCCCTCCTAAACCCACAACTGTCATGAACCCTAACCCTCGTGAACCCATAGCCGTCACGAATCCACAACCGTCGCACGCCCCATCTCACCGCTGTTCACCCTCCTAGTCATCGCGAACCCAATACAGAAGTTAAAAACCAAACAATCTTCTTCATGCAAACAGCAGAGGTTTGGCCACCTTTTCTTCTACAGGTGTCTATAGATTTGGTCCGCAGAATGCAGATATTTTGCATATGAAAAACCAAACTACACTTTAGTGACTTAGGGAGTGTTTGTTTTTTCAGAAAAGCTCTTCCTAACCTCTTTTGTCTTGCGTCACGCAGACCACACACAGACGTTGAGATCTACAGAGTGTTTGTTATTTAAGACTTTTCATTAAAAAAGGTCCGCGCGAGGTCTGCATGGTGCAGACTTGGAACAAGCACTTCTAAAGTCTTCTAAAGTCTGTAGAGGATTAAACACCATCACCCACCACCACCCATGTCAACCACCACCACCCACCGTCCAACACCGCCCACCATCTACCATCACCACCACCGTCCAGCACCACCGTATACCACCACCAGTTGATTTTAGCAGTCAGCAGACATTAAAAAACAAACACTCTCCTTGTTGCAGACTGCAGAGGTTTGGTCCACCTCTTCTTCTACTGATGTCTGCAGATGTGATCTGCAGACTGCAGACATTTTGCTACAAAAAAACAAACAACACCTTACTTGATGCATCTTATCAAAGGTTTAGGATGTGTATTGATGCAAAGAGTTATAGTGGTAATCTTATTCTTCATAAAAACTAAAAACCCATAAAATCAATTATCCCACCCATGCCTTGTAACTTTCAATAGTTGTGTTTTCGCTAAAGCCATAAAGGCATTGTCTGTATGGAGTCAAGTTCACCATATATATGGACCACAAAAGCTTAAAGTATTTCTTCAAACAAAAAAGACTAAAACATGAGATAATAGTTGGAGTTGATAAAGGATTACGACTGTAAAATTCACTATCACCCAAGGAAGGCCAAACTATTACTTGACACCCTGGGTTGTAAATGGAGATACAAACATATTTTGATATCTTTTTAGTTGATTTTAACTACAAATTTTATGAAGTAGATTTGTGAAGCACAAATTCAAGCATTAAAATTATGTATACATGCATGCTATAGTATATCAAGGAATGCTAGAGTGTTGCGATTTGATCCGGTATGAATGTTAAAGGCTTGGAATCAAAATTTTAAAGTTATAGTAGGAAAAGAACAAACAACCCTTTCAAGTTAACCCTCTTAATGCAAGTTTGGACTCCTTCATGTGAGTTTTCAATATCTACTGCAAGTTTACATCATATGTATGCAGTTTGCAAGCCTCATGCGAGTTTACAAAGTTCCTAAACTTTGTTTCCCCATTTCACGTATTTTGAACATCTTGATTTCACTAGTAAACTTAGAACTTACGAATTTCATCTATACACAATATCAATATCCAATTTAGGTGCTTTATTATAGCTTTCTTACATAGTACAAAGACATAGTTATATGGTGTGTAAACTAAAGTAAATTATGAAATGATAAAGTATAATAACAATAAGGTATGAAAAAGAATTAAAGTATGGTAAACTGACAAGATAAGCTAAGGTAAAAAATGATAAAGTTTGTTTTAAAGCCTAAAGTCACAAGTGAAACAATAAAGAAAAACTAAGATTTAAGAATGTTACCTCAATAAAGCACATCAGTGAAAAGTTAAAGTGTGATGATGAAGTTTTGCAAACACAGAAGTATTGGCATATTTCAAGTATCGACATAGGAATCCTATATTTATTACAAGCTATCGAGTCTTACATATGTTGCAAGCAACAGTTAAAGGATTATTAAGTATTCTGCAAGCACGATTAAAGAGTCTTTCAACACATAGTTAATGGTAAAGCATGAGCTAAAGGAGCCTTGCACTAATGCAAGCACCCAAATAAAAATAACTCAAAGGTAAAGTAAAGTTACCTTATAAAGTTTGATATAATGGTAAAGCTAAAGTGTGATTAGATCATCTCCAACAATGCCCAAATCCTTATTCAATCCAAGCAACAAACGAACCACCTTGTTGGAGGCTTTGTTCAAACCAAGAATTTTTTTTTCCTTTGTCTGATTATTTAAACCACCATAAACCAAATAAAGTGCATATTGGTGGCCCCACATAAGACCCCACCCCACTTAAAATAATTTTTTTTTACTTGGATAAATTCTTAATGACTAGTTCTCTATTATGGCTAGTTTAACGGCTAGTTTTTAGGACTTGTTTTTATATTTTATTTACTATAAATTACCCCCTTTTCTCATTTAGAATATATCTTTTTTACGTAACGACTAGTTTAATGATTAACTATCTAGCAGATGGAATATATCCTGAATGGTCTACACTTGTAAAAAGTTTCACGTATCCACAAAACCAGAAGATGCTTGATTTCAAGTCATGCCATGAGTCTGCAAGAAAAGATGTTGAGAGAGTATTCGGTGTTCTCCAAGATTGATGATACATCATAAAAGGTCCAGTAAGAATTTGGAGCATGGAATTTATATGTATGCATACATTATACTACACAATATGATTATGGAGGATGAAGGGGGCTGCTATAACAGATTGGTCAAATGATGAAGACGAACCACCTGAACCGCCATTTCATGGACCGGCATCTAATTTCCATGCGTACATGGAACGGTTCAGGGATTTACGTAGCAATGAAGCTCATCATGAACTTCGGAACGATTTAATGGAACATATATGGATAAAAATTATAAAAATTAAATATATAATTCATAGGTTTTATTATTAGGGAAAAATTTTATTTTTGTAGGAGTAATTGACATTTCAAATTATGTAATGTTTTGTTTATCTATTTTATATTTAATCTATTTATTTACTAAAATTTTATTATATTACAATTTATTTAAATAAAAATTATAAAAATTAAATATATAACATAGCGAAATTTTTATTTAAAATACATGTAAAGTAAGTGATGATGTGGAATGTAAAAAGGGTTTGTGAAGGAGTATTGTTGGAGTAAAAAAGGTGTTTTTTAAGAAATATGATGTGATAGTGGCATGGTAGGTTTTGATGGTTTGAAGCCACCCATTGTTGAAGATACTCTTATAATAATGATAAACAAGGATTTTAAAGGTAAAGTAGTAGTCACAACTAGAGTTATGGTTATGTGTAAGGTTATGAATTGTTTATAGGTAATTATTGTTAAAGTATTCTAAAGCTTATTTTGTAGAGTAAAACTAGAACTTAGTTAGCAACGCTGACATTTTAGTATGTATATTAGGTTAAAGTAGGTATGAGCAGATTTAAAAATTAGTTTGGCATGGATCTAAGAGCTAATTGATATTTCCAAGACTTGCATTCTAACTTAAGTAGTCTATGTTTAGTTAAAGTTTTTATTTTCATGTCATTGACAATGATGTAATCAAAGTTTTAAATATTTTATTGTCTATCTTAAATAAAAGTTTAATTTTAGAGTTAATTACATGATTGGTCCGAAGGTATACTCATATTGTAGAATTGGTCCTACTTTTATTAAAATTAGGTTTATCTCACAATTTTTAAGTTAATAATTTTAAATTATCAAGATTCAAGTTTTGTTATTTAAATTAATTTTAAATTTGAAAACTTATCAGTTTATCCTTTTAAAATAAGTTGATAATTTTAAATTATCAAGTTTCAAGTTTTGAAATTTTAACTAATTTTAAATTTGAAAACTTATTTAGTTATCCTTTAAAATAGATAGTCAAATTTAATTTAAAATTATTAAGTTTTAAGTTTTGAAATTTAAACTAATTTTAATTTTATAAACTTAACTGGTAATCTCCTTTTAAAATAAAATATTTGTTTTAATTTTTTACAAGTTGTTAAAATAAGTTTAGAACTTATATTTATATTGATTGTAAAAAGTATATTTTTAATTAGTTTGGTATTATGTTGGTATGTTATAAGAGTTATAAGATAAAAGCAACCACAATAGCAAAGTAAATATGTAAATATATTGGTTATGATTGTTTGATCTCGCTAGATCCAAGTAGCAAGATTAAACTAGGTCACTGATCATGATGTGATCTAAACTATACATATTATATATAAATATTTCCAATGCTTTTGAGTAACTCTTAAGTAGTATTAAATAATTTTACTTATATTTAATTCACTTTCGTATCTAATGAGTTTCAAGAGATTATAAGCTCTAAAGTATATATTTTTTTAGCAAAAACTTTTGACCAACGAGTGAAACTTCAAATACATTATATGAATTATTACAATTACTATTATTAATTTACTCAAAAGTTAAGTATACTAGTTATTATAATATATGTAACTATGTTGATAACTTTCAAAACAAGAATAAATTTAATTTAATAAATATATAACAGGGGGGGTTAGAATATGAGAATTTGTGATTCATGTTTAAAAAGTCAGTAGTGGATTTAATTGTTTTAACCATTTTCATTGGTTAATTATTTTGTTTGAACACCAGTTTAGGCCCATGTGATATTAATTTTTGAAGACGGGATTACTTGTGTTGATTGGCCACCATGTGAAATCAAAGACATGCCCACAAGATAACTACGAAAAATGGCAGAATGGAGGAATCAACCTAACTTTTCTTTATTAAAAACAATAGAAAAACTGCAGAATGGAGTAGATTCATGCATGAAAAAGAAAAAGAAAAGGCATTTTATTTCATTCAACTTTGAAGTTTGAGCATGATTGGAGAGCAAATCTTATGCAGAGAACAAGATCTGAGAACAAAGATTGATTCAAGCATTGAAGATTATTCGGTTTTGTCTTGTTATGGATTATTTTTTCTTTGTTTCATTGATTATCTTGTTTATGTTACTAAAGTTTGCAACTTTATTATCGTTTTAATGTTTATAAACATTATGAGTAGCTAATCTTTTAGTACTACCTAGGTTGGGTTGAATACTAATATGTTTTGATTAAATATTTAGTTTTGATTTCGTATATTCGTTTATTAATCTTAAAACTTGATTATTTTCTAAATTAAATATGGATACGTGTACTGTTTTATGCTTGAAAGTTATTGAAATGCCCGTGTAGGCTTGATCTTGATTGATTGTGTGACATCTAGACTAGGTTTGCACATTAAAATTAATTACTTTGTGTTTTTAACTTTAAGTTTTGATTAGAGATAATCTTAGGAGTTTTGGCTGTGATTTTTATGGTATTTGCAATGTGCTACCTTATCTAAAACCTAGGGTTGATAGATCTTGCTTAAAACCTCCTACCCATTGCTTGTTAGGTTTAGATTTCGTGAGAGCGTGCTCTGTCTTTCATTCGTGGTGTTAGTGTTTTAGGGTATTTAATTGGATTTAATCAATTTGTCCTTTGTCTTAGGGTTAGAAAATATAATCTTAAAGATAATATGGTAGAAAACCTAGGGGTGATATTCCATTAGACAGTTTAATAAACCCATCTTATGCTTCACACATGTCTTTGGTTTTCTTAGGGAGTAACAACATACCTAGTTAACCCTAGATTCGTATTTTTAAAGATAGTCATACGATTCATTGCCTTTGTGTCATTACATGTTAGTTGGATTCCAACCTAGGTGGTTATTTAACATATTTGATCGTATTCAAATTTCCAAGTTTGAATTCTTATTTGTTTATTTCTTCCGTCGTGTTTAGATTAATTAATTTTAGTTAAATTGTTTATTTTGTTTATTAATAATTAGTTAATTCAATTAAACTAATTGGGTTAGAAGTCGACAGAGGTTTAGTAATGAATGCCGCCAAACGTGTCTCCAGGGTTTGATATTTGGACTTACCTAAACTTTACTATATCACGACCGGTACACTTGCCGTTTGTATGAAGTTTAGTTGGGAATTTCCAATTTTTAAAACTAATTTGTGAAAAATATTTTCTTAATAAAACAATATATATATTTTCACACATCAAGTTTTTGGCGCCGTTGCCGAGGACACTGATTTGATGATTTTGAGAACAACCCGAGTCAGGGATCTAATCATTTGTTTTCAAGTTTAGATTTTTTTTTTTTATAATTTAGTTTAATTTTCCTTAGTTGTTAATTGTATCTTTAGTTAGTATTTTGTCTTTTCATTTTTTGTGCCTTAATAAGTTAGGTAATTTTTTTTTCTTTTCTTTTTAATTTTCTTTTAGTTTATGCACCACACCTGTTCTGTCGGACCACCTAAGTATCAACCACTTGACGATCTAGAGCGTGCGTTCGATCGACATTTGTATGAGTCTGATATAGAGCTTGAGACCGAGGAAGATTACTACGACATCGAATCCACTCACGCCACAGAATCTACAATGGCCGACGAACAACCACCAGTAAGGAGAGTGACTGATGGCTACGCCAAGCCCACTGCTGCCGGAGCTAGGTCTAGTATTGCACGTCCACCTGTCAGTGCCAACAATTGGCAAATCCCTCCTCAAATCATTTCCATGGTCACAAACATTGTTTAGTTCCACGGGTTGCCTGCTGAAGACCCTAACTCTCATCTAGCTCGCTTCATGAGGATCTGTGACACCTTTCAGGTGAACGGTGTTTCCGAGGATGCATGCAAGTTGTGCCTCTCCCTATTCTCTCTTACTGATCACGCCCACAGCTGGCTTGAGTCCCTACCCATAGGATCCATTACCACATGGGCTGATATGCAAGACAAGTTCTTGTGTCAATACTTTCCCCCTTCGAAGACCGCTCGTGTGGGAGCATGATTCATTCATTTTAGCAGAAGTCGAGAGAGACTTTTTATGAGACTTAGGAGCATTTCAAGGAGCTAATGCACAAGTGTCCACATCACGGTTTGGAGGACTGGGCGTTGATTGAGAAATTCTACAATGGAGTTACTCCTGCGACGAGGAACATGCGGGATACTACTGCTGGTGGTAATCTAATGACCAACAAGACTATTGAGGAGTGCAACATGATGTTCGAGGACCTAGCCATGAGTAGTTATGATTATCCTAATTCCAGAGCCCCGGTTGCTACTCAGCGAGGAGTGCACCAAGTTGATTCTAGCACCAGGTTGAGGCATTAGCTAAGATGGTAGCAGACCTGCAGAAGAAGAAGGAGCAGGCCTGTGAGATCTACAAGCGTGGTCATGTTACGATTGTGCAGGACCAGTGAAGAGTGGTCAATGCAATAGTTTCATAGGATGGAGAGATATGAAACACTTAGCAGATCAAATAGGGAACCGATTAGAGATGATACAAAGAACACAAGTAAAAGAACAAGAACACTTAAATATGGTTTTCAAGAATGATGTGTGTTGCTCTTAAGTTCTTGCAAGTGTTACAAAGCATGTATTAAGATACAAGTACTTAAGACACTTTATACTATATCCTACAGCCGGTCATAGTTTGAAAGCTAACTGGAAACACTAATCTAGAAAGCAAGATCAATGTAGAGTCAAAAGGAAGATTGACTTTTGACTAATGACTATGACATGCCATAGCTCACATCCTTATTTATTACAAAAAGGATAAAAGTACATAGTTGGAAAGTTACAGACAAAAGACCTTAATCTACAGTTGACAAAAGCATGGACTTTTCATCAACTCATATAAGTTGGTGAGTCTTCAGAAGTGGCAGCGAAAAGTGGTTCAGCTTTTGTCAAAAAGTGATTTAGAGAAAGCATGTTTTCTCTGTCTTTGGAAGAAATCAGTCTTTGGCTTCGGAAGACTTTGTCCTTGAAGCTTCAGAAGACTTCATCTTTGGCTTCAAAAGATATGGTCTTTTGGCTTCGGAAGATTTGATACTTAGCATAATTCACTGAGTTGTATCAAATCTTCCAAAGTAACTTCCTTGTACTTCATTTCAGCATGCTAAGAGATCTTAGTTGTTCTTTGGTTGCATCAGCCTCTAAGTGTATTCCTTACAAACTCCCCCTAGATTGATGCTACCAAAACTAAAGAGAACTTTGATTCTTGATCTTCATCTATTGATAGTTCTCATCAGAATCAAGACCATTCCTTTGATCATCAGCTGGTCAGGATTCCTCAGACTCTTAAAGTATCTTCTCATGTCATAGAGATCATGCAAAATAAGGTCAAGTATGTTTTGCCAAAAGTATATATTAGGTTTAACAATTGATAAACTGAAGCTTTCCAAACCACAATCAAAGCCAACTAAGATCTTATTGTACAAGTTCAGAGACCAAGTTGATAAACAGAACTAAACAAACACAAGACAAAGTCAACATCAAAACCACAAGAAAAGTCAAAATTAGGTCATGATGTAATAACATTATAAATAGAACCACTAGTGCTACTTTGTAATGTGTGGTTTTTGCAAAGTGTGTGAGTGGCTTGTAGTTCTTAAGTGTGTGTATTTCATGGAGTAAATCACCACCCAAGGAGAAATTCTCTCTTTTGGGTGGGTTTGATGTTCATCCATATCTGTATATGTTTCTTCATTGTAATTTGTTATTCAACATCAATGAAATCATAACATTATACGTTACACACACCCTTGTCCTTCGATTCACACACTTCCACCAGTCTTTAATTTTGAAATTTTTGGATCTGAAACTGATGAATCCTAAGATCCAAGCTTAAAGAATCTAAAATATTGATTTAGCAAAATGGTATCAGAGCTGTTGGTTGCTGGGTTCATGTATGTTTCATATCTGTGTTCATCTTTAAAGATGTTTACAATAAAGAAGAAAATCAGAAAAATGAAGAACAAAGCATCTGTTCATCAAAAACTCATCTGTTCATCAACAAAACACAAACAAAATCAGCAAATCTGTTCTTTTTTGCTTCGAATTTAAGTTGATAAATCATTCCTCACATTATCACTTCAATTTCGGAGCAATTGTAACAGATCCAAAGCAAAATCAATGAAGAACATCTATTTGAGCAGAAGAATTCAGAACCGAACATCTCGGGTCGATGATGAACTATTTCAGACTTCGAACAAGGGGTAATTGATACTGATTCTAATGTTTATCCGAGATCTCAGGTGTTCAATTACATGATTTCGAGGCTAACTCCAAAGATCTCGAACAGAGATAATTCGGATTGAACCTGAATTCAATATTCTCAAATGGATGATGAACAGGAAAGACAAATGCAGATGAAACACAAGCCATCCGCATTTCTCTCTTGCATCCTCATTTCCTACTGAAGCCATCCGCATTTGTCACTAAGGTAAGCAAATGCGGATAAAGCAACAAACAAATGCGGTTAAGTATTTCTTCATCCGCAATAACTAATGCGGATGTTCATCTGACAAATGCGAATGCATTACCGGTCGATGCTCATGCAGACTCAAAACAAATGCGGATGAACATCACACAAATACGGATGACCATCAAACAAATACGGATGTTGTGCCAACAAATGCGGATGTGCATCATGCAAATGAGGATGTTGTGCCAAGAAATGCGGATGATCATCTCACATGCGGATGTTTTGCATAACAAATGCGCATGTGTAACAAAGAAATGCGGATGTGAGCTCAAGAAATGCTGAAGTTACACAACCAATGCGGATGTGTAACTAAACAAATGAGGATGTTGGTTAACAAATGGTGATGTTGAACATACTAATGCGGATGTTTAACATGCCAATGCGGATGAGGAAGCACAAGACCGTGCTGCACGAAAATGGACATAACCTGGGCTACGAGCCTCCGTTTCCGACGTGCTACCAGTTAAAATGACCGACCGTGGAAACGAGGGCTACATCATAGTAACCTGCTGTAGGCGGGTTATCCCATTATTTTTCCAAAATAAGGCTTCTAAATGGGTTTTTGGGCCACTTTTGTGTTTTTGAGCTTTGATTTCATTCCGTGCACAACATCAACATCAACAACAACATCATCAACAACATCAACATCAATAACAACATCATCAAAAACAACAATATCAATGAATAGATGACTACAACAAACAAGAAAACAAGAAACATGATGAATACGGATGATTGCAACCAACAGGCACATCCAATTTTCACATTCAACAGAAATGAAGAAATCAACCTTGGTCACATAATCACTGATCCAATCAAGGATTTGTACAACTATTAGAAACTCTTTCTAAAGTACTTGGAACCATCCATTATCAAGTTAATTCAGAGATTCAAAGAGTTGAAGTGTCTTCAAGACTGACTTATGTTCCTGATGCTGTTTATTGAAGTTCAAAGCCTCATCATATGCCTAATACATTCTAATCCTTTAAGTGTGATATGAACAAACAGTAATCCAAAAGTGATACACCTCATATCCAATACGTCAAGTATTCTCAAAAGAGATTCTATCCTTTATCAGAAATACATTAGGAGAAGCTTAATCTGAGAGGGAGAACTACAGTGAACTGTGTTAGAACATCAGTTGATCAAGAAGACATATGACAGAGAAGTTCTTCAAAGTCAAAGTTTGGCAAGCATCAGTTTAGGGGGAGTATTGTTAGACCCTGAAAGGATCATACTTGCCAACTTAAGAAGTGGTTGGAGGTTGTTCTGGTTGGAGCACATTATTTACAGAAGAACACAGAAGACATCATCAACACAAGAAAACAGAAGACAAGAAAAGTATAGAGCACCCGCATTTGTCAATGCGGATGACTTGTGAACAAATGCTGACAAGTGTTTGTTCACCCGCATTAACAAATGCGGATGAAGACAACTAATGCTGAACAAAAGTGTTCGTCCGCATTGGTCTTTGCGGATGAAATGAAGAAATACGGACAAGGATTGTTCAACCGCATTAGTCCATGCGGATGAACAACAGTAAATGCTGACAAGACTTGTTCATCCTCATGAACTAATGCGGGTGAGCAAACACAAATGCTGACTACAAACAACAAATGCTGATGAAGTCTTGTTCATTCGCATGAACTAATGCGGATGAACAACTTACACTGTTTTATATTTATTTTGTACTTAGACTAGATTCACTTGTATAGATCAGGGTTAGTTTAGTCTTTTGTACAAGCAATTATTCACCTATAAATAGGGTCACATACCCTAACTTTGTAAGTTGTTGACTTTAGCAGTAATATCCATAATATTTTACAACATTTATTACAGTTCTTGATTCTCTTACATTCAAGCGTTTACTACAGCAATTAATGTTCTTTAATATAGTAATTCCGCTGTTATATTATTGACTCAGTCCACATATTCAATCCTAGGTTGAGTCACATCAATCGAGAATATCATTCTCAAACCCAGTCAATTGGTATCAGAGCCTTGGCTCTTGAATTCATCACAGAATCATCTTGGATTTTGGGTGAAAATCGATTGAACTGTAGACTGAGTTGTTCATCAGCAAGATCTACTCTTCTGATAAACAAACATACTGTAATCGAACACCACAAAGTACAAAATCTTCAGATCTGCTGTTGTCGAACCCAACAACACAAAATCAAGAACTTAGAACTCATTCAAATTGACAGATCTAAACTTAACAGACCTGTTCTTGACCGAAAACAGAAGATTTGAAGAAAAACACACTGTTTGAACTTAAAATCAACTTAAAACAGTATTCAACAAGTTAAAATCAGTTAAACTAACATGGATTCCTATAATCATTCTGAAATTGGTCATGCATCCAAACCTCCTATGCTTAAACACAAATCTGAGTTTAAGCAGTGGAAAATTCGTTTTAGAAACTACATTACAGGGGTAGATCCGGACTACTGGATATCTACTTGCAAAGGTCCCTACATTCCACTGTCTCTAAATGCTGGTCAAGCTGCTTAGTACAAAACTTCAAGAATTCCCATTGAGGATCCAAACTTAACTCTTGATGATGAAGAATATAAGAAAATCAAGATTGATCTTAGAGCTTATTCCATCCTTTCACAAGCACTAAAAATGGATGTTCTGAAAAGATTAGAAAAATATGGAACAGCTAAGGGTGTCTGGGATGCTCTACAGATTATGTGTGAGGGAAGCAGTGAAGTTACAAAATTAACAAAGACAAGTTGATAAATCAGTATGAGACATTTCATCATACCAAAGGAGAGTCTATCTCCAGACAGCTTCACAGATTTGTGCAACTTGTAAATGACCTTGAAATTATAGGGGTCACTTACAAGGAGAAGGAACTAAACAAGAAAATACTGCACAGCTTGCTTGAAAGCTGGAAACAGAATGTTACAATGTTGAAGAATACTCTTGATTTGGAGAGTACTAGCTTGGATATCATGATTGCAAAATTCGAGGCTCTTGAACTTGATGAAAGGAGTAGAAATCTGAGTGGACCTCAAGTCATTGAGGCTTACAAGTTTCCATCTGAAACTCATTCTGTTGAAAATGCCTTTATTACTGAAGAAGAAGACTTTCTGTCATCAAGAGATCAAACAAGAACAACAGGACTTTGTGTTGCTCCACAACCTCAAAAACAACCATCTTCTGCCTAACCCACTGTATCTCCTAACAACTGCATGATGAGCAAAAATCTGAAGAACAAAAGGCAACTTACAATGCCTTTGTTGCTAGCTTTGAAGCCTACCTTGGAGGGAGACTCACATCAGCTCATCTGATTCAAGAAGATCTAGAAGAAATGGATCCTGATGATGTTGAAGAAATTGATTTGCAATGGCAGATGGCCATGATTTCCATGAGAGCAAATAAATTCTTTCGAAAAGGGAAGAAACCGAGTCTCAATGAGAATACAAAGCTGGGCTATGACAAATCCAAAGTTAAGTGTTTTAACTGTGGATTGAGTGGTCATTTCTCTCGGGAATGTAACTCTCCCAAGAGAAGCAACAACAATTTTCAAAGACCCTCACATGGCCAGCATGATTCTCAACACAACACCAACTTTCAACCAAGCAACTCTTATTCACACCAACAAAAAAATCAGCAACAGCCAATTCAGTAACAACAAAATCAGCAACAACCAATTCTGCAAAGACAACCTGCTGACTCATCAATCTTAAGGAAGTAATCAACAAACTTTAAATGCACTTGTCATCAGACAAGATGGAGTTTGTGATTGGAGCGTGTATGCTGAGGAAGTTCAACCACAGTTTCAGAATCATTTACTTATGGCACATATTAATGATGGACCAACTCCAATGCCATCTGAGGTAAAATCCAATCTATGTTCTGAAAAATGTGTTCTAGAAGTACAGGGGTATAGGGAACACAATCACAAATTGACTAATAAAATAAGAGAAGAAAAGGTGAAATCAGAGATGTTAAAACAAGAAATGAGAATTTATGAAGTTAAAATCAAATCTCTGTTGTCTGACATGGAAACACTCCATGGTGAAAAGTACACACTTGTGGCTGAAAATGAGAGGTTAACTGAATTGTTGACCAAATCAAAAGCTGAGCAATCAGCTACTGAAATGAAACTTGAAAAGTTTCAGCTCTCATCTGTCAAGCTGCAAGAGTTACTTGTGTCTCAAAAGGGGGCTAAAGATATGACTGGGATAGGCTACAAAACTTGTCCTCCTCCATATAATGATAACTACACTGTTATGCCTGAGTAACTTACTCAATCAGATACAAAAGAATCTAAAATTATTGAAACCAAATCAATGATTTCTCAAACAACAAATCCTTAAAACAAACCAGGTGTTTACATTGAAACTGATGAGGATAAAATCAGATTGGGTCATCCTATCAAAATCAAGGAATGCTCAGACAAGCTTGTGGTTATCAAGAAACCAAAGAGCCCAGTCAAAGCTATTGTGCCTTTTGTAAAATTTGTTCTACAAAATTTTAAATTGAAGCACAATGCTGAATGCTTAGTGAAACCATCTGCTGAAAGCAAATCTGATTATGAGATCATATCTCCTAAAAATTCAAGCAAATCAGACAGGGTTTTATTAAACTTCAAGGATAAAACCAAAGTTCCAATAGTTACCAAAGGAAAAAACACTTTTGTTCAAAAAAGCTTCCAAAGGAAAAAACACTTTTGTTCAAAAATCTAAAGTGAAATCTGATTCACCATCTTCATCAAATATCAAACAAGAAAGTGGGTTTGATATCTTCAACAAAGAACAGGTAGAACAATTCGATAGGGAAATAAGGGAATACAGAAAGAGGCATCATCAGTCCATAAAAACATAGCAAGTCAGAATTGTGAAACAATCTGTTGGCCCTCCAAAGACTGATATGACTTCTGTTTCAAAATTAAAGGACAATCAAATGTATTGTGAATTCTTTGATATGACCAATCATAAAACAGATGAGTGCTACTTCACTGAGTGCTGCTCTATCTGTGAGATGAACAATCACTCAACAAAAAACTGTCATTTTAACAAATATTGTTTATTGTGTGATATGACCAATCACAATACAATTGATTGTTACTTTAATAAAAAAGGATTGAAAAATTCACAACACAAGCCCATTTCATCAGTTCCAACTGACAAGGTCACACACAAAAGTCCAACAAACCTAAACAAATCATCAAATTCTCATCAAAAGTATAAAATCAAAGTGATTTCTGACAAACAAAAATCTGTTCATCCTTTGCAAAAAATCAAAAGGAAAGGTTTGTATACTCCTCTGACACATCAGATGAAATTGATGAACTGAAACCTCAAAGAAACAAAAGAAAAGGGCTAAAATCATCCTCCTCTAAAACACACACAAGAGGAAAGTATCAAGAAGTAACAGTGATCGATGCCAAAGGACAACCCAAGACCATTATGGCTTGGGTTCCTCATTCTAACTAGTTCTTTTTCTGCTTGTAGGGTCATTCATACAGGTCCAATAGCTTATGGTACGTGGACAGTGGATGCTCCCGACACATGACAGGAGACAGTTCCCTCCTTCATGACTTCAAGCACATTCAAGGAACTACTGTGGCATTTGGCGGAGATTCACAGGGCGGTAGAATTACTGGAGAAGGTTCAGTGACGAATGGGATTCTGAGCTTTGACAAAGTCAATTACTGCGAGCAGCTGAACTTCAATCTGCTCAGTGTATCCTAGATTTATGACAAGAAATATTCTACTCATTTCACTGACACTCATTGCTACATCTTGAAACCAGGATTTCATATTCCTAAAGAATGGGTTGTCTTGAAGACTCAGAGGAAGAATAACACCTATGTTTTGAACCTCAATTCTACTCGTCCATCAAAAGAGACATGTCTATTGTCTAAAGCATCATTTAATGAATCACAACTTTGGCATAGACGCTTAGGACACACGAATTTTAAAAATATGAATAGATTGGTCAAGGGGAACCATGTAATTGGTCTTCCTCAAAAGGAATTTCATTTTGTTGACCATTGTACCACGTGTCTCAAAGGAAAACAACATAAATCATCTCATAAGCCAAAACTTATGAACACTAACAATTGTCCATTGAAGTTACTTCATATGGATCTCTTCTGGCCGACTCACGTCATGAGTATTGGCAAGAAGCATTATTGTTTAGTGATCATTGATGACTTTACTCGATTCACATGGGTCTTCTTCCTACTTCATAAGTATGAGGCGTCCCAAATCATAATAGATTTTATAACCAAAATTGAAAATCAACTTGATTTAAAAGTAAAATCTATTAGAAGTGACAATGGGACGGAATTTAAAAATGAAAGCATGAGTTCATTTTGCATAACAAAAGGCATTGTTCATTAGTTCAGTGCAGCTCGTACTCCATAAAAAAATGGAGTTGCTGAAAGAAGGAATAGAACACTGATTGAAGCAGCAAGAACAATGCTAGCTGATGTAAAACTGCCAATTACATTTTGGGCAGAGGCAGTTAACACTTCATGTTTTGTGCAAAATCGAACTCTGATAATTAAAGAACACAATAAAACTCCTTATGAACTTCTTTTTCATAGAAAACCATTCATTGGATTTTTGAAGTCATTTGGTTGTCCTGTCTCAATATTGAACACCAGAGACCATTTAGGAAAGTTTGCTCCTAAGTCTGACGAGGGATTCTTCTGTGGGATATTCCTTAATGTCTAAGGCTTTTAGGGTGTTTAATCCTAGATTAAACATCATTGATGAATCAACAAATATTCAATTCAATGAGCATTCGTTTCCCAAATCATCAAATGGTCCTAACTGGTTGTTTGATATTGATTCATTTACAAGATCTTTTGATCAGTTCAATTTATCAAATGCAGGAAAATCAGGGTCGGTTGAAAGAAGAACAGACTTCCCAATGATTCCTCCTTCTACTGATCAAGACAATAAAGAAGTATCGTTACAAGTTGATCCTATCCGACAAGTTACACAAAATGAAAGTATTTCAACAGATGCTGGTCGCAGTTCAATGCCATCTCCTTCAGCTGAACCTTCAACTGAAGTGAGACATTCAGAACCAACTCATGCACTAGCTGATACTAACAGAGATGGAAATGATGAGAGTATTCAGAGTGCTGCTGAAGCTGAAGATGCTGTACCCTCTGATTCTGATCATCACTCTCCCACACTACAACAACAAGAAGCCTCTCATCAAGATGATCTGAATGTCTCTAATCTTGATGTGTCCGTTGCTGGTGATTTGATTCCAATTACCAGGACACACAAGAACCATCCAATTTCTAATATTATTGGTGATTTAGACTAGCGGGTGACTCGAAGCAAGTCAAGTATTGCAAACATCTGTTTATTTTCTTGTTTTCTGTGTCAAACTGTACCCAAAAACATTAAAGAGGCTCTTCAAGACAATAGCTGGATTGAGGCAATGCAGGAAGAATTGCTACAATTCAAGAAACAGGAAGTATGGTAGCTAGTGGATCTTCCCGAAGGTCAATACCCTATCGGCACCAGATGGCTGTACCGAAAGAAGACTGATGACAGAGGGATCGTCATCAGAAACAAAGCAAGATTGGTAGCACAGGGCTATACACAAGAAGAAGGAATAGATTATGACGAGGTGTTTGCTCCTGTTGCTAGACTAGAAGCCATACGACTCTTTCTTGCGTACTCTGCATCCATGAAATTCACAGTTTATCAAATGGATGCAAAGTGTGCATTTTTATATGGAAAGATCTCTGAAGAAGTCTACGTGAGTCAACCTCTAGGATTTGAGGATCCTGATTTCCCTCACAGGGTATACAAGCTTAATAAAGCTTTGTATGGCTTACATCAAGCCCCTTGAAAATGGTATGAGACTCTGTCATCCTTTCTTCTTGACCATGGTTATGAAAGAGGGAAGATTGACCAGACTTTATTCAGAAAGAGAAAAGGGAATGAGATGCTGCTTGACAGATTTATGTGGATGATATCATATTTGGCTCCACCAACAAACAACTATGCAAAGACTTTGAAGATCTTATGCGTTCAAAATTTCAGATGAGTGCTATGGGAGAACTCACATTCTTCCTAGGTCTTCAAGTACAACAAACACCCAGTGGAATCTTCATCAACCAGTCAAAATATGTGGAATCAATGTTGAAGAAGTTTCACTTTGCAGACTGTCAGTCCATCAGAACATCGGTTGATACAAAAGTGAAGATTGACCAGACTTTATTCAGAAAGAGAAAAGGGAATGAGATGCTGCTTGACAGATTTATGTGGATGATATCATATTTGGCTCCACCAACAAACAACTATGCAAAGACTTTGAAGATCTTATGCGTTCAAAATTTCAGATGAGTGCTATAGGAGAACTCACATTCTTCCTAGGTCTTCAAGTACAACAAACACCCAGTGGAATCTTCATCAACCAGTCAAAATATGTGGAATCAATTTTGAAGAAGTTTCACTTTGCAGACTGTCAGTCCATCAGAACATCGGTTGATACAAAAGTGAAGATTGGCCCAGACACAGATGGCAAATCTATGGCCCAGACTCTTTATCGATCCATGATTGGTTCACTTATGTATTTAACAGCCAGTAGACCTGATGTTATGTTTGGTGTTTGTGTATGTGCCAGGTATTAAGCAGATCCCAAGGAATCTCACGTGAATGCAATCAAGAGGATATTCAGATATCTTAAGGGCAAACCTGCTCTTGGACTATGGTATCCAAAGGATGGAGACTTCAATCTCTATGCATACACCGACAGTGACTACGGGGGATGCAATTTCAATAGAAAATCCACATCTGGCGGTTGTCAATTTCTTGGTCCCAGACTGGTGTCATGGCAGTGCAAGAAACAGACCAATGTTTCTGTATCGACAGCTGAAGCTGAGTACATAGCAGCATCAGCTTGTTGCTCTCAAGTTCTCTGGATTCAAAACCTGATGCTTGATTATGGTTTTAATTTCTTGCACACACCAATTCATATTGACAACACTGCTGCAGTCTTCATAACAAACAATCCAGTTCTGCACTCAAAAACGAAACATATTGAAATTAGATATCACTTTTTGAGAGACTGTGCTAAAAAATGTTTAATCAAGTTGATTCAGGTTAACATAGACAATCAGCTAACTGATTTGTTTACTAAGGCATTTGACCCAAGTCGGTTTGAATTCTTAGTCCAATCAAACGGCATGATTAACCTTGAGTAAAAAAAATCAAAAATTTACAAAAACATCACAAATTTCACAAAATTACAAAAAGAAATCAATTTTTGTTGAAGTCCTTGTTTTGTACTCAGGGAAATGATATAATTACAGTCGTTATATCATTCACTGTGCTTAATTCAATATCTTGAAAGACTGACATGACGTACCTGATATGTGGGTAGGCTCAACTTGGAACAGAAGATAAATGCTGTGATAAACTAAAATCACATTCAAATGTGAATGCATCATCTCAGAGCATGTAAGTATCTGACTTATCCAAGTGTGTGTATGTGTAGCAACCTAAACACATCGGGTCATGATACCTTATGAATCTCATTCATATCAGTTTCTCCTTTTTTTGCTGAGCAAAGACCTGGGGAAACAAGCACATAGTGCTGATGTCTTGATCCAAAAAGATTCCTAATGAGGAACACATCCAATATGGATGACAAATAAAATAGAATATAACAAAAAGAATCCCAAAGTGGATCACCTTCCAAAGTGAAGAGCAAAAAGAATCCCAATAAGGATCAAACAAAATAAGGATCAGGTAAAAATCCCAAAGTGGATCCCCCTTACCAAAATGAATGAGACTTCACAATTTAAATGACCAGGTATTGAAAGTTGTGAAAAAGTTCTACTATACAGTACATGAGGATAGTTGATCTTTCTATGCTTATGAGTGTGAGGTTCATGTTGAATGTTTAATTCAATCAAAACATGATAATTATCACATGCATTACAATATTGACCAAGCATGAGTTTAAACGGACAAATATACCTGCAATCAATAAGCTCATGACAACTTGCACTTATGAAAGATAAGATTGTTATGATCCCAAAATTTTAAACAAAAGTGCAAAACAATTAAACAATTCAGAAATATTGTCCTAAAATTTTATAAATTTTATTTAAAGTTTTTATCCCGCATGGATATAAACTTTAGGGGGAGTAATAAAATTTTAAAAGGAAATATTTACAAAAACATGAAATTTGCAAACATTAAATTGACAACTTTGTCAAATTGATTGTGTCTGTATGGAAATTACTCCATAATCAGCTTCAGAAGATGCATATGCTCCAAAATCAATCAAGTTGGGAATCTGTGTCACATCAAAGATACATGACAATCCAAGCAAGAATTGACAATCTCTGAATCTGCAAAATCTTCGTAAAACAACAAAAATGCAGTCTCAACTTCATAAAATTAGAAGCAGCTGTACAAACCAATCAGATTCAGTCACTGCAACTACATTAATTTTTGACTAGTTCAAAATTTAATGCGGGTTAGTGCATTGGGTAATGCGGGTGAAGGTAACCCTGTCATTTAACCAATGCGAGTAACTCTTTTTGTACAAGTAAACTAAGACAACAAATTGTTCATCCGCATTAGCTACAGTAAATACAGACAGCTTAACTCAACATTTCCAAGGGTGGTTAACTTTGGTCACCCGCATTTGTCTCAGTAAATGCGGACAAGTCATTTGTTCACCCGTATTTGCTACATGAAATGCTGATCAAGTTAAATTTGGTCACCCGCATTTGTCTCAGTAAATGCAGACAAGTCATTTGTTCTCCCGCATTTGCTACAGTAAATGCTGATAAATTAACTTTGTCCGTTCGCATTTGCAACAGTGAATGCGGATAGGTAAAATTAACTCTTTCGTATTTGTTACAGTAAATGCTGACATTTGAATTTGATCATCAGCATTTGTTACAGTAAATGCGCCTATAAAAATTCTATATGTGCATTTGCTACAGTAAAAATTTTCTGCACTTGTAAAATTTGTGAAAAATATGAAATGTTCCATAAATACTCATTTAATGTGGGTCATTTATTACTTTTCAAATTTTTGAGTGAACTTTTATAGTGAGTCGAGTGCCAGAAAACCGTTCTTCTTCTGAGTTAAAATTCACACTAATCAAGCTTCATTTTGTTCAAATCCAACATCAAAACAAACAACATTGTCTATTAAATCAAAGTATTGTCAACTAAAAGGTGATTATCAGTTTCTTAGATACTTCGACTGTCAAACAAAATTTCTTGAAATGGAACCCTAATCTTGTGAAATGCTTCAAATACACTCAAGAACACTGGATTTAGATGAATGACAGAGTTCATTAAAACCAATGATCGATGTAAACTTCAAAGATTTCATGTGGTTCTAAGAACACATAAAACATCGATGAACAGGGGATACTGGTTTATAACAATGTTGACATCAAAACAACCTGTTAAAACACAATCAAAATCAGTGTATCCCAACATAAAGAAATAAAACTTTGAACTGTTCTTCATGAAAAATCAAAATTAGGTCAAATAACCTAATGTAACAGTAACAAGCAGAATTCATTTTTGACCTAAAAAGTCAAAATTGAACAAATCACGCACAATTCTCACTAATTCATCCTCTTTGTGTGCAGATTACATAATGGCTTACCTGACTTGGAGCAAGCTCCACAATGTCAGTGGTTTTCTCAATCCAGATTTTCCTGAAGTAGAAAGTCTCAGAGACATGATCAGATTTATTGCTACTACCAGAGTGGCCTATGCCATTACAGTTAGACCAGTGATCTTTGAGAACTATATCAGATCATTTTGGGGTAATGCAGAAGTAGTAGACAATGATGGAGAAAAAGTAATTTCAGGTAGAATAACTGCTGACCATACACTGATAATCTCTGAGCAAACAATAAGACAATGCTTGAGATTTGAAGATGAACCTGATTCACCAACTGAATTTGATGAAGAAGATTTCATGTCATTCTTTGCTGACATTGGATATGAGGGTGGTTTTGATGATAAACAGATAGTCAAAGGGTTGGTTGATTTGCAATGGAGATTCCTCATTCATTATGTGCAACACTGCTTATCCAAAAGGAAGACTGGATGGAATGATATACCCTTGACTACATCAACACTTGTTTGTGCTCTTTGCTCTAATAGACCCTACAACTTTTTAGCCTATGTCTTTAATGGAATGATGGCAAACATTCAAGAGGGGAGAAGGAACATGTTCCTAATGTATCCTAGATTCATTTAGTGTCTTATTAATGAAGCCTTTCCTAATCTGATTTTAGAAGGTCCCATTCTTGAAATTCCTCATTATAATGCAAAATCTTTGAAGTACATCAAGAAGAGAGATCCAAGAAATTTCTATAGTGGTACTTTCTTTCCACTTTTACCTTGGATGCAACAATAAATAAATCCCCAAAATGATGTGCCAATGGATGAAGAACAATTACAACAACAAGAAGAAGAACATTTTATACAAGAACAAGTACAAGATGATGTTCCTACTGAGGAACCTGTTCATGAAGAAGCTGCTGCTCATGATGATGTTGCTGATGTTGATATGCATGAAGAATTAAATAAAGAAGCATTGAGGCCAATGTCACCACATGTTGACATAGGTGGTGATCTTCACATTGGGTCTTCAACTCATGATGCTGAGACTCATTCCCTTTTTGGTGTTGATCCTATTATATTCTCTCCATCTTCTTACATGCACACTCATGAAGAACCCTCTGACATCCCTTCACATGAAGCTGCTGATGCTTCTGATGGATCTGGTGAATCTACCAGTTCATCATCTGAATCATCTAGTGATGAGGAGGATAATCAACAATTTGCACCACTACCAGAGAGACAAATGATCTCAGAGGAGGGTCTCTCAGAAAGTTTTGCTAAATCTGAGATAAACAGACCAGATGAGAAAGACAAGATGATATCTGATCTGATGCACAAAGTTGCTAAAATGGAAAAGACTCTGGATAGAAGGGCAGGAATCATAAATGACAGAATTCAGGAACTTGATGAAAAGGAAAAAGAACTAAATGAATTGAAAGCCAAGTATGAAGCTGATATGAAAGAAAAGGATGACGAGATCAAAAAGCTCAAAGCTTTTTTAAAGATGTCAAGAGAAGAAATCAGTGGTCATGTGGACACTGTGGCTATTCAAACTGTGGCTATAGAAGATCAAGAACACATGCTGGAGATGCAAATAGAAATTATTGCTGATCTAAACAAACAAAATGAGGCTTTGAAGAAAAGAATTGATGAATTGGAACTGATTGCTCAATTAAAGGCTGAATTTGAAAGAGAAGCAACAGAACATGAAGCTGAAGAAACAGATAAGGAAGTTCATTCACAACAGCAAGAAACTAGTGGTGTTAGGGATGATGATAGCTGGGAGATGGTAGTACACTCTGATCCATCTACTGAAAAAGAGTCCATGATGAAAGAACTAATAGATGACATGGACAGATTCTCTTCAAGTGAATTCATTATAGATGAGGAATTCTGGGATTACATCAAAAACACCAAATCCCCTTCTAAGTCTATAGTTGTAATTCCATCACAACCTGTGTCAATAGAAGAAGAACTAAGAATGCAGCTTGTTCCTGCTGTTGTATTGACTGATGAACAACAAAGTTTAATCAATAGACTTTGTGATGAATTCAAAGAAAAGGAAACAACTGAATTGAACAGACAAGAAGCTGAACAACAAGGAATCACTGCTGAGCTTAAGGCTGTTGAAGAAAAACAATAGGCCAAAACTGATGTAGCTTCAACATCAGGACCAAGAGTGATCACATACACAAGAAAAAGGAAATACTTGACTGAAAAAGCAAAAGGAAAACTTCCTATGGTTGAGGAAGAACAACCTAAGAAGAAAACTAAAGATGATCCTAGGAGTTTGGCAGCAATTACTAAATTTTTAGATGAACATGAACAAGCTGAGAAGGAGTTGTAGCATACTTTGGAAGTGATTATGTTGGAAGAAGGAGAAATTGAAGATGAACAAACAACAAAACATGATGACATGAGGAGTCCATCAATTATTGAGCCATCTGTTGAAAGTATGATAGAGAAGGCTAAGACTAATGATCTTATGATTCATGCCATGTTCCTGATCAACCATGGATATGATGTTGATATAGTCTTTAGCATGACTTATGAAGGTATGGTAGAAGAAGTGAGAAAGATGGAGAAGCTTCTTGATCCAACCTTTGTGACTGAATATGAAAAAGAAAAGGAAACCACTAAATCAGTCACAAGTATCTCTAAGACAGCAAAGAAGTATGATACTAAAATTGCATACCCTGATCCTTATAGTATGACAGACAAGAAAATGAAGGATTATCTGTCTCAACAGGGATTTATAAAAAGAAAGCTGGGGAACATGAAGACTAATTCTCTTAGGGCTGCTATGTTAAAGATGATCAATGACAAGAAAGAAAGACTAAAAGCAATTGAAGAAGAAGTGATTGCCCATAAACCCAGAACAAGAAAATCAGCACTAGATGTTCAGTTGACAGTTAAAGATCAAGATGTTCTGGCCCCTATACTTCACAAGAATCCAGAGTGGTTTATTGAACCTTCACAACTGAAACTTCAAGAGGGTTTAACCACTGCTGAGATGATTAGAGGGGTATCTACTCCCAAAGGTAAAATAGATGTCAAAATCATTGCCTGGAAGTATGATAGCAGCTAGAATATGTTCATGGTCAAGAGAATCTCAGGCCTGGTGCAATTCTTTACAGAATATACAGCCTTAGTGAATGCCATGAAGGTCCATGACTTAAAAGAATTGGCTGAGTTAGATCTAATCAACCGTGATGGAATGTACAGGGGTTATGAATTTGAGGTTATTCTGAAGATGTTTAAGAGAACCAACAACTTCAAGTCTCTAAAAGCCATCTGTACTAGAAAAGACAAATCTTTCAGAAATCCCCTTGAACAAAGAAGAAAGAGAGAGGTAGAAGAGGTAGTGTTCCCTGAGCTGCATGTGAAACCAACAGAATCATTGAAACGAAAAATGATTGCTAGAACTCATAAAACCAAACCAATTTCCAATGTGTACTATGATGAAGAATCCTATGAGTTGGTGATTGAGAGAAAGTAGGAAGGAAAAGAAGCCCCAGAGATCAGAATTTTCAGTGGTTATGAGGTCAGACTGCTAGATGAGTCTTACATACACTATATCTTCACAAGACATTTCAGAGCCCTCAAAAATAAAGCTACTGAAGATGATCTAGAGTTTATGTTAAAGTGTGTTAAGATCTTGAAGCTGGCATTTGACAGAATCAACAACAAAAGGGAACAAAGGAAGAAGAGAAAGGTGCCAATGCAGATTGGCAATATTGTCAAGTTAGAGGTTGATGCTGATGGTTCCTTGCTGATTCATAGAGATGGGTTATCATCAATCTCAGTTTGGGAACCCATCTCCTTGAAACAAATGCCTATTGCTGCAATCCATTCCATGAGTGAGATGAAGATCCATGTTCTAAGCAGAGACAAACTCAAGGAAGCAAAAGATTTTTCAAACATGATAAATGCAATCCTCAATCCTTCCCTTGCAGAACCTGAGGTACATCATGAAGCTACTGCATCAATCTTTCCAACAACAGTCCAACAGAAGACATCATATCAAGACCAACCAGAATAATCACAACCACCACCACCATCACACTCTTGAGGAACCTAGGCAGTATAATCCTTAGGGGGAGTATTGTTAGACCCTGAAAGGATCATACTTGCCAACTTAAGAAGTGGTTGGAGGTTGTTCTGGTTGGAGCACATTATTTACAGAAGAACATAGAAGACATCATCAACACAAGAAAATAGAAGACAAGAAAAGTATAGAGCACCCGCATTTGTCAATGCGGATGACTTGTGAACAAATGCTGACAAGTGTTTGTTCACCCGCAATAACAAATGCGGATGAAGACAACTAATGCTGAACAGAAGTGTTCATCCGCATTGGTCTTTGCGGATGAACTGAAGAAATGTGGACAAGGATTATTCACCCGCATTAGTCCATGCGGATGAACAACAGTAAATGCTGACAAGACTTGTTCATCCGCATGAACTAATGCGGGTAAGCAAACATAAATGCTGACTACAAACAACAAATGCTTATGAAGTCTTGTTCATCTGCATGAACTAATGCGGATGAACAACTTACACTGTTTTATATTTATTTTGTACTTAGACTAGATTCACTTGTATAGATCAGGGTTAGTTTAGTCTTTTGTACAGGCAATGTATTCGCCTATAAATAGGGTCACATACCCTAACTTTGTAAGTTGTTGACTTTCGCAGTAATATCCATAATATTTTACAACATTTACTACAGTTCTTGATTCTCTTACATTCAAGCATTTACTACAGCAATTAATGTTCTTTAATATAGTAATTCCGCTGCTATATTATTGACTCAGTCCACATATTCGATCCTAGATTGAGTCATATCAACCGAGAATATCATTCTCAAACACAGTCAGTATAAGTCTTGACCTCCTTGATCTCTAGTAATATACCATCTGTCTGGATTAGTGGCAAATATCCAAGACACAATGGGTCTCTTAGTAGCAAGATGCTCTACTTGAATAGGAGTTGGATGAGCAGCCTCTTCTTGATCTCTCTTAGGATGTTCTGACCCATCCAGAGGTGTAGAGGTGGTTGCCTTGGACTTCTTCTTCTTCTTGTCCTTTCTGATGGCCATCCTTTTCCTCCTTCTATATTTCAACTGAGGGGACTGGCCGGCAGTACCAGATTGTTCTTGCTTATCTTCCTTAGTTGGGTCCTTGGTCCTTCACAGGTTCAGAAGGAGAAGGATTGGGACCCTGCCGTGGATCAAAAGATGAAGCTGGTTATGATACAGCACTAGGTCTAGGTTGTGTTGTCTCTTGTGGTTCAACCTTGACCTCAGCTTCAGGTGCAGCCTGGCTTGGTGAAGAATGCAAGTCATTCAACTCACCTCTCGTGATCTTTTGCTTGATCACTCTGATGTGCTCATCCATGGTGGATAGAGACATTGGACCAAATCTCCTTCAAGAGAATCCATACAGCTTTAAAAAGCTCACCATCTTCTTTCTCTCAGTAGATTTCTTCAAGTTTGCTCTGATGGTGGTTCTTGACTTTGCAGCCTCTTCCCTTATCTTCCTCTTAGCAACTTTTTGTTCTTTTTGTACTTGTTGCTCAAGCTGCTTGAGATATTCAAATTCAATGTACTCGTATGGCAAGGGAAGGAGGTCTGCTACCTGATAGAGACCTATGGCACTCAGGTAGATGACCATGTTATGTCTATCTTGTTTCCTATCTACGTGAGTTTGTTGCTTTGTGGCCATAGTCTCTGTCTCAGGACTTTCCTGAACTGGGGAGAGGGTAGGAGCTTTGTAGATTCTCTTTCTTCTTTTTTCTTCTTTGATCTTGAGAAGCAGTTCTGCTATCTCAGCTTCTTTCCTCTCCTTAGACACTTCCTTATCAGCCAGTTCATTTAATTCCTCTAAAGGGAGAGAGATGAGTTCATTAATATTGTAGTTCCTAGACCCCAAATAATTCAATCTGGCTACCCTTAACTCATCATCTTGAGTACTTGGCTTGGGGGCAGCCCTGATTACAGTGTCCATGAAGCCAGTGGTCCTGCTTGGACTCTCTCCCCTTGCCTTCCTCTTCCTCTCTCTCTTCTCCTCCTTAATCTCCTTAGGAGTCATCTTCCGTTTACCTTTGTCACTCATAGGCTTGTATGACTCAGGTTGGAGAGAGCTTTGGCCTTCATTGCTTGGTTCTTCACTTAAGCTCTGGCCATAGAGAGGCTGTAAGACACCTTCACCAGCTGGTGCCTCCTTGAGTGTAGTAGGTGTTGAGGGTGTTGTAGCAGCTCTTGTCTCAAGGTTCACAGGCTTAACTGCTAGGACTTCAACCAAGGTTTCCCCTTCAAAGCTAATCTTAGGGTCCACCTTAGCATCCAGTTTACCAACAGTCTTGCCTGCTAGCCTCTGTCTATATAGTCTTGTTATTACCTTGTTAAATCCTATCAGCCAACCTTGTAGCTTGCCTGTGCACCTTTAGTTGCATACTCCCTTCATCTTAATCAGAAGAATCACCAGGGGATGAGAGAATAGGATCAAGGTCTTCTTCCTTATCACCAGCTTCAGGTTCTTGGCTGCTGGTTTTCCCCTGCACACTAACAACTTCAAAAGAAGTGTCAATGGGTTAGGTTGCCATGGTTAAGGTTTGAATGATGTAATCACTTGGAAAAGTAAGAGCCTCTTCCATATAGGCTTCCTAAATAGGTTCAAGGAGGTCCACCTCAGTTGTGGGTGGATGATATGGGCTAGATATAGGTGATGCAGGAGTACTCATCTCTCCTTGAGTAGGGTGGAGAAGAGAGATTCACAGTACTCACCGAATCCTATATCTTCATCATTATAGAATTCAAGGTTAGGAATTGGTTGGTTGAGGTCAAGAGGCTGGGCATGGTAACTTTCCCCTGAAGGTTGATCACTAGAGTTTTGAGACACTGAATGAAGGCTTAAGGCTGGGGTTATGAGCTCATAAGGCTGAGCATGAGGAACCTTAGTACTAATCATAGAAAGAATGGGAGTGGTTTGCTCCTCAGGAGAAGTGGGAGCTCCAGTGTCCACTTCTTCCTGCATGGTTGGTGATTTGGGGTCCTTCTCAACCTGAGAATACTGAGAAGGGGTTCGTTTAGATTTTCTTTGATAGATGATGGTGATTTGTGACAGTGTGGGGGTTACAGATGTAGAAGGTGTGGGTTCAACATTGGCTGGTGCTGCCAAGTTGTCACCTTGAGCAATGAGCTCTATTTTTGGGACCAGGGCTGTTTCTACCCCTGAGAAGCCAACAGTTGGCTTTCTCATTGTCTTGAAGATACCAGGCTTCATCTGTCCCCTTTTTAGAACATTACCTATGTTGGGTTTTGAACAAGTTTATCAGATCCATTTTATCCAAATAAAATGAGAAACACAACGGATTAAGGATATAAAACTTGTTACCATTAATATATATAAACCATTTTATATATCTGTTAAAACCTGTTATGGATCGATATATGAAAAACATGCTTACAAACAACCATAGGGTGTTTAGCAAACTACCTCTCATAGGGATTTTAAGGAAGATGACAGTTGAATGGCAGCTTCCAAAGAAGGACGCCTTAAGCTAGTCTACCCTCAAGTCTCCAACAAACACCTTGGTTGCTAGGATTTTCACACATGAACGAACCTCTGTTCTTCGTTTTTGTTCTCAACCGATCGAGAGAAAACCCAGTAGAAGAACAGATGCACTTTTAGTGTCTAGTAAGTTATATCAGAGAGAGTGGTGGATTGCAATCTTATATTGCATGCCCTAGGAAACTAAAATTTCAGACGAGGAGAGAGAAAAGTGGGCGGGGCCCAGCCCCTTGTCCCATCTTCATTTCTCAACATTCAGCCGCATTAGTAAATGCGGATGAATGGTTTCCTTCCTCATTTGTAAATGTGGATGAAGAAATTACATCCGCATTTCCCAAATGTACATCCGCATTAGTAAATGCGAATGAGTAGTTTCATTAGCATTTCCTCAAATGCTCATCCGTATTAGTAAATACGGATGAACAGTTTCCATCAGCATTTCCACAAATGCGCATCTGCATTTCCTCATTAGTAAATGCGGATGAGTAATCTTCATCCGCATTAGTAAATGCGGGTGAGTAATCTTCATCCGCATTTCCACAAAAGCACATCCGCATTAGTAAATACGGATGAGTAAATAAGAAATACGGACAAAAGACTATATTGTTGTTCAACCATTTGAATAACAATATAGAATACTCTTTCTAAAATAAATTATCAATATAATTTATTTACAACACAAGTGCAAATATTTAGAAACCCAATTTCTAAATACTCTAAGTGTTAATATTTATTTGTATTATCATATCATAAAATAAATATTGTAGGTGTTTGTCTAGCTTGTTATTGGGTATGACCCGACTTGGAACATAAGGTACTAGCCACATCAATTCAATATGTGTCTTGGGCAGACCGTTTCCAACAATCTCCTACTTGCACAAGATACATAGAGGATTGATGCAAGTAGCAAATACCGCCTAATAATGGTTTACTACCCCTAATACTCATGACGAAGTGCCATTCAATAACATCATCTTCTTCAAGTCCCTTACTTGAAAATGATTTAGGTGAATCTATCATTTATCCTTTTGTTATAGATGTCATGTTAAATCCAGAGACACAGAATGACCATTCCCTGTTGATTTAACTTTATCAGGCCTTAGACATCTTACTCTCAATGAATAAGAGGAACAAATCCCATCTTGACTACATACGTTTCTCATAATCACCTTGTATCACACCTAAACGTAGCCTTGTGTACTGTCCATATTTCAGAACAACGAAGAACTAGGTCAAAGTATAGAATTTGGTGAATATCAAAACCCAATATGTATCTCAGGTCGAAGGATACTATGATATTCACCTTCACTCCAATTTATTTATGATCAATTACATAATTCCATGCAATAACATTTGAGAGCGGGTCAGTCCAATATTTGTATCCCATAAATATCTATGAACTTTGATAGCAACCTTTTGCTCTATATTCATACCTTATGAATATCCACCAATTCACGTTCATAATAGTCTAACCTTCATATTTGTTCCCATAAATATGACTGACTATGGACATTTAGAATAATAAACATATTCATGGATCTAAACATGCTAAAATGGAACATAACTCATAGTATCATAACTATATAAATGAGTCAAAATAATAATTGTTCCATTGTTTAAATACTAAATAGATCAAATCCAATCACTAGAATATTGAAGTCCTAAGGCACAATTATGACTCTCATGCTTTGGCCTTTCAAGGAGCTTCGGGAGTGGATCCACAATATTTTGATCGGTGTGAACTTTGCGAATACATATCTTTCCTTTTTCAACTTCATCCCTTATGTAGTTGAATCTCCGCTCAATGTGCCTTGTCTTTTGATATGCACGGGGTTCCTTGATTTGAGCAATCACACCCTCGTTGTCACAAAAGATCTGGGGTTCCTTGATTTGAGCAATCACACCCTTATTGTCACAAAAGATCTCTAGGGGATCTTGAATGGTAGAGACTATCCCTAGATCAGCAATGAATTTCTTTAACCATGCAGCTTCTTTTGCTGCCAATGAAGCGGTGATGTATTCCGATTCTGTAGTAGACAATGCTACCATATCCTGTTTTGAGCTCTTCCAAGACATTGCCCCTCCATTCATAATGAAGACATACCCCGATTGTGATCGAGAATCATCTCGATCAGTTTGGAAACTCGCATCCGTGTAACCCTTTACAATGAGTTCCTCTTCACCAGATTCGTATATTAGAAACATATCCTTAGTCCTCCTAAGGTATTTCAATATACTCTTAACAACCATCCAATGGCTATTTCCTGGATTCTGCTGATATCTACTCGTCATGCTTAAAGCGCATGACACGTCCAATCTAGTGCATATCATTGTATACATGATGCATCCTATAGCAGATGCATATGGGACTTCCTTCATCCTTTGTTGCTCATCCTTTGAGCTTGGACATTGAGATGCACTCAATATTATCCCCCTTTGAATAGGTACTAGACCTTTCTTAGAGTTCCCCATCTTGAACCTTTTCAATATTTTATCAATGTATGCACTTTGGTTTAAACCTATCAACCGCCTTGATCTATCCCTATAGATCTTTATTCCCAAAATGTAGGCGGCTTCACCAAGATCTTTGATGGAAAAACAACTTCCAAGCCAGGTTTTAACACCTTCCATGGTTGGAATGTCATTTCCAAATAGTAGTATATCATAAACATACAATACTAAGAATGTGATGATGCTCCCACTAACTTTCTTATACACACAAGCTTCATCAGTGTTCTTGATGAATCAAAATTTCTTGATCTCTTTATCAAAACGTTGATTCCAACTTCTCGATGCTTGTTTCAATCCATGATTGATTTCTTTAACTTGCATACTTTATTAGGATGTTGTGGATCGACAAAACCATCGGGCTGAACCATATAGACATTCTCTTCGAGATGTCCATTAAGGAAAGCAGTTTTGACATCCATTTGCCAAATCATATAGTCATAATATGCAGCTATGGTAAATAATATCCTAATTGACTTTAGCATTGCCACAGGCAAGAAGGTCTCATCATAATCAACCCCTTGAGTTCGAGTGAAACCTTTTGCTACAAATCTTGCTTTATAAGTATCCAAGTTTCCATGCATATTGGTTTTCTTCTTGAAAACCCACTTACATCCAACCAGTTTGGAGTTAAGCGGTGGCACAACCAATTCCCATACTTGGTTGTCATACATGGATTGCATCTCTACATTAGTGGCTTTAAGCCACTTGTCACAATTGGAATTGGACGTTGCATCATGGTATGTAGTTGTTTCATTCGAGTCAACTACATAGCATCCATTCATGAAAAATCCATATCTTTCGGGTGGATAGCTAGTTCTACCAGATCTGCGAACGTTTTGTGTGTATTGATCAACCACTTGATCATTATCAACAACCTCTTGTTGATTGCTAATATCAACCAAACGTGTATCGACTTGTGGTTCTCGATCCTCATCAAGTTCCACTGTTCTATTGGTAGTTCCTTCCATAAGGAACTTAGTTTACAAGAACTCAGCCTTTTGAGCAATAAATACCTTTTGCTCTATTGGATTGTAGAAGTAATATCCCCTGGAGTCTTTGGGATATCCTACAAAGATACACTTAGTGGATCGACCTTCTAACTTGTTTAGGGTGTTCTGCTTAACATAAGCTTCACAACCCCATACTTTTAAATATGATAATGATGGAACTCTTCCATGCCATATTTCAAAAGGTGTCTTATCCACTTTCTTAGTTGGGGCCATATTCAGAATACGAGCAGCAGAGAGCAATGCGAAACCCCAAAATGATAGAGGCAGTGTGCTTCTAGCCATCATAGATCAAACCATATCCAATAGGGTTCGGTTTCTTCTTTCAGACACACCATTATGTTGTGGTGTTCCGGGTGGAGCAAGCTGTGAGACAATCCCACAACTACTGAGATGATATTGAAATCCATCACTAAGGTATTCACCTCCTCTATCTGAATGAAGAACTTTGATTGTTTTGTTGAGTTGATTTTCTACTTAATTTTTGAAGATTTTGAACATTTCAAAAGATTCATCTTTGTGTCTTAACAAGTACACATAACCGTAACGACTATAATCGTCGATGAAGGTAATGAAGTATCTTTCACCATTCCTTGTCATTGCTTTAAAAGGACCACATACATCCGAATGTATGATTCCTAATAAATCTTTTGCCCTTTCGTTAGTTCCACTAAAGGGTTCCTTGGTCATCTTTCCTTGTAAACAAGATTCACACTTATCAAATGAACATTTGCTTCCAAAAGACCATTCTTTTGAAGTGTTTGAATGCGATTCTTGTTTATGTGACCAAGACGACAATACCAAAGATATGATTTACTTAAACCCATTTTAAGTTTCTTGGTGCTTGATTGGTATAACGAGTTATTAAAGGATGTGTCATCATGAACCAATTCAAAAATACCATTAGAAGGCATAGCCTTAAAATAAGGCATATCATCCATAAAAACACAAATACCATCGTTTACAAACTTTAATACATAACCATATTGTCTTTGAAGGGAAACTAAGATAATATTCCTAGTCAAACTAGGAATATACAGAATGTTCTTTAAAATAACTTCCAAACCACTTGGAAGCTTCAAGGTATAGTCTCCTTGGGCTTTGACATCAACTTTTGCTCCGTTACCCATGTAGAGACCAGTATCTCCCTTCTTAGAATGTTTGTTTCTTTTGAACCCCTACAACAAATTGCAAATATGAGTTCCATATCCGGTATCCAATACCCATGTGTTTGAAGAATTAACATTAAGTTCAATATGGATCATGAAAGTTGTACCTGAGGTCTGCCCAGCATCCCTCTTGTTTTTTAACTCTTTGAGATAGGTTGGACAATTCCTCTTCTAATGTCCTATAGGTTGGACAATTCCTCTTCCAATGTCCTATTTCACCACACTTAAAGCATGGATCGTTCTCCGTAACCTTTGGCTTCTTAAGCTTTGGTTTTGGTGGTTCCGCTTTAGCCTTTCCCTTACCCTTCCCTTTGACGTATCCCTTGCCTTTGGCAACATTTGCCTTGGGTTCGGGGTGATGCCTTTTTTTGTTGCCACCCTCATTGATCTTGAGAACCGGTAAAATCCTTTTACCCATCCCTGCTTTGGCTGTTTTGAGCATTGCATGAAGTTACCCAATGCTCTTGTCCCATCCATTCATGTTATAATTCATGATAAACGTCTCAAACTTCTTGGTTAGACCATTGACGATCAAATCTGTGGCCAACTCTTTTGAGACGGGATAGTTCAGCCTTTCAAGGCGATCAATGTGGCTTTTCATATTTAGCACATAAGATGAAACCGATTGGGTTTCTTCCATTCGACATGCATGAAGAGCTCGAACCGTTTCGAAGCGCTCTACGCTTTCTTGTTGAAGGAATATTTCCTTCAATTGGGTAATCATGTCATATGCCCTATGATGTTCAAAATCCTTTTAAAGCTCGAGAATCATGGTTCCTAACATGAGGCGGGAAACTTGCACTGAATCCTCAGTGTGCTTAACCCAATCGTTGTAGGCATCAACATCATTAAGGTTGGGTTCATCGGGAATAGGATCATCCAAAACATATGATTTCTTTTCTTGCTTGAGAACAATTCTCAAGTTTTGAAATCAATCCATGAAATTATTGTGGTTGAGACGATCCCTTTCCAGGATAGTTCTTAGTGATAGGTTATGACGGTCGGGCTGGTAGCGTTGTTGTTTGCGGCCATTTCTACAATTGTAACAAAGTTCAATTTTAGTATTTACGCTAATAAAGTTTTAATTACTAATACCCTTTCATGTCTCATAGACAATTAATAATTAAAATCTAGAATCCAATGTTACATTTAAATATTGGTTAGGTGACCTTTATCTCATTATTTAAATTAACAAGGTAGTCAACATTTGATAATTGCAACCCTTTGCAACTTCTAGTTTTATGGGATCGGTTAAACATCTTTATGTTTAGTTGGCATGTTTAGTCCCATCAACACCGTTGTATGCCATGCTTCGGTGACCCTATTCACATGGTTTCTAACTCAAGTCGTCCTACTTACACACACGTGTGAGTTTACACATACAAGTGGTTAGGTGATCTTTATCCCACAAATATGTTAAGCCCACCTCAAACACACAAGTTCCCTAAATGTGGTTAGGTGACCTTTATCCCACAAAGAGTTCCCAAGTGATTTGAGTGTTGTATAAAAGGATGGGGTTAAACTTGTTTAAAAGAGATTTTTGTTTCCATTAATTCTATTTTTGAAAACATTTTGTACCTTACATTTGCATAAATGCGTGGTACTTTAGTGAAACCAACTTTCAAGGCTCTTTTAATAAAACTCAATTTTATTGCAAAAACATTAACCTTTAATAAAACCAATTTATTACCTATGTTGATGTTTTTAAAAGAACAATTTTCAGCTTGTTGTTGATTTTAAATTGTTTAACAATGCGTATCCAAATATCACATAAACAATAAAATTAAATCAACCACACAAGCATCACATACAACAACAAGTTCATAACTATAGCCAACTAATTTAACATCACTTGTTGACCAAAACAAGTGAGTTAATTAGGTCTTTCCTAAGGGTAAAATTGACACAACACTTGTGTCGGTGAACTCCCACTTGATCCCGCATCCAAATGCTTCAAGCGTCCACTTTGTGTTATGATTCTTCCATTCGAATTGGGCTTCCAAATGGGCTTAAGTTTCTGTACCAAACTCCTTTGGGCCTTTAAAATATGTTTTCGGTTATTGGGCTTAAATTACATTAAGAGCTATAAAACCCTTTGGGCTCAAAATTGGCCCAAACAAAAAAAACAACCTTGTTGCATCTTCTTTTACAAAATATATCCTAAATACATTTTTCTAGTAAAAGTAAAATGTAATTAACCTACTTATTTTACATACCAAATGAAAAATAAATAAATTACATACCCAAAAGGAAGAACAAATACATTTAATTATTACACCCTTTTGAATAATCAAATACAGATCACAACACATCCAAACACAAGGCCTCGGCAAGGTTATGAACATCAAAATACATATCCAAATATGTAAGCAGAAACCCGAGAGCATCCCCGTTGAACCACTAATTTTTGGTTAAAGTATAAACAAACCGAATATTATGATTCTAGTCCAAACAACTAAATCATCCAAATGATTAAAATTTTTCAAGATTACTGTATGCATGTAAAGTAGAATCTTGAAAAATCAGGGGAAACATTGACCAGAACTCTCGATCTGTTGGTGAATCAATAGCAAGAAACCGAGATTTGAGTCCAGATGAAGCATGTATCCATATAACCGGCTCTTGATGCCATTATTGGGTTTTGAACAAGTTTATCAGATCCATTTAATCCAAATAAAATGAAAAACATAGTGGATTAAGGATATATAACTTGTTAAGTTAATATATATAAACCATTTTATATATCTGTTAAAACCCGTTATGGATCGATATATGAAAAACATGCTTATAAACAACCATAGGGTGTTTAGCAGACTACCTCGCGTATGGATTTTAAGGAAGATGATAGTTGAATGGAAGCTTTCAAAGAAGGACACCTCAAGCTAGTCTACCCTCAAGCCTCCAACAAACACCTTGGTTACTAGGATTTGCACACTTGAACGAACCTCTATTCTTCGTTTTTGTTCTCGACCGATAGAGAGAAAATCCAGAAGAAGAACAGATGCGCTTTTAGTATCTAGTAAGTTATATCAGAGAGAGTGGTGGATTGCAATCTTATATTGCATGTCCTAGGAAACTAAAATTTCAGACGAGTATAGAGAAAAGTGGGCGGGGCCCAGCCCCTTGTCCCATCCGCATTTCTCAAACATTCACCCGCATTAGTAAATACGGATGAATGGTTTCCTTTTGCATTTGTAAATTGTGACATTTCGAGTGCTTCTTAGTTAATCGTTAACATTTGTTATCTCTTGTAAGTGCTATTTATGTCAATAATGTAACTATGGGGGTTCATTTTGCATTTCTAATAATCTCAATGTTCCTATATAATAATAGTTTTAAATCTTATAACTTGGTTAGTTTTTGTAAAGTTTAAGTATTATTTATGAATTATAGAATTGAAACAATTAATAGACAACAAAGTCCTATTTATAAATTTATAAATTTTACAATTTATAAAATTCTATTGTTAAAATGTGATCTTAGGCATTCAAATAAAACAAATAATCGAATTATGAAGTTTATAAAATTGATAAGTTTCTTTAAAATAAATTGTTATGCCTTTAAATTAATTTGTAATGTTTAAGGGTTAAAACTACAAAAATATAAACTAAAGGATTGGATGGAAATGGTAAACTTAGAAATCGCAGGGACTATATATGGAAATTTCTTTTAACAACCCCCCCATTTTTCTTTCCCGATTTTCCGGCCGCCGGCCGCCGAAGCTCCGACGCGGCACCGGCGAGCCCCAGCACCTCCCCAAAAATTCAACTTTTAAACCCCAAAACGCTCATAAACACTTTTCGAACCCGTTTCAAACACGAAGACGTGTTTTAATTTGATTTTAAATGCGGTTATGATAGCCTTTGGACACGAAACCGAACCCCATTAAAACCAGGTCCGTTTCGGCACTTAAATCACAATATTAAAACAATTAATCGAGTATACACGTTTGTATAATCAATTAGAAATCAATGAAATGATTAAGTTCATTTGAAACGGGAATTTGCACATCCAAATCGACTCGTAATACCCGTGAACAAACTTGAAGTCGTTGGGCAGCTAATCGATCAAATTAAAACTATATAATGGGGACAAAACATTCCATTAGACTTTCTTACACTCTCTGTACTCTCAATTTCACCAAAACACGCACAAGCAACACATTTGGATCGAGACCCAGTCGCGACACTAGCTTGAACTTGTACTCATCAATTCCGCAACCGTTCCAGGTGATTCAAACACTCTTACACTCGATTAAACATGGGGAATCAAAGCCCCATGGTTAATTTCATTATCATCATCGATTTGATGTTCAATTGGTTTGATTATGAATCTATGGTTCTTGAGTAATTGGGATTTTTTTTACAAACATAATTTTTATTAATTGTTTTGTGTTTTAAGACAAGAATTGCGGCCTTGGCCCATTGGTTAAGGCACATCATTATAGCAGGGGACCCGAGTTCGACCCCGGGCACCTGCAAATTATTTTTAAAATTCATTTTTCAACTATTTTTAATTCCAAAAAAATCTTAAAATGTTATTAATTTGATATAAAAATCAATTAATAATTGATACTAAATCAAAACTTATTTAGTAATTTCTAAAATATTTCAGAAATTATAATATGAAAAATTCTTTATTTTTAAGATTTCAAAAGTTATAAAAAAAATCAAAATATGTTATTTATTTTAAACTATTTACTAAAACCTAAATCCCAAAGTTGAAACTCTAGTCTAAGTCAAGCCTTTAATCATATTGTTATTCTAATTTAAGACACCACTCATAGGTTAACCGTGAGAAAAACTGTTGGAGTCTATCTTCACTTTCTAAAAATTCAAATCATATACATCTTATATCGTGTGAGTCTTCCCATACCTCGTTTTACTTTACTTCACACGTCTTGGGGTGAAACATGTTATTCATATCAATATACACTTGTAAATCGTTTTAAATACTTGTAAGCACGTGTAATTCATTCTATATTTTTGTCATGGTTATTTGAGACTTTTGCGAATATTATGTGATAGACTCTTGTAAAAACAATCATTAACTATTGCTAGCCTAGCGACGTCATAGATCTATGGGCTTGACAACCCTATTTGGTGCTAAATCCGAGGTTATTGCAGGCTCCTGTTGACGTATTCTTGTTCATCATAGGAACCAAGTACACTTAGCTAATCGTATGTTTCGTTGTGGCCATATCTTTGTCGAGGTTTGATTGCATCATTATGTTATCCATATATTTTTGCATTATTTCTTAACCTATGATATGAATTGCCCCTTAAAAAGGTTTTATATATGTATATAAAATTTTTTAGGAACTCACCAACATCATATGTTGACCGTATTTTCTAACATGTTTCAAAAAATGCGCAAGCTTAAATTTTGACCTTGAAGATTTGAAATCATATAGGACTGGACCTAGAAATAATAAAGGATTCACTTTTAATCTGGATGTTTTAATTTAGTTTATGTCATGGTTGTTTGTTTGAGATTTATGAATGTAACATTACAATATGATCCATATGTTTAATAATATTTACACATTGAAGTAGCGTTGTGTGGCTTTGAACAATCTTAATCCTCACATCTCAACGTTTCCGCCGTTAAGGTTGGGGTGTGACATAAATGCGGATGAAGAAATTCCATCCGCATTTCCCAAATGTACATCCGCATCAGTAAATGCAGATGAGTAGTTTCATCAGCATTTCCTCAAATGCTCATCCGCATTAGTAAATACGGATGGACAGTTTCCATAAGCATTTCCACAAATGCACATCCGTATTTCCATAAATGTACATCCGCATTTCCTCATTAGTAAATGCGAATGAGTAATCTTCATCCGTATTTGTAAATGTGGATGAGTAATCTTCATCCATATTTACTCAAAAGCACATCCGCATTAGTAAATGTGGATGAGTAATTAAGAAATGCGGACAAAAGACTATATTGTTGTTCAACCATTTGAATAATAGTATAGAATACTCTCTCTAAAATATATTATCCATATAATTTATTTAAAACACAAGTGCAAATATTTAGAAACCTAATTTCTAAATACTCTAAGTGTTAATATTTATTTATATGATCATATCATAAAATAAATATTGTAGGTGTTTGTCTAGCTTGTTATTGGGTATGACCCAGCTTGGATCATAACGTACTAGCCACATAAATTCAATATGTGTCTTGGACAGACCGTTTCCAACAACTTGTTCCCCTTAACTGTGAGCTCAGTTCACAATTAAGAATGTACTTGACATATCTAGGGAACCTATAATATTCTAAGCTGTCCAAGTTTGCAAGTAAATTAGTATATACAACTTAAGAATACCTGAACTTGACCCCTTGAACCATTCTATGGACTACATAGGAAAGGTCTTCAGGAATTTGGTTCCATCCTCCATGCTTGTTTGAAAGGGAGTGGATCACTATATGGAGGAGGTACTTCCACTTATATGAGACCTTTCCTTTCCTGAATGTTCTTACAGAGTAGTCCCCTTCATAGCCCATATGCCAGAATGAGTCAATAACATCAGACTTAGGGAAGAACAAGTCACCCTCTTCATCATCCAGCATTAGATGTGTGTTGATGGTGGCTGGGGTGATAAAACTATCCTCCCCTGCACTGTGGCAGATAGTGCCTTCACACCGTCCAATATGACCTCTTGGCAGGTCCTCTAAAACTCCAAAAGTTGATCTTCATATAATGGAGGGTCGATTGTGAGGGAGGTAAGATAATTGGTGAGAGATAAGAAGCGGAAAACATCTGATAAACCAGGATCTTTCTCAGACAACAACAGAGTAACTTGATTATGTTGCCTGTGTAAGTGCATAGCAAAATCCGGTTAGTTTCGAGGATCAGGGTTGGCCATTTTGAGTAGCTTTGTGATAAAGGAAGGTAAGAACAAGGTTGGTTTGTGGGTGAATTTAGGGTTTGAATTTTGCAGATGAAGGAGAATAGTGAAAGGGGGCACCATTGTACAAATATATATATATATGATATGGATTTGAGACAAAGTTAATGCAAACAGATTAACTTTGAAATCCGAATGTCAGTCCCACCTCATAAAAAGTGCCCAAAAAGTTAGTTTTCTTGGAAGTCTAAATCTTCCAAAGGTAATTTGTCTTTGGAAGGTTTTAGAAAAACTTCCGAAACCAGTTTGGCTTTGGAAGATATTCCTTAGTTTTCTAATAATTTTGATTTGGAAGAAAAATACTTAGAGTATTTTTACTTCCTAGATAGATTTTGCTTCGGAAGATATCAAATATCAAAAGTCTTATTAAATTAAGAGAATAAGTCTTCCGAGACTTAACTGCTTTCGGAAGAAAATAGTCATTTCATACATCTTGGTGACAAATATAAGCTTCGGAAGATGTAGTCAAATTTCTTCCGAAGGTTAACTTCTCAGAAGTAGTTTTTTGTTTTGAAGACATAATTTTCTTCCAAAGATAACTTGATGTCTTCCGAAGGAAAATATATCCAAAATTCTCAAAATTCTAAGGAATATTATTTTGAAAAGTTACTTCCAAAGTAAACTGGGCTTACATGGTGATGATATAGACAACTTAAGACACATATATTATTAAAAAATAATCTTGAGTTTAGTTTAAAGAAATTATACTGAAAGCTAATCATCCCAAAAGCTGATACAAGATACTTAAATCTCTGCTCATCAAAAGCTTTTGTGAACAGATCAACATATTGTTCATTTGTGTTAACTTTGACTAATTTTATCAATCCCTTTTCAAAATTATCTCTAATTAAATGATACCTGATATTGATGTGCTTTGTCTTTGAGTGCTGAACTAGATTCTCTGTGATAGAGATAGCACTATTATTGTCTATGTGGATGGGAGTCTCCTTGAAGTTGAATCCATAGTCTAGCATCTGATTCTGAATCCAAAGCACTTGAGCACAGTAGCTTGCAGTAGCAATGTATTCAGCTTCAGTAGTTGATGCAGATACACAGGATTGTTTTTTGCATTGCCATGAGACTATCCTTCCACCAAGAAATTCACATCCCCCAGATGTTGACTTTGCAGTCATATTGCAGCCACCATAGTCACTATTTGTATATGCATACAGATTGAAGTCAAAATTCTTTGGATACCAATGGCCTAATTTAAGAGCACCCTTGAGAAATCTAAGTATTCTCTTGCCAACAACCAGGTGTAACATCCTGGGGTTGGCTTGATATCTTGCATAAATACATGTAGCAAAACATGATATCAGTCTTGCTGGCTGTAAGGTACATAAGAAACCCAATCATAGCCATGTATAGATGTTCATCAACACATTCCCCCTCAAGATCTGGTCCAAGAAAGTGGTTTCTGGCTATGGATGTCTTAGCAACCTTGCACTCAGTCATGTGAAACCTGACAAGTATGTCTTACACATACTTTGACTTATTTATGAAGATTCTATTGTCAACCTGCTTCACTTGAATTCCTAGAAAGAAATTAAGTTCCCCCATGGCACAATGATCATCACTTGTAAACTCTTTCTTTGGCATTCCAGTTACCAAATCATTCTTAACTAATTTGTCCATGTTTTTAAAGTTTACATGGCACATTCTTTTATGCCAAAGGAAAGACTCATCACTATTGGCCTTATATAGAAAGAAAGAAGCTTCTCCTGAAAGGGATGTTTCCTACAAGTCCATCTTATACATGTTCCTTTTCCAGGGGCTCTGAACAGGATATGCTTTTAAGGAATGACCAACCCGGGCTTGAGAACAATGCACTCATGCTTAATAAAGATCATGTTGTGTCTCTGATCGTAAAATTAGGATACACTCAGAAGATTATACCCAAGCTCATTGACAAAGTTTACCTTTTCAATCCTGAGCTTACTATTTGTGTCCCTGCCCCTTCCAGTAATGTAACCACCAGATTCTCCTCCAAAAGCAACTGGCCCTCCATCAATTCTTTCAAAGTTTTAAAGTAAGAGCTATTGCTTGTCATGTGCCTGGAATAACCATTGTCAATGATCCATGCATTTCCTTTAGTTTTTAGCTGTTCCTGCACAAAGAAAGATGGCTAGTTATATTTGGAAACTCAAGCCTCATTGGTCTTGGGCTTGTCAAAGTGAAAAGAAGATAATGAAACAGTAATTGATCCTATATGCAAGTTCTGAGGATCATTTGTTGTTATTGATAAAGAACTTTCAGTCACATGGCCTTTCTTCATCTTCTACACCATCTTTGGAAGATTAGACTTGGCCTTCAACACTTCGAAAGTGTTGATAACTTCGAAAGTTTTAGAGACTGGACATTCGGAAGCTTTGGCATCCACTACAGTAGACTTCAGTATTTTGGAAGCATTCCTTTCTTTTGAGACCAAAATTTCATCTGATGGTAAGTTTTCACTTATCTTCTTCTTCACTTTAGAGCTTTCGAAAGGAAGTAATTTTCCTTTTGAAGTTATTTTCTTCTTCTTCTTCTCAAATGTTTTCTTCTTGTTCATGTGGATAGTACTTTTGGGATTGTAGATGCAATCCTTAGCAAAGTGAGAAGTACTACCACACATGATACATTCATTAGGCATACTTCTAAGAGTTTTCTTTTAAGAGAGAGGCTGAGCCTGATCACTCTCTACATCCTTTTTCATCTTTACAAATGATGCAGTAGGCTTCTTGGGATGAGGCTTGCTCTTGGAACTAGATGGTTCAAGCTGTGCAATAGTGGTGCACATTTTATCAGCCTTCTTCTTTGAATCATGATGACCTGGACATGAACCAGACCTCCTGGTACTAGACTCCATAGTTGTTTCCTTAGTCTTTACCACTTCAAATCCAGCAAAGATGAAAAGTTGCTTTTGCTTGGAGTTAAAGAGGGCCTTGATCTCTTGGGCTTTATTGGATTTTCTCTTGGCTGCCCTGATCAAGTTCTTATTTGTAGTCTTGGTCATCCTGGATTCATTCTTCTCTCCAAGAGAATAGTGTCCCTTCTCAGGATAACCCTTGTCACTCTCCTCAGGTTTATCCTTCACTACATCCTCTTCATCTTCATCCTCTTCTTGAATGGCATCTATGGAGGGTAGCTCCTCTTGACAAGTTCCACACCTTGGAGATCTTACAGATAATAATGTGTGTGGAGGAGATATCTCACTTGAACCCAATCCTTTCCTGTTCTGATAAAAAAATCTTTGCATGCATGGATGAAGATATTATGTTCTTGAAGGTTTCCTTTTTAAGAACACATTTCCCTGCCTTAGCTTTGCTGATCACAAGCTCAGCTTGGCATTCGGTTAATTTAGTAATGAGATCCTTGATATGAGTCTTATAATTTATGTGCTCATGTTCAAGAGTTGAAATGGTTTCCTCTAAATCTTCTATTCTAAGTTTATAGTCATTTTCAGCTCTTTTAAAATTAGCTTTTAAAATATTCAAGGACTCAAGATCAGATCTCACTTCTAAATTGTAGGACCTTTACATGTTAACTTTAGAAATGCATTCAGGAGTACAGAAATGATCCAATACATTAGCTTCTTCATGATCAGCCATCAGCGCTTGGTTTGGAGAGGCATCTTCCACCTGAAAGCTCCAGTCAAAGCCTCCTTTTTCAACAGCAACAACAACATGTTGTTTGGGTTGGCTTGGCTTCTTAGTTCTTAGAGCTGGAGCTGCTTTAGTGTAGTTTGGTATGGTTTGTGCTTGGACACCATTAGTCATTGGTGCCTTGCACTCTCTAGCAAAATGGCCCATTTGGTTACATTTGAAACACTTCACTTTGCTTTTGTCCAGTCCAAACTTTTCACTGGCCACATTGCTGGAAAACTTTCTTCCCGTCCTCTTGTAGAACTTCTTGGCCCTATGAGTGAGAAGAGCCATCTGTTGGAATATCTCCATGTATTCCATATCATCTGGATGGATGCAGTCAAAGTCTTCAAGACTAAAAAGAAGGTTGCCACAACTTTCATCAGAAGACACAAAGGCTTGTGCAGAGCTTGTCTCTTGGAATGGGCTTTCTTGGATGTAGCTCTCACTTGGTGTCTTAGGGAAGGTGATGAAAGGACCCTTTTATGAGTTTTTTCAGGGAAGCATATAAGATGATGTTGTGGTTCTATGTTGTCCCTTTCAACCACATGAAGGGCTGAACTCTACTGGTTGTTGGAAGAGCTGCTAGATGGATATTGCAAGTTCATCTCCCTCTGGTATCCACTAAGGATACCATATAACTTTGTGAGAGTAAGAGTTGAGAGATTCTCAGTTCTCTTAATGGCCACATAGTAGTGAGTTCATTGTCTGGGAAGAGAGAACATGAACTTCCTCACTATGTCTCTATTCTCAAGTTTTACTCTAACATCAGTCAGAGTGTCTACAATCTCAACACACCTGAAGTATTGGTGAGTCATGGTTTCACCTATCTTGTAGGTGAAGTTTTCAAACTGCTACTTCATGATATCTTTCTTGTTCTCCTTGGCTTCATCAGACCCCTTATACATCAGATTTAGTGCATCTCGATGAAGGGTGGTCTATGCAATAGTTTCACAAGGTGGAGAGATATGAAACACTTAACAGATCAAATAGGGAACTGGTTAGATGATACAAAGAACACAAGTAAAAGAACAAGAATAAGAACATTCAAATATGGTTTTCAAGAATGATGTGTATTGCTCTCAAGTTCTTACAAGTGTTACAAAGCATGTATTAAGATACAAGTACTTGAGACACTTTATACTACATCCTACAGCCAGCATACTTTGATGGCTAGTTGGAAACACTAATCTAGACAACAAGATCAATGTAGAGTGAAAAGGTAGATTGCCTTTTGACTAGTGACTATAACATACCATAGCTCACATCCTTATCTATTACAAAAAGGATATAAGTACATAGTTGGAAAGTTACAGACAAAAGACCTTAATCTACAGTTGACAAAAGCATGGATAACTCATATAAGTTGGTGAGTCTTTAGAAGTGGTAGCGGAAAGTGGTTCAGCTTTTGTCAAAAGGTGATTCAGAGAAAGCATGTTTTCTCTGTCTTTGGAAGAAATCAGTCTTTGGCTTTGAAAGACTTTGTCCTTGAAGCTTCGAAAGACTTCATCTTTGGCTTCAGAAGATATTGTCTTTTGGCTTCAGAAGATTTGATACTTAGCATAATTCACTGAGTTGTATCAAATCTTCTAAAGTAACTTCTTTGTACTTCATTTCAGCATGCTGAGAGCTCTTGGTTGTTCTTTAGTTGCATCAGCCTCTAAATGTGTTCCTTACAGATTGATTGTCCTATTTATGCTAGTAGTTTTCAGGAGCAGGTTGACTTTCTCAGCAATCCCTACCAGATGCAAGGAAATGCCTTCGGTAATTCCTATAATCCTAGTTAGAGGAATCGGCAGAACTGGAGGAGTGGGAACCCACCGGGTTTTCAACCGCATACTCAAAGTTTGTTTCAGAATCAGAATTTGAGTAGCGATCAGACTAGTGGCATAGGTCAGGGCGAGAAGAAGCCCACCCTTGAGGAGATGATGATGCAGCAGTCACAGATGTTTGACTCAGTTCATGGCGAGGGATGACACTAGGTATAAGGAAGCGCAGGCTAGAGATTAGGCATATCAGGTTAGGTTCTAGGAGAATAAAGCCATGATCAAGAATCAAGGAGCATTATTGCAGAATATAGAAAGGACTGTGGGTCACTTATCTGATATGTTTCAGGAAATGCAACCTGGAGGCCTACCTAGTAATGTAGTGAAGAATCCAAATACACATGTGAAAGCTGTGATGACAAGGAGTGGTAAGTCGTCTGGTGTGGTTGAGCCTCTTATAGTAATTGAAGAGGTGGTCGATACAGTGATAGAGTTGGAGGTCCCTGCTGGCAAGGTGCAATAGAGGTTGCGCCCAACAAATACAGCACATCCAGAGGAGTCTGTAGAGAAGGTTGCTGAGAAGAAGAAGGTGAAGGAGTCATTAGTCCATTTTGATAGACTTCCATATCCAGGACGATTGGCTTAGCATCGGTCTGAGGAGCAGTACGGGAAGTTCCTTGAGATGTTTAAGCAGCTTAAGGTGAACTTACCTTTTGTGGAGGCATTACAGCACATGCTTAAGTATGCTAAGTTTTTAAAGGATATACTGACGAATAAGAAGAAGTTGGAGTAGATCTCGACTGTGACATTGAGTGAGGAGTGTTCGGCTGCTATGCAGAACAAACTACCATAGAAGATGATTAATCAGGGTAGTTTTACTATTCCATGTATCATAGGTGGTTTGTCTGTGAGTAATGCATTGGCAGATCTAGGTGCTAGCATCAATTTGATGCCATATTCTGTATTTGCTAAACTAGACCTAGGCGAGCCAGCACCGACACGCATGAGCATTCAGTTGGCAGATAGGTCGATGAAGTATCCGCGAGGGATTGTAGAGAACATGTTCATTAAGGTGGATAAGTTTGTTTTTCCTGTTGATTTCATGATCTTAGATATGGATGAGGACGAGAAGGTCTCATTGATCTTAGGACGACCTTTCCTGGCTACTGCGAGGGCATTGATCGATGTCCTTGACGGCAAGATAACCTTACGAGTTGCTAATGAGATAGTTACCTTCGATGTGAACAAATCCATGAAGAACACACACGATCAGGATGATACCTTGTACTTCACAGATACCATTTGGACACAAGTGACTACGAGTTTTCGAGAGTTTATCAAGTTAGATCAGACAGACTCACAGATCCTGGTTAGGGAGAACCAGGAAATCGAGTTTACCGCTTTCGCCTTTGAGCATGACTTGGTGGATCTGGAGAGTCAGCCTCTCAAGAAGGCTAATGTGTGTGAGGTGATTATGAGAGAGGAACCAATAGAGAAGCCATCGGTTGAGATTCACCCATCCTTAGAGCTTAAGGAATTACCATCTCACCTAGTGTATGCATTTCTGGATTAGGGATCTTAGTTACCTGCTATCATTTCTGATGGATTGACAGAGGAGGAGAAGAGGAGACTGGTAGATGTGCTGAAGGCACACAAGCAGGCTATTACGTGGAAGCTTATGAACATTAAGGGTATCAACCCCTCATTTTGAACATATAAGATTCTCATGAAAGATGAGTATAAGCCTGTTACACAGAGTCAGAGGAGATTAAATCCTAACATGCAGGAGGTATTTAAGAAAGAAGTAATTAAGTTGTTAGATGCAGGATTGATCTACCCTATCTTTGACTCGAAGTGGGTGAGTCCCGTGTAGGTTGTTCCCAAGAAAAAGGGGATGACAGTGGTGACTAATGAGAAGAATGAGTTGATTCCAACGAAGACAGTCACCGGGTGGCGAGTTTGCATTGATTACCGCAAAATGAATGATGCCACGAGGAAGGACCATTTTCCGCTTCCCTTTATCGATTAGAACGTTTGTCAGGGCAATAGTTTTACTATTTCCTTAATGGCTTTTCAGGTTATTTCCAGATCCCCATCACTCCGGAGGATCAGGTAAAGACGACCTTTACATGCCTGTATGGCACCTATGCGTATCGCCGCATGCCGTTTGGGTTATGTAACTCTCCAGCTACTTTTCAGCGTTGTATGGTAGCTATATTCCAGGACATGATCGAGGACTCAATGGAGGTTTTCATGGATGACTATTCTGTGTTTGAGAGTTTGTTCGATTCATGTTTGGAGCGTTTAGAGAAGATGTTGGCTCGATGTGAGGAGACCAACCTCATGCTAAACTAGGAGAAGTGCCATTTCATGGTAAAGGAGGGCATTGTTTTAGGGCATAAGATTTCACACGCAAGGGTTGAGGTTGATAAGGTGAAGATTGAGACTATTAGCAAGCTTTCGCTACCCAAATCGATGAAATCTATTAGGAGTTTCCTAGGCCACGCTGGTTTTTATCGACGTTTCATTAGAGATTTATCTAAGATTGCGAGGCCGATGATGCAACTACTAGAGAAAGATGTGCCTTTTGTGTTTTATGAGAAGTGTAAGAGCGCTTTTGAGCTTCTAAAAGAGAAGTTGGTGAATGCTCCAATTATGGTTGTCCCAGATTGGAGTTTACCTTTCGAGTTGATGTGCGACGAGAGTGACTATGCGATAGGAGCGGTGTTAGGACAGCGTAGGGACAAACACTTCCACCCGATCTATTACACGAGTAAGAAGCTCACAGATGCGCAGGAGCATTACACCACGACGGAGAAGGAGTTGTTAGCAGTAGTCTTTGCATTTGATAAGTGTAGATCTTACCTCGTCCTTCTAAGACTATGGTTTACACCGACCATGCAGTGCTTAAGTATTTGTTTAGTAAGTAGAATGCTAAGCCATGATTGATACGATGGATTTTGCTGCTTTAGGAGTTTGACATTGAGATCATGGATAAGAAAGGTGCAGAGAACGTAGCAGTAGATCATTTGTCACATTTAGAGAACTATGGGCATGAGGAGATTAGGGAAGACATGATTGACGATAACTTTCCACATGAGACACTGATGTTTGTGAAAGCACAGGAAGAGGGTTTTTCATGGTTTGCAGACCTGGCTAATTACTTATCAACAGGGGTTCTGATGAGAGGCATGACACACCAGCAAAAGAAGAAATTCTTTGTAGATGTTAAGCATTACATTTGGGATGACCCCTACCTCTTCCACATTGGAGCAGATCAGGTCATACGTAGGTGCGTACACGGTGATAAGGGAAGGAGGATTTTGAGTCATTGCCACTCAGGACTAACGGGTGGCCATTATGGAGCGAGTTTGACAGCGAAAAAAGTTATTCGATGCTGGGTTTTATTGGCCGACAATCTTTAAGGACGCACATGAGTTTATGAGGAGTTGTGACGCGTTTCGGAGAGTAGGAAACATCTCATCCCGGAATGAGATGCCACAGACTGCCATTCAAGCATATGAGATTTTTGATTTGTGGGGCATCGATTTCATGTACATCCTAGTAGCCGTAGACTATGTTTCCAAGTGGGCGGAGGCTCAAGCCTTACACACAAATGATGCTAGGGTTGTTGTGAGATTCATTAAGCAGTTTTTTTCTCGCTTTGGTACCCCCAAAGCTTTGATTAGCGATCGAGGGACCCACTTCTGCAATGTGCAGATGGAGAAGGCTTTGCAAAGCTATGGAGTTACCCATCGGCTTGCAACGGCTTATCATCCACAGACTAGTGGGCAAGTTGAGTTAAGTAATCGGGGTATCAAGCTGATTCTGGAGAAAACAGTCGAATCAAATCGCAAGGATTGGTCCAATAAGTTAGATGACGCACTCTGTGCTTTCCGCATGGCATATAAGACATCGACCGGTTCTACACCATTCAAGATGATTTATGGGAAAGCGTGTGTTGGGTTCAACAATTGATAAACTGAAGCTTTCCAAACCATAATCAAAGCCAACTGAAGATCTCATTGTACAAGTTCAGAGACAAAGTTGATAAACAGAACAAAACAAACACAAGAGAAAGTCAACATCAAGACCACAAGAAAAGTCAAAATTAGGTCATGATGTAAACATTATAAATAGAACAACTAGTGCCACTTGTAATGTGTGGTTGTTGCAAAGTGTGTGAGAGCTGGTAGTTCTTAAGTGTGTGTTTTTCATGGTGTAAATCACCACCCAAGGAGAAATTCTCTCCTTTGGGTGGGTTTGATGTTCATCCATGTTTGTATATGTTTCTTCATTGTAATTTGTTATTCAACATCAATGAAATCATAACATTATATGTTACACACACTTCCTTGTTCTTCGATTCACACACTGCCACCCATCTTTAATTTTGAATTTTCGGATCTGAAACTGATGAATCCTAAGATCCACTCTCAACGAATCTGAAATATTGATTCGGCAAAATGATATCAGAGCTGTTGGTTGCTGGGTTCATGTATGTTTCAGATCTATTTTCATCTTTAAATATGTTTACAACAAAGAAGAAATTAGAAAATTGAAGAACAAAGCATCTGTTCATCAAAAACTCATCTGTTCATCAACAAAACACAAACAAAATCAGCAAATCTGTTCTTGTTTGCTTCAAATTAAAGTTGATAAATCATTCCTCATATTATCACTTCAATTTCGGAGCAATTGTAACAGATCCAAAGCAAAATCAATGAAGAACATCTATTTGAGCAGAAGAATTCAGAACCGAACATCTCGGGTCGATGATGAACTGTTTCAGACTTCGAACAAGGGGTAATTGATGCTGATTCTAATGTTTATCCGAGATCTCAGGTGTTCAATTACATGATTTCGAGGCTAACTACAAAGATCTCAAACAGAAATGATTCGGATTGAACCTGAATTCAATATTCTCAGATCGATGAAGTATTTGAAACCAATGCGGATGATTTGTGCTAAATGCGGATGAAGTTTTCTTTCACATTTGGAACAGTAAAACTAATGCGGACAACAAAGTGTTCTTCCGCATTTGAAACAGTAAATGTGGACAGTTCACCCGCATTTGCTACGGTTAATGCTGATAAGTTAACTTTTGTTCACCCGCATTTGCTACAGTAATGCGGATGGGTAAAATTACTTCTTCCGCATTTGTTACAGTAAATGCGCTCAGATTATGCGCTGGACATAAAACAAATGAGGATGTTTTTGTCATCAATGCGGATGGAACTTAATGCATCCGCATTTCTTCAAAGAAATGCGGATGTGATTAGAACAAATGCTGATGTTACACAACCAATGCGGTTGTGTAACTCAACCAATGCGGATGAGTTCCAAATGCGGCTGATGAGAATCTTCAAATGCGGATGTGTTAACTACACAAATGCAGATGAAATTTCAAATCTAATGCTGATGAATAAAAAGAAATGCAGCTGTTATGTGCCCCAATGCGGATGTGATGTCAACAAATGCTGTTAAAGAACAAACAAATGCTGATGTGAACATAGAAATGCGAATGTTCTGCTGCATTAAGACAACCAATGCGAATGTTGATTCATCCAATGCGGATGTTACAGAGTTAATGCAGATGAACAAATGCTGTTGTTGAACAACTAATGCGGATGATTGGAACAACAAATGCGGCTGTCTTGTGCAAATGCGACTGAGTTCCAGTGGTCCACAAATGCGGATGTTACATCAAATGAGGATGAGTTAGCTCACAAATGCTGATGTTGATTAAACAAATGCGGCTGTTGAACATGCAAAATACAGCTATTTTAACATACAAATGCGGATGCTTATCTCAACAAATGCGGATATTAATCACCCAAATACGGCTGCCTGATCAACAAAATGGGCAAAACCTGGGCTACGAGCCTCCATTTCTGATGTTCTACCAGTCAAAACGACCGTGGAAACGAGGGCTACATCATGGTAACTTGCTGTAGGCGGGTTATCCCGTTATTTTTTCAAAATAAGGCCTCTAAATGGGTTTTTGGGCCACTTTTGTGTTTTTGAGCTTTGATTTCATTCCGTGCACAACATCAACAACAACAACATCAACATCAACAAAAACATCATCAACAACATCAACATCAACAGCAACATCATCAACAATAAAAACATTAACATCAACATCAACAACAACATCAACAACATCATCAACAACAACAATATCAATGAACAGATCATGAACAGTTGACAATAACAAACAAGAAATACAAGAAAGATGATGAACAAATGACTACAACAAACAAGAAAACAAGAAACATGATGAATACGGATGATTGCAACCAATAGGCACATCCATTTTCACATTCAACAGAAAAGAAGAAATCAACCTTGGTCACAGATCCAATCAAGGATTTGTACAACTGTTAGAAACTCTTTCTGAAGTACTTGGAACCATCCATTATCAAGTTAATTCAGAGACTCAAAGAGTTGAAGTGTCTTCAAGACTGACTTATGTTCCTGATGCTTTTTATTGAAATTCAAAGCCTCATCATATGCCTAATACATTCTAATCCTTTGAGTGTGATATGAACAAACAATAATCCAAAAGTGATACACCTCATATCCAATACGTTAAGTATTCTCAAAGAGATTCTATCCTTTATCAGAAATACATTAGGAGAAGCTTAATCTAAGGGGGAGAACTACAGTGAACTGTGTCAGAACATCAGTTGATCAAGAAGACATGTGACAGAGAAGATCTTCAAAGTCTAAGTTTGACAAACATCAGTTTAGGGGGAGTATTGTTGGGTTCAACAATTGATAAACTGAAGCTTTCTAAACCATAATCAAAGCCAACTGAAGATCTCATTGTACAAGTTCAGAGACCAAGTTGATAAACAGAACAAAACAAACACAAGACAAAGTCAACATCAAGACCACAAGAAAAGTCAAAATTAGGTCATGATGTAAACATTATAAATAGAACAACTAGTGCCACTTGTAATGTGTGGTTGTTGCAAAGTGTGTGAGAGCTGGTAGTTCTTAAGTGTGTGTTTTTCATGGTGTAAATCACCACCCAAGGAGAAATTCTCTCCTTTGGGTGGGTTTGATGTTCATCCATGTTTGTATATGTGTCTTCATTGTAATTTGTGATTCAACATCAATGAAATCATAACATTATACATTACACACACTTCCTTGCTCTTCGATTCACACACTTCCACCCGTTTTTAATTTTGAATTTTCGGATCTGAAACTGATGAATCCTAAGATCCACTCTCAACGAATCTGAAATATTGATTCAGCAGCATGTCATCTACCAATGGAGATTGAACATCATGTGTATTGGGCATTGAGGACAGTGAATTTATATATGTCCATGGTTGGACATAACTAATTTAACCAGTTGCATGAGTTGGAGGAATTAAGAGATCATGCATACGCACATTCGACTTGATACCATGAACGTACGAAAGAATTACATGATCACCACCTGAAAGGTAATAAAGAATTCAAGTGTGGGGATCAGGTGTTGGTCTATAATTTGTGATTAAAATTTTTTCCGGGAAAATTAAAGTCCCAATGGTCGGGACCATACACTGTACGCGAGGTATTTCAATAGAAAACAATTGAAATCGAGGAAAAGGATGGGGAAACATTTAAGGTAAATGGCCATCATTTAAAGAATTTCATTACCGGGTCGTTGATTGAGAACGAGGACGAAGTGGTCGACCTCGCCCCTGCATGAGCCTGATTGAGAAGTTCGAGTCAGGCTGACGACTCATAAATAAACCAAGTGCTTCCAGGAGGCAACTCAAGGGTTTTTTTTATTTTTGCATTTTTAGTTTACTTTTTATTTTTAATTCTTTGTACCGGATGCTTCTGTGTTTGTCTTTGACTTTTGGTTATTGCTCGGAGCTAAATGATCATCCGCTTGAGGTTTTTAGTCAAGTTAAAGTGTGAGGCTGATACGTACATTTTCAGTGGATGTTTTGTCAGTGCACATTATATATCAGGGGAGTTTCAGTTTTCCCATTTCTTTTACTTTTATTATTTTAATTGCTTATATCAATTTGTTCGAACATTAGGGATAATGTTCGATTTAAGTGTAGGGATGGGGTTAGTTGGCAAAAAACTGAAACATTTTGCATTCTGGTTTGAAAAAAAACAAAAAAAAATAGAAAAATCAAAAAATCAAAAAAAGAAAAGAAAAAAAGCACTAAATATCACTCATCTGCGCATATAAAACACGACTTGCACTAATTATGATGTGATGCTGATTAGCATTTATTAATTAAATTTAGAGCATGCTTAACTTTTCAAGTCACATGATTAAGTTAACTTAACAAGTGGTTTTCAAAATAAAATGGTATAGACATCTAATTAAGTGAGGTAAATAAAGAGATAATAAATGTGCAATTGTCCACAACTTATACCCTGATTACCTTCGTTTTCATGTGAGATTCAGCCTTTAATTCTTGATTATTTGCGTTTCACATGCATTTCATTGTTTGAGTGTTTATATCACATGATCTTGTGCATTTTAAAACTTGTTTAGGTTATACTTCTCAAGACCATGAACTTTGAACTTGCACAGAAGTGATAGAGGCACCTAGGATTTAGCCTTGTGTTTAGCCTGTGATTACCTTACCCTGAATATTATCCACTAGTTAGCCACTTTGAGCCATTTATTTGCCATTTTCTTTTGTTTACACCCATGTTAGCCTAACCTTTATCTATTTAAGTCATTGATGTTAACCCGTGTGTTTAGAAAATCTGACTAAGTTAGTATTTAAATAGTGTTACTCATTTGTTATTTGTGATTCTTATATCAAAAAAAAAAAAAGAAAACAAAAAAAAACTAAGAAGAAAAGAAAAAAAAAAAGAGAAAGATATAAAAAAGGGTGAAAAATTGACCCCACATTGACCCCACAAAAAGTGTTTATTAGTAGTGTGTTTATTAAAGGATACAACTTTGATCCTCTATTTTAGTTTATCAATTACATATTATGTTCGTGTTATGGCTAGCACAATTGGGTCTTTCTAACACCTTAGCCTTGTTTTTTTCTTGTTTATTGCTACCCTTTCACCCTAGCCACATCACAACCCATGTGAAGACCTACTTGATTTATGCAAAGTTCAATTGTTAGTTGGTGTAGATGTGATACATTTAAAAGCTTATGATAATGTTATGTCGTGATGATATCGAGAGTACCACATATATAAACTAGTACATCTTAGACTAGTCCACTAAACAAGCCAAGAGAAGAGAACATTGTGAGAAGTTGTGGATTATTGTGTGTTTATAGTCTTCTAATGAACTAAGTTTAGTTAGAACGTCTACTTCTCAAAAGAGGTATCATGGTTGCTTGTTAAGTTGTAATTATATTGATTGTGACTAAATAGTTGATTGTGTTTTTAGGAAAAACAGGTTGCGCTAATTTGATTTTATAGTTATGTATCTAAACGTGTTTATGTTAGATGTGTTGTGGGATGAGTTTTGCTTAGGGACAAGCAAAGTTTAAGTGTGGTGATATTTAATATGATTTAAACTATACATATTATATATAAATATTTCCTATGCCTTTGAGTAACTCTTAAGTAGTATTAAACAATTTTACTCATATTTAGTTCACTTTCATATTTAATGAGGTTCAAGACATTATAAGCTCTAAAGTATATATATTTTTTAGCAAAACTTGTGACCAACGAGTGAAACTTCAAATACATTACATGAATTATTACTATTACTATTATTAATTTACTCAAAGTTAAATTTTCTAGTTATTATAATATACGTAACTATGTTGATAACTTTCAAAACAATAATGAATTTAATTTAATAAATATATAACAGCGGGGTAGAATATAAGAATTTGTGATTCATGTTTAGAAAGTCAGTAGTGGATTTAGTTGTTTTAACCATTTTTATTGGTTAATTATTTTGTTTTGAACACTAGTTTAGGCCTACGTGATATTAATTTTTGAAGACTAGGTTAATTGTGTTGATGGGCCACCATGTGAAATCAAAGACATGCCCACAAGATAACTACGAAAAACAACAGAATGGAGGAATCAACCTAACTTTTCATTATTAAAAACAATCAAAAAACAGCAGAATGGAGTCGAGTACATACACGAAAAAGAAAAAGAAAAGGCATTTTAATTTCATTCAACTTTGAAGTTTGACACGATTTGTAAGGCCCCGTTCCCGGAGACCTCACAGTTGGACATTCACAGCACTATTTATAAAACATTTCATAATTCATTATCATAATGCAGCGGAATTTAAACATTTAAAAGCCATTCATTAATCTATAAACGTTGTTACTAAGTAATACATGTTTGGTACAGTTACGAAAGATCATTAGTTTGCATTACAAAACAACAACATTATATTCAAGTATGGATGTCAGTCTTGCCCTGACGAGTAGCATCCCCGAGTGCCATCCTCAACAAAATTACATGCCAACTGAAAATGCATAAAAGTCAGCTTTGCTGAGTGAGCTCTAGTTTTAAAATCATTGGAAAATATCTTGTAAGCTTTATATAGGAAAATACCCTTTTAAAATACCATATTCCTCCTTCGTATGCGATCAAACATCATACAATCATTTACATTCATTATCATCATCATTAATTTTCCTCACCATTTCCATGGCTGCTCTTTTGAGCCTTTTACTTTTTAATCTTTCACCTCGATATGGACCAAAGTGCTATACCCCCTATATAATATGCATAAACCTGGTACTGGGCCTTGGAGTCTATAAATAGACTCCATCCGTGGTGCACATATGCTGACTCCAGTACCGGGGAAGCAATAGTGGTCCCCTCAATCTTAAAGATTGATCCTGTATGTATCCTCTGGGGTTAGCTAAACCACACACAGTTGAGCTAACAACCTAGCGATTGTGAACCTCATTGTGGATTTGCTTGCAAGACTTCTTTACATTCTTTATGTTCCTCTTTCCATTAATATTAGTCTTTCACTTGATTAATAATAATACTTTATGATCATAAACAATCCACATAAAGTCACATAATAATATCATAATAGGGAACATAAGGGCAACCCAGAACATGCATAAAATAATTAAATAAAAGCATCAAGTCAACCATGGTCAAACCCTAATTTCTGATCTTCCAAAATTCCAGAAAATTCCTTAAGTCCTAAAGAAATGCGGATGAATGAGAACAAATGCGGGTGAACAAAACTAATGCGGGTGAACAACTTGCAAATGCGGGTGAACAAAATTAATACGGGTGAACAACTTGCAAATGCAAGTGAACAAAACTAATGCGGGTGAACAACTTGCAAATGCGGGTGAACAAAACTAATGCGGGTGAACAACTTTCAAATGCGGGTGAACAAAACTAATGCGGGTGAACAACTTGCAAATGCGGGTGAACAAAACTAATATGGGTGAGAAACTTGCAAATGCGGGTGAACACTATAGCAAATGCGCATGTATAAAAAGAAATGCTGATGAACACTTAGGCTGAATTAAGACAACTGCGGATGAACACTTCAAATGCGAAGGAACACTGTAGCAAATGCTCATGAACAAAACACATGCAAATTTCACGGTTTAAATGCGGATGAACTATCTAACCTGTAATTTAGACTTATGCTATAACCAGTTCTAAAACCTCATTCTCATACATTCTTAACATAGCTCTATCATGCTAAACTCTTAGAGCAAGCTTACAACCTCATAAAACACAGAAATTCATACACATATACACACGGTTAACATTCATGACGGTTGTAAAGCATTTTATATGCATTTTCAGCCCCAAAGAAGTTTAAAAACATAAAACGGGGGTCCTAGAACTCACCTATTGCAGAAGACAAGTAGATCTCCACCAAACATGGCCGCACTAGAGTTCAAGACACCTAAAACAAACATAAACAAGCACTAAAATACCACATACACATGGAAATCGGTTTCTAAGGTGGAAAACCTCAAAGAACCGAGCCAAATAACACAAAACCCACTAACCTTGAAGATTCTTCTTCTTCACAAAACAACCGAGAGAAAGCTCTTGCAGCCCTCTTATTCCTTTTTCTTTCGAACAGCAACAGCAGAAATGGGAAGGATGGGCGACCATGCCCCTTTTTAACCACCTTTTTTGACTTTTGTACTATTTTACACTTTTCACCCTTCAACTTTGGCCTTTGAACACTTTATTCAAGATTCTTTTCTTCTTTTGCACTTTTGGCCCTTATAAATATTCAGGTGTTACACGATCGGAGAGCAAGTCTTAAGCAGAGAACAAGGATTGATTCAAGCATTGAAAATTATTCGGTTTCTTCTCGTTATCATTTATTTTTTCTTTGTTTCATTGATTATCTTGTTTATGTTACTAAAGTTTGCAACTTTATTATCGTTTTATTGCTTATAAACATTATGAGTAGCTAACCTTTTAGTACTACCTACGTTGGGTTGAAAACTAATATGTTTTGACTAAATTTTTGGTTTTGATTTCGTATATTCGTTTATTAATCTTAGAACTTGATTATTTTCTCAATTAAATATGGATACGTGTACTGTTTTATGCTTGAAAGTTATCGACATGCTCGTGTAGGCTTGATCTTGATTGATTGTATGACTTCTAGATTAGGTTTGTATGTTAAAATTAATTACTTTGTGTTTTTAATTTTAAGCTTTGATTAGAGATAATCTTAGGAGTTTTGGCTGTGATTTTGATGGTATTTGCAATGTGCTACCTTATCTAAAACCTAGGGGTGATCGATATTGCTTAAAACCTCCTACCCATTGCTTGTTAGATTTAGATTTTGTGAGAGTGTGCTCTGCCTTTCATTCATGGTGTTAGTGTTTTAGGGTATTTAATTGGATTTAATCAAGTTTTCCTTTTTCTTAGGGTTAGAAAATATAATCTTAAACATAATGTGGTAGAAAATCTAGGGGTGATCTTCCATTAGACATTTTAATAAACCCATCTTGTGCTTCACACTTGTCTTTGGTTTTTTTTAGGTAGTAGCATCATACTTAGTTAACCCTAGATTCGTATTTTTGGAGATAGTCATACGATTCATTGCCTTTGTGTTATTACATGTTAGTTGGATTCCTACCTAGGTAGTTATTTAACATATTTGATCGTATTCAAGTTTCCAAGTTTGAATTCCTATTTGTTTATTTCTTCCTTCGTGTTTAGATTAATTAATTTTAGTTAGATTATTTATTTTGTTTATTAATAATTAATTAAATCAATTAAACTAATTGGGTTAGAAGTTGATGGAGGTTTAGTAACGAAAGCCGCCAAACGTGTCTCTAGGGTTCGATATCCGGACTTACCTAAACTTTACTATATCACGACCGGTACACTTGCCGTTTGTGTGAAGTTAGTTGGGAATTTCCAATTTTTAAAACTAATTTGTTAAAAACATTTTCTTAATAAAATTATATATATATATATATATATATATATATATATATATATATATATATATATATATATATATTCACACATCAGATCACAACACCAAACAAGCACAAGGATGGACCAAAGTGCATCTAGATGTCTTGATCAGCTCCCACTAACTCCCTGATTCGTCTTGTCTCTAGTTTTGGCATCAGATCTTCAAATATTACAATATATATAAAGAATACACAATAAAATAAAATCTAATCTATTACAAATTTGAGTCATCAAACGGTCCAAAACCATAAAAACCAAAATTAAACAACAACAAACCATAACATAACCATTCAACCACTAGGGCTAACCAGATTGACATATTAAAACACAATAAAAATAAATTAGGCAATTTTTTGGTTAATAAATATTTAATCAAAATAAATAACTTGCCCTAGATAATATAAATCAAAAAGATTAAACAATTTTAAAGTTTGTGATTTATAACCGGTTAAAAGATCGGATCTGATTTGCATGTTGCTACCTTGCTCTGATACTACTATTGAGTTCAGTGGCATCCTGGATAATTTTATTTGATCAAAAAACTTTTTGATAATTACTAATAAGATCAATAATATATATAATACAATAGAGTAATCATAAAATATCAAAAGTGAACCCCGCAGGATCTGGTTACAAACAATGCAAATACAGATAAATAATTATTCGCTAATGAGATAAATATACATTGGTTAATAAACAACCGTTTGAAACACCGTTAATAAACAACCGTTTAGAAATGAATTAGATTCGGAACACATAGACCGCGGCTTGAGAGGTGTGACTTAGAGTTACGATCAGGTCTCGGGTTTAGGGATCAGTCTCACGATAGTGGAGTGCGACTTACGCTGTCGAAGATGGCTGTGGTGATAGGTGGTTTGCAAGTGGCCGCCCAAGGGGCGGCTGTAGCTTAAGATCATAGTTAAAAGAAGGAAGTCTCATTTGACCAACATAAAGAACAATTAATTGTGTTTTTTGTGTCTTCAACCAATAAGGGAATTATCTGTTTTTGTTACTTCTTGGCGGATCCTAACCAAAACGGGTGACGGGTTTTCAACCCAAATGATCGCTTTTAAATTGTTAATTAATCTCCAGAGAGTCCCGGGCTCGGTGTGATTAATTTAGCCCACAATAATAACCCAAAACAATAATGTTTAATAATTAAACATTTATTAATAATTGATAATTAGTATTAATTATTAAATACCCGATATGATTCGTAAAAGACAGTTAATCAAATTAAAGTGGGTTTGTAAATCATTGTCTAAGGTGTAACTCATTCGGATCATAGCTCGGTAGGAGACGTGATTTAAATCGAATCCGCACATTTTTATCTAACACTATAAACCAATTTCTATCAAACATAAACTAGAATTAGACCACTAATCCACTGCCGAACATTCTCAACCTCTTCAGGAAAGAGCCAGGTTCGAACCACGCCTTCTCACATTATTTTTAAACCAATTTCTTTATTATTTAATTATAGAAAAGTTATTAATATATTATTACATTAATATAAAAATTATTTTGTTCACTAAAACTAATTTAGAAATTATTTATTAATTACTTAAAATTTTAAAAATTGTAATTCCATATTTATTTACTGTTAAGATTTTAAATGTTATAAAAATATAACGAAAAGTTATTTATAATATTAAAATTTTTAGATTAATTTGAATCTAACATAAATTAATTCAAATTATTTTAAATCAATTAATTAATTACTTTGACCAAGATAAAAAATAATTAATTATTAAAATTAATTATTCTCACACCTTAAATTCAAACAGTATTTATTTAATCGTTGTCACCTAAATATTCTTATATTCCATTTCTTTCATTATTAATTATTATTTTCGACTTATTAATCAATTTCATTATTTTAAATATATTTGTTAAATCAAAACCCCAATGGAAACCCTAATAAAGACTTAGCCTTTAAATTATTATTATTCTAACTTAGGACCCGAGTTAACCGTGAGGAAAAACATTGGTGTCTAATCTAGCATTGTTATTATTCAAACCACATTCAATAATCAAGTAAATATTCATAGCCTATTTTTATGTGTTTTATATTTTGAAAAAATCATATAATTAATAATCAATCATTGTCATTTATTGTTATTCAATTTTAAAATTCAAATATATAAATGCTATATTATTACTTGCAAATAAGTGTTCATAGTTATATAAACAAAATGATAACACAAGCATTAATTCATGCAAACACGTTAACAATGATAGATATATTGGTTTGACAAACTCGCCTCATATGAATATTCGAGTGGTGATTGGAACCGTATTCACATATTCTATCACAAGACTTCGTCTGTGGATCGAGTGAATTCAGTCATTAGGTTTGATTGTATTTGGTTTGTCTTTTACATTACACTATTGCATTATAAGTCTTGACATTGCCGTGTGAATTGAATTGTTTTAATTTATTTAATCAATCTATATATGTATGTAAATCTATATTTACTCACCGGCTAATTCGTTAGCAGACTCGTTACTTTTGCACATGATTTCATGAATGTAGTTTAGAGGACTTCTTCATGCTTATTTTGGACTTGGACCAAGATTAATAAAAGAGTTTTTCTATGTTTGTTTGAATTATTGTTTTATTGTAATGAATTATTTCATTAATATGTTTTTATAAAAATGACATTTAATATTATTTCAATTTATTTATTACCATGAGCTATGGACAATCGATTCAAATTCGTCTGCCCCAATGATTTCGCCATCAGTTAGGGTGCGACAAATACGAACATCTTCACTCGGATCCCATCCTGATCTTTAATCGATACAAGGTGTTGCATGATTGTAGCAAGATTGCTTGATTTGGATGTAGTAGAAGGCGATCAGGAGGCTGATGTAACAGGCAGTGATCAAGCGGTGTTGGTGGTGGTTTGAAACATAGGAAGTACCGGAGGGGAGGTGGCTAGGTGCGTGAGGGTTGGTGGTGGCGCTAGTTGGTGCAACGATGCTGGTGGTGGTCGAATTGCGGTAGTGGTGATGGCATGGACCAAGTGGTCAGATTGTGATGGTGGAGATGACAAGGTGGTGGTGGTCGAAATATGGTGGTGGTGATGACACGGTGGTGGTTGGACGGTGGTGGTGGTGATGACACTGTGGTGGCGGTTGAAAAATGATGCACTTATGTGAGATACACACGCATATTAGTGTATATATAATTATTTATTATAAAAATAAAGTGGGTTCCACATATATTATATGTATTTTATGTATTTTTTTTTCTTAGTTCAAAGGTATTTTTGGTATTTTCACCTTCATTTAACTGAGAAACTTAATAGAAGTTAGCGTCAGAGACCAATGGTAACTTATCAAACCTTTTGGACCAACGATGTAATTTCTTAAAAGTTGGGACGATAACTGTAATATGAGCATACTAGAGGGACCAATCATGTAATTAACTCTTTAATTTAAGAACTATGTATATGATGTGTAAACCCAACTATGAGGTCTTCTGGGATCAGAGCCTTACACAACAACTCCATCGCTAGGTCAAAAGCACTACGAGTACTCATCGATTAGCTTCTAACACATCTTAAAATCTTTGACCTCTATATTCTTCACGACGATAGATATGACTAATTTGTATAGACTTACAACATCGACGATTCCTTATATTCTTGTCTTTTATTAAAAAAAGTGAACTTTGATTTTTAAGAGCATATTGTATGTTTCTTTTTTTTTATTTAAAAAGTTAAATTTGTCATTTTACATGTCATATAATAGAAAATACAATGTCAGATAATGAAAATAATCTTATGGTATTATAAATATTATAAAACTAGCATAATAACAAAGAGTATAAGAAGAGATATAAGGGAGAAATATATTATATCATTGATTGGTATGTTTGATAATGAGATACAATAGGATATTTATAGGAGTAGGAAAGCTAAATATTTCATAACTTCAACAATCATTAAGATGGTATGATAATCTCTAATTTAGATACATAAAATCTATCTATATAGTTGTTGATAACCACAATAAATAATATTTTATAACACTCCCACTTCATTATCAACTTAATATGATTGAAGATGCTACCTCTTTAAAAACCTTGTTAGGAAAACCCAATTAGACAAAACCATAGCAAAGAAAAAAGAGTGTAGTGCCTATTAACTCCTCTTATTTACATCGGGTATGTTGCCTTATTAAAAACCTTACTAAGAAAATCCAATGGACAAAAATTAGTTTAGGAAAAAGAGTGCAACTAAAATAATACTCCCCCTTATTTGAATATGCATCATTAAGTGATGAGTGGCAACCTATTGTGAACATGATGATTCGCTGGTTGATCCATTAATGTGAAATTGTGAAGTTGATAAATAATATATGATTTTTATTGAAACTTTCGTTTCATTTCTTTATAAACAAATACCACAAGATCTACAATTGTATTGTGTTACACTACTTGCATCTGCTAACTAAACTTGTTTTGATGGGTTAGAAAAGATAAATTTAGTAACGTACACAACATGTGTATACAAGAATCATATGTTCTCGAGAACTTACATTGCATGATTTCACACGTATCAAGTTATTTATAAGATGCGTATTAAATTTCTTGTGAATTACCAGACTAAAGAGGTGTTGGAATGACAATGCATCCGCCACAAAAGAATATGTTTCCTTATAATCAATTATAAGTCTTTGTTAAAATCTTTGTGCCACCAATTTTCCTTTCATCTGTAATTTATTATTTCACATAATCTTTTTTTCACACAAAAGACCCCACTTATGTTCATATTAAAGAATTCAACTTTTCCTTATGTGCGTTTGTTTAATTTGGCTAATCAATTCTACTTATCGTTTACAAGCAGATCTTAACACTTGATCCTCGTTATTTTTGTTATGTAGCACTATATTATACAAAATATCATTGACTTTGATTTTGTTTTGATTCCATATATTTTTAGAAATGATATAATTTACTAAGATTTTTTTTTGGGTACCCGAGGTTCACCTAGAACCATCATATCTAGTGCATCTGTAGGAGACCCTTATATTGCACCTTGACTTGACCATCTTCATACTTGCTCCTTTTAGGAGGATTTTTTTGGAATCCCCTAGTCTAGCACGATTTAGGCGTGTCATGGACTAACCACCAATATGTGGTCATCCTTTTAGGACACAAATCTTAATTGAAGCACTAGCAGTTGATATATATGACTTAGCTAAACACCCTTTTAGGGTTAGAGAATATGTCTGGTATATGATTAGTTAATCGTTGTAAATGAATTATCCTTTAAACTTCTAGTTCATCATATTAATTTGAGGATCAAGATAAGGCAATGATAATTCATTTTAATTTATTTTACTTTCCAACTGCTTCTTATCTCTCCCTAATGTTGAGAATTAATTTATCAAAATGAAAATAGGAAATTAAGTCGTATACATAACTATAAAAAATGATTGTACTTATTTATATATAGAAAGTTTTCATGCCCATGATATATTCCCAACTTCCATTGAAGTCTTATCTTTGTGCGTTGTAGTCGACTGATATATGTCGCACAACAAAAAACAATAGATGAGAAGCCACATGATATTACGGTATTATAACTTGTTGGGGTTGAAGTATCATAACTTGTTGGCTTGAGGTGAATTACGAGTATTAAATGTAAAACCACATGTACCCAAATACAAAAATTAACATTTTTTCTCGTGATCATCGGCATTGCAATCAATTATAACGTTAATGATCGTCTCAACAAAAGTAATGTGTGTATGAACTTTAGCTTCAAGAAGTTCAATACTTAGTCCATAGATCATTATTAACTTGTGAATTATATTCAACATTATTACCGACTAATATGATAATATGAGACAATATATTGCTATCCTATTAGCCAAGCCACAAGTCATGTGTTGGACCCTAAAAGGATCATACATGCCAATTCAAGAGGTGGTTGAAGGTTGTTCTTGTTGGAATCTCCCATAAGTCCAAGAAGTAATGCGGGTGAAGAATACAAAAGAATGAAGACAAGTGTCGGCTATCGGCATTAGTCAATGCAGATGAGCAAAGAAAAAATATGGTCAAGTATTTGTTCATCTGCATTTACTAATACGGATAGGTAGAACAAATACGGCTAAGTATATGTTCATCCGCATTCACTAATGCGGATGTGAAGAACCAAATGCGCTTAAGTATTTGTTCATCCGCATTAATCAATGGTGGTGACATACTTTATGCGGAAGCTCAAAAGAAGAAATGCTGATGAAGACAAATACATCCACATTAGTTAATGCGGATGAACAACAACAAATGCCGAATATCTTTTGTACTTAGACTAGTATTCTGATGTATAGTTGTCAGGGTAGTTTAGTCATTTTGTACAGGCATTGTATCAGCCTATAAATAGAATAGTATACACTACTTTTGTAAGTTTTTTCGATCTGGTAATTACAAGAGATTAACAAGTGTCTGCTTTATGCTAAAACCCTAGCACACTTTGTATACTGTTTGACAACATCAATATACAAAGCATTTATTAGTAATTGCAGCATTAAATGTTCTTTGATTCAGTATTTCCGCTACTTAATCACTGACTCAATCATCATATTCGATCCTAGTTGAGTTACATCAACTCAGATTCACATCTGGACCCAGTCAATTAGTATCAGAGCCTTGGCTCTTGAATTCGTCTCAAAATCAGTGCAGATCTTGAATGAAAATCGATTGGACTGGTGATTGAGTTGTTTATTAGTAAGTTTTATACTTCTAATAAGCATTCATACTGAAAATACGTGAATCTTCATCAACCATCGACATTCTTCTGTCCGACAAACTTAAGAACACTGCTCGAGTGTTGATTCTCACAAAAATCAGACGAAACCTCACATAATCAAAAATATTAACCTAAAATCAACTGAATATTCAATCATACAGTTGTCAAGAACTGTTCATCAAATATTATCCACTGTTCACCGCATTGTCTCTTACCGTTGCTACTGTTCATCGCTTTAAGAAAAGAAACACTTGACATTGGACTGATTGAACATTGTTGACATAAAAATATACTTAATCAATACTCAAACCATATAAAATCAAGTTTATTATAATGGATTCTTTTAACTTTTCTGAACTTGGTCATGCATCTAAACCTCCAATGCTTAAACACAAATCTGAGTTTAAGAAGTGGAAAATAAGGTTTAGAAATTACATTACATGTGTGGATCCCGACTACAATATCAATCTGCAAAGGACCCTACATTTGTGTTTCTCTTAATGCTAATCAAGCTGCTTAGTATAAAACTGTCAGAATTCCCATTGAGGATCCTAGTCTAAACCTTGATGATGATGAATACAAGAAAATCAAGATAGATCTCAAAGACTACTCCATTCTGACTCAGGCTTTGAAAATGGATGTCCTCAAAAGACTAGAAAAGTATAGAACAGCCAAAGGTGTCTGGGATGCATTGCAAATCATGTGTGAAGGAAGCAGTGAGGTGACAGAGATAAACAAAGACAAACTGGTGAACCAATATGAAACCTTCCATCATACCAAGTATGAATCAATCTCCAAGTAGCTACATCATTTTGTATAGTTGGTGAATGATTTGGAAATCATGAGGGTTACATACAAAGAGAAGGAAAAGAACAAGAAGATGCTACATAGTCTACCTGAAAGCTAGAAGCAGAATGTCACAATACTGAAGAACACTCTTGACTTGGAGAGCACAAGCTTAGACATCATGGTTGCTAAGATTGAAGCTCTTGAGTTGGATGAGAGAAGCAGAAATCTTAGTGGACCCCAAGTCATTAAAGCAAACAAGTTTCCCTCTGAAACTCATTCTGTTGAAAATCCCTTTGTGACAGAGGAAGGTGATTTTCTATCTTCCAGAGATCAAACCAAAACTACTGGAACAACAAAACAAACCATCATCTTCAACTCCATATACTTCAACACTCATATACTTCAACACCCACATGCATTCCTAGTGATCAAACATCTGAAGAGCAAAAAGCAACTTACAATACCTTTATTGATAGTTTTGAGGCATATTTAGGAGGAAGACTTACTTTAGCATATCTGATTCAGGAAGATCTGGAATAAATGGATCTAGATGATGTTAAAGAAATGGACTTGCAATGGCAGATGGCCATGATAGCAATGAGAGCCAAGAAATTCTTCCGAAAAGGGAAGAAGCTGAGTCTGAATGAAAACACAAAACTTGGATATGACAAATCCAAAGTAAAGTGTTTTTACTATGGTATGACTGGCCATTTCTCTAGGGAATGCAATGCTCTCAGAAGAAGCAACAACAATTATCAAAGAACTCCACATGGTCAGCCATCATCTCAACCTAATTCAAGCTTTCAATCAAGCAATCAACATCAGCATCAACATCAAAATTAGCCCTAACTGACTCATCAAGCTCATGGAAGCAACCAACAAACCTCTAATGCACTTGTCATCAGACAAGATGGAGTTTGTGACTAGAGTTTATATGCAGAGGAAGTCAAGCCTCAATTTCAGAATCATGCTCTCATGGCTCACATCAATGATGGTCCAACTCCAATGCCAGCTAAGGTAAAATCCAATCTCTATACTAATAAATGCATTCAAGAAGTACAGGGATACCGAGAACATAATCACAAGTTGGCTCTTAAAATCAAAGAAGAAAAGGTAAAATCTAAAAAGTTGAAACTTGAGATGAAAAGTTTTGAAATTAAAATTAAATCACTTCTTTCTGATATTGAAAAACTCTATGGTGAAAAGTACACTCTAGCAGCTGAGAATGAGAAGTTAACTGAATTGTTAACAAAAACCAAAGCTGAGCAATCAGCTACAGAAGTGAAACATGAAAAGTTTCAATTCTCTTATACTAAGCTGCAAGAGTTACTTAACTCACAAAAAGAGCGAAAGGATATGGCTGGGAAAGGATACAATTCTTGTCCACCTCCATACAATGACAACTATACGGTTACTAAAGCACTCACTCGTTCTGATTCAACTGAACCTAAAGTTATTGAAACTAAAACAGTTGTTTCTCAAATAACCAATCCTCAAAACAAACCAAGTGTGTATATTGAAACCAATGAGGATAAAATCAAGTTGGGTCACCCAATCAAAATCAAAGAGTGCTCATACAAACCTGTAGTTGTCAAGAAACCAAACAGCCCAGTCAAAGCCATTATGCCATTTATGAAATTCATCCCTAAAAATCTCAAGGTGGTGAAGAATGCTGAAGTATCAGTGAAAGCCTTGCTGAAAGCAGATCTGATAGTGAGATTAAATCTCCAAAAAATTCAAGCAAATCAAAAAGGGTTTTACTAAAATCCAAAAGCAACTCAATAGCATCTCCATCAACCAAAGGAAAATCTCCCATGGTTCAAAAATCAAAAGTAAAAACTAAACAAATCTCCTCAACAAAGTCAAAATAGGGGGTCGGTTTTGACTGTAGACCAATTTGAAAAGAAGTTAAGCAAGGGAAAAAGGAAGCAAAAGCAGTCTCAAAAAACCAAGCAAAGTAGAATTGTGAAACAATCTACAGAAACTAAGAAGGCTGAATTTGCTTCTTCATTGAAAACAAAATCTGAGGCAAAATCTTTAAATTCAAATGAAGCCTCAACATCAAAATCAAAAGACAAACAAATGTACTGTGACGTTTGTGACATGTCTAATCACAGCACAGATGAGTGTTATTTTAATCAATATTGCTCCATCGGTGACATGAACAATCATTCTACAAAAACTACTATTTCAACAAGTATTGTTTTGTATGTGATATGACAAATCACAATACATCTGATTGTTTCTTTAAAAAGAAAGGCTTGGGAATACTACAAAACAAGCCTATTTCACAAATTTCAACTAACAAGGTCAATCACAGAAGTCTATCACACATTAAACAAACACGGGTTTCAAATTCTAATGATGACTTTTATGATATGGCAGTCAAAGAGTGTCAAAAGAAATCTCAATCATAATATGAAACAATCACTTGGTTCTCACCCAAAATTAAAACAAAAGTGATTTCTGTAAATCAAAAACATGCCCAATTTCCACATAGAAACCGGGATGAAAGATTTGACTACTCTTCAGATAACTCCTTTGAAATTGATGAAATAAAAACAAAAAGGACTCTACAGAAATTCTTCAAAGCAGCAACCTCTAAATCACAACCTAAAGGCAAGTATTAAAAGGTTACAGTTATGGATAAAAACGGGCAACCCAAGACCAACATGGCTTGGGTTCCACATTCTAACTAGTTCTTTTATGCTTGTAGCATTCGATGTAAACTCACAAGGTGGCAGAATTACCAGGGAATGATCTGTAACAAATGGACTGCTGAGCTTTGACAAAGTGAACTACTGCGAACAACTAAATTTCAATCTCCTCAGCGTGTCTCAGATCTGCGACAAGAAATATTCCACTCATTTCACAGACATTGCTACATTTTGAAACCAAGATTTCAAATTCCTAAAGAATTGTTGTCTTGAAGACTCCAAGAAAGAATAATACCTACGTCTTGAACATTAATTCTGCTCAACTAATAGAAGAAACATATTTTTTTTGTCTAAAGCATCATTTGATGAGTCACAACTTTGGCATAGACGTTTGGGACACAAAAATTTCAAAAACATGAACAGATTGGTAAAAGGAAATCTTGTAATTGGTTTACCTCAAAAGGAATTTCATTTTATTGACCACTGTATTGCATGTCTCAAAGGAAAACAACATAAATCTTCCCATAAGCCAAAGCTTGTGAACACAATCAATACTCCATTGAAGTTACTTTATATGGATCTCTTTGGACCAACTCATGTCATGAGTATTTGAAAGAAACAATATTGTTCGGTGATCATTGATGACTTTTCTCGATTCACATGGGCCTTCTTTCTACTTCGTAAAAACGAAGCGTCCCAAATAATAAAAGATTTTATCACAAAAATTGAAAATCAACTTGTTCAAAAGGTAAAATCAATCAGAAGGGATAATGGGACAGACTTTAAAAATGAAAATCTAAGTTCATTTTGCACTCAAAAAGGATTTGGTCATCAATTCAGTGCAGCCAGAACTTCTCAACAAAATGGGGTGGCTGAAAGGAAAAACAGAACACTGATTGAAGCAACAAGAATAATGCTAGCAGATGCTAAGCTACCAATTACCTTTTGGGCTGAAGCAGTCAACACATCGTGTTTTATGCAAAATCAAACTTTGATTGTTAAAGAAAACAACAGAACACCTTATGAACTTCTTTTTCATAGAAAATCATTCATTGGATTTTTCAAGTCATTTGGTTGTCCTGTCTCAATATTAAACACCCGAGATCATTTAGGAAAGTCTGCTCCTAAGTCTGATGAGGGATTCTTTATAGATTATTCCTCTGTCTCAAAGGCTATCAGAGTGCTTAATCCTAGATTAAACATTATTGATGAATCAACAAATGTTCAATTCAATGAGTACTCCTTTCCTAAGTCAAGTAATGGTCCTGATTGGTTGTTTGATACTAACTCATTTACAAGATATTTTGATTAGATTCACTTGTCAAATGCAGGTAACCTATAATCAGATGGATCTTATGGAATAGTAAAGAGAATAGATGACTTTCTAATGATTTCTCATTCTTTTGCTAATCATTTTGAAGAAGAAGTTCCATTGCAAGCTGACCCTGTTAGACAAGATGTACAAAATCAAAGTGTTTCAACTGAGGTTGGTCCTAGTACACTGTCCATTCCTTCAGTAGAACCGTCTACTGAAGTAAGAAATCCAGAACCAGCTACTATGCCAGTTGATACTAAAGGGAATGGAAATGATAAAAGCCTTCAAAGTGCTGCAGATGCTGAAACAGAAGCTGGTGAAGCATTTGATTACTTTCACAATTCTCCTACATCATAACCTGAATGTGCCTCTTACCAAGATGATCTGAATGTCTCCAATCTTGATGTATCAATTACTGGTGACTCAATTCCAACCACCAGGATACATAAGAATCATCTAGTGTCAAGCATTATTGGTGAGTTAGATGAGCGGGTGACAAGAAGCAAGTCAAGTATTGCAAACATCTATTTGTTTTCTTGCTTTTTATGTCAAACAGTACCCAAGAATATAAAAAAGGCTCTTCAATACAATAGCTGGATCGAGGCGATACAGGAAGAATTGCTCCAGTTCAAGAAACAAGAAGTATGGCAGCTGGTAGACCTTCTCAAAGGACAATACCCTATTATATGGTTATACAGAAACACGACCGATGACATGGGCATTGTTATCATAAACAAGGAAAGATTGGTTGCACAAGGTTACCCCCAAGAAGAAGGAATAGACTATGATGATGTGTTTGCACCGATTGCTAGATTAGAAGCCACAAGACTTTTTCTTGCGTACTCTGCATCTATGAAATTCACTATTTATCAAATGGATGTAAAGTGCGCATTTCTTTATGGAAAATTTTCTAAAGAAGTCTATGTGAGTCAACCACCAGGCTTTGAGGATCCGGATTTCCCTCACAAGGTGTACAAGCTTGACAAGGCTTTGTATGGCCTACATCAAGCCCCACGAAAGTGGTACGAGACTCTATCATCTTTCCTTCTTGCACATGGGTATGAGAGAGGAAAGATTGATCAGACTTTGTTCAGAAAAAGAAAAGAACATGAAATGCTGCTAGTCCAGATCTACGTGGATGATATCATTTTTGGATCAACAAACAAGCAACTTTGCAAGGATTTTGAAGACCTTATGCACTCCAAATTCCAGATGAGTGCTATGGGGGATCTCACATTCTTCTTAGGATTGCAAGTACAGCAAACAGCATATGGAATCTTCATCAATAAATCAAAATACATGGAATCCATGTTGAAGAAATTTCATTTTGCAGATTGTCAGTCTATCAGAACTCCCGTGGATACAAAAATGAAGATTGGTCCAGACTCAGATGGCAAATCAGTGGATCAGACTCAATATCGATCAATGATTGGGTCACTCATGTATCTAATAGCAAGCAGACCTGATATAATGTTTGGTGTAAGTGTTTGTGCGAGATATCAAACAGATCCTAAGGAGTCACATGTAAATGCTCTAAAGAGGATGTTTAGATATCTCAAGGGCAAGCCTGTACTTAGATTATGGTACCCAAAGGAGGGAGATTTCAATCTCTTTGCCGGCACAGACAGTGACTATAGGGGATGCAACTTCAATCGAAAGTCCACTTCTAGGGGTTGCAATTTCTTGGTCCCAGACTGGTCTCCTGGCAGTGCAAGAAGTAGACAAATGTGTTTGTTTCAATAGCAGAAGCTGGGTACATAGCAGCATCAGCTTGTTGCTCTCAAGTTCTCTAGATTCAAAACCAGATGCTTGATTATGGTTATAACTTCTTGCATACACCGATTCACATTGACAACACAGCCGCCATATTCATAACAAACAATTCTGTTCAGCACTCAAAAACCAAAACACATTGAAATTAGATATCATTTTTTGAGAGACTGTGCAGAAAAAGGGTTAATCAAGTTGATACAGGTCCAAAAGGACAATCAATTAGCTGATTTGTTCACTAAGGCATTTGAACCTAGTCAATTTGAATTCTTAGTCCAATCAATTGGCATTATTAACCTTGAGTAAAAATCAAAATCATCAAATTTTCCAAAAACATTCAAATATTAAAAAAATACAAAAAGAAGTTATTTTTGTTGAAGAATTTGTTTTGTACACCAACATGGGAAATGATATAATTATAGTCGTTATATCATTCATTGTGCTTATTTCAAAATCTTGAAAGACTGACATGACTTATCTGATATGCGAGTAGGCTCAGCTTGGAAAAGAAGATACATGTTGTGATGAACTAAAGCTCATATTCAACTATGAAGCAATCATCTCATATATGAGTAAGTATTAGCTTATCCAAGTGTGTGTATGTGTAGTAACCTAAACACACTAGGTAATGATGTCTTATGAATCTCATTCACCCATATCAATTTCTTCTCTATTTTGCTATGCAAAGACCTAGAGAAATAGGCACAAAGTGCTGATGTCATTATCCAAAAAGATTCCTAATACGGAACACATCCAAAACGGATGAATTAATAAAATCAAAAGAATCCCAAAGAGGATCACCTTCCAAAGTGAAGTGCCGAAAAGAATCCTAATGCGGATCAAATAATTATAAGGATCCAAGTAAAAGAATCCCAATGTGGATCCCCCTTATCCAAAACCAAATGAGATTTCATAATTTAAATGACTTGGTCATGTAAGTTGTGAAAAAGTTCTACCATGCAGTTCATGCGGGTGGTTGATCTTGCATTGCAATTGAGTGTGATGTACATGTTGAATATTTAATCCACTTAAAACATAATAAAGATCACTAGCATTAAAATATTAACCAAGCATGAGTTTAAGAGAACAAACATACCTACAATCAATATGTTCATAATTATGTCTATTTTGCTAACAATTGCTTGCACTAGTGAAAGGTAAGATTGATATGATCCCAAGTAAGGTATACTTCCTCTTCATATATAGATAAGAAATCAAATATTAAAAAAATATTTTCCTTTTAAAATTTAAAAATATTTAAAGTTTTTATCCCATATGGATATAAACTTTAGGGGGAGTAATTAAAATTTTCATATTTTCTGTACAGTTGTTGTTTTTCTTAAAAAATTATAAAATTAGAAAAATGACTGTGTTGGTGTGGAAGCTATACCATAGTATCTCAGTGTATGTAGATTTTTGGAAGCACAAAAGTCCAAGATCAGTCAAATATGGAAAATTTGTGTCATACCGGGTGTACAATTCAATCCAAGCAGGAATTGACAATCCAAGCAACAGTCAAAACTTCATAAAAGTCAAAACAACAGACGCAACTTCATAAAAGTCAAAGCATCAATGCAAAACAGTCAAAACTATCCACAGCAAAAGCATTAATTTTTGACAAGTTCAAATTTTAATGCGGGTAAGAGTATTGGTTAATGCGGGTGAAGGTAACCCATGCATATAACCAATGCGGGTAATAGTTTTGTGCAAGAAAAATCAAAGTGAAACTAATACGGACAAGTTAAGTCATCCACATTTGTTTCCAAACAAATGCGTACAACAATTTCTGAAGTATCATGGAAGTAAACTTATGCGGACAAAATTTTGTTCTTCCACATTCCCTATGCGGATAAGTTTTGTTCATCCGCATTTCCTAAATGCGGTTGACATGATCAATGCGGACAACGTTGTTGTGTATTTGTATCAAAAATAAAATTCTGTGCTCACACTCTTCTGTCTTGATAAGTGTTTGAACCTCAGTTAATGCGGATGGATAATGCAAAGCATAGAAATTCTAACATCCATCAGCATTAACAAATGCGGTAGAAGTTCAAGAAATGCGAACATCTAATTGTTCATCCGCAATTGTTGCAACTAAAATGCAAGTTCAAATATTCCGCATTTGTTACATGGTCAAATGCTGACAAGTTTTGTGCTTCCGCATTTGTCACAGTACACAAATGCGTTCAAGTCAAAAACATCCGCATTTGATAACGTATAAAATTAAAAACTTCCGCATTTGTTCATACACTTGCATAGTTTGAGAAAGACAATAAATCAACTATTTAAGCACATTAATGAGAGTCATCTAATACTTTTCAAATTTGAGTGAACTAATAGTGCACGAACGTTTTTCTCACTAATCTTCATCAATCATCCAAACCATCTCAAACCTTGTGTGTCGATGGCTCATCCAACTCCATTTCATCTCTATTTCGATTCTTAGCCAAAGTAGTATCGAAACAAGGTGATTCTCAATGGATTTGTAAACTTCATGTACCCTAGGTTTAGAATACTCAAAAATTAACCATAAACAATGAACTTCAATGACATTTTCAAGATCAATGAAACGGATGTTAATGAGAATAACAAAGAACAACCGATTCACAAAATCTAGGTTAACCACAATGAACAGGGGAACCGAGAATTGAAAATGTTGAAGTCAAATTCTATGTTTCAATGTAAAAGGATGTTTAACACAAGTAAAGATGATTGAAAATATGCATAAAACATTACACAAATGGTTATTCATCACAAAATCAAAGATATGTCAAATTCCTATACAACAGTAACCATCGATATATCAATTTTGACCTGAGAAAAGTCAAACCTGCTCTTATTTGTATAATTTGATAATTGTTAGTACATTACTAACACATGTGTCTCTATTGTAGAATCTATAGCAAACCTCACTTGGAGCAAGCTCCATAATGTTAGTGGATACCTTCATCCAGATGTGCCAGAATCTGAGGGATTAAGAGACATGATCAGATTCATCTCCACAACAAGAGTGGCACGTGCCATCACTGTTAGACCCATCATCTATGAGAACTTCATTAGATCATTCTGGGGAACAGTTGAAGTGACTGAAGTAGATGGTGTGAAGACTATATCAGGAAGGATCACTGATGATCTCACTTTAGCCATCTCTGAACAAACTGTGAGACAGTGTTTACAGTTTGGGGAGGATGCCAACTCTCCCCAAGAACTAGAAGAGGATGATATCATGACTTTCTTTGCTAACATTGGTTATGAAAGGGGTTTTGAAGGAAAACAAATAGTCAAGGGGTTAGTTGACTTACAATGGAGATTCCTGATACATCTATTCGACATTGCTTGTCAAAGAGGAAGACTCGTTGTAATGACATCCCCATCACTACATCATCAGCTATTTGTGCCTTGTGCACTAACAGACAATTCAACATGTCTGCTTATGTGTTCAATGGCCTGAACTCCAACATTCAGGAAGGAAAAAGACATATGTTCCTGATGTATCCACGGTTCATCCAATGCTTCATTAATGAAGCTGTTAGGACTAGATCAAATGTATAGGTTTAGTTGACTTGTTAACTCTTGTAATTAATAATTGTAATTCTCTTTTTGATAATATAATGTAATGCATGAATTATACGGTAATCCATATTATTATGTGTGTTAGTTTATGTTATTACAGGAAACATCAGACTTGGTCAATTTAGAAAAATTAACTAAGTGTTAGAACAACCTATGGATGAATAAGTGTTCTTCCGTAGATGTTCTCCGGAGCATAACTGAAGTTTGTGCTTTTGTAGATCTCCTACGGAAGAACAACAACTACTGAACAAGACCAAAGATCAAGTGGAGCTGCTGAAGGAGAGCTTGCTGCTGAAGAACAAATACAAGAACTCCTGCGGAAGCACAACCACTGAAGAACAAATGCTGAAGCCAAAGTGTTACTGCGAAAGACTAATTGCTACGGAAGAAGAACTTCCTACGGAAGACCAATTCCTACGAAAGATTAACAAACTTGTATTGTTTCAAATCATCAAGTACATAACAAAAAGTCAACAAGCCAACATGTCAGAGCAATATCATCAAATCCATGACGGCGAAGGACAATTGAGTCAACAGAATATTCGACGTCACATCAACAACATTCTTTATGTAATTTACAATTTCCTATGTAAATTATGAACTCCTATGCCGATAAACAAGGCAAGGATTCGCACATATAGAAACAGAATATCAAAACAGAATAACGATATATTAGCTAGAAAATAGGAACAGAATAGGAAGATATATATACACAATTAGGTGTATATATTGATCGATGAACATTGATCATCAAGAACATTAACAATATAGCAATATCAAGCATCAAGAACATATAACATTATAATCAATTGTAATCGATTGATTGTGAATAAAGAGCAATTGAAAACAATCTTTGTATTGCATTATTATGTTTAGTTTTTCTAGTTGTTCTACTTTGTTCATCGTTTTTAACTTTTGATAAAAAATCAGTTAAACAGCAGGTATTGATAATTCCACGATCAATACTTGTTAAAATCAAATTAATAATTCCTGCAACGATCCTTTGATTAATAGGTGGTATCAGAGCCACGTGCTCATTGATCTAGATCAATTGATCTATCAGTTTGATTTGTTTAATTGATCTCGAACTAACTTTAACTCAAACGTATCAATATTGTAGAACCATCTCAAAATTGGTTTTGACTTTTGAGTTCCATCAATAACTTTCAATCCAGGATTAGTTACTTTCTCAAAGTATTGATCGCTAAAATCATCCAAAAATTTTTCTTCTCCAATATCTTTATCACCATCTTTTCTTTTCCTTTTCAATGTTTGAAAATATTCTTTGTCTTCTTGGTCACATCTTATTTTCAAAAATGAACTCATTCTGCTTATTCCTCTGTTCAATAACTATACAAAATTTTATCCTCGCCTTGCTCTAGTTGGATTAATTAAAGGCAGTTTATTCAACCCCTTCAAATCTTGAACAGGTAGTTTTATAATACTCGAGAAAAAATGATATACAGCACAAATTGCATTAACTATTTTAATAAAAAATGCATCAAATACCTCGTCGTATTTCCATGCCACAATCTTTACATCCTTGGTCTTGTCAGGAACAATCATATCATTAAGCAACTCTGAAATAGATTGTCCTTTTTGCAATACATTACGAACCAAATCACCTACCATTCAAGCTTTATTCCATAATTGCTTCTGTTCCATTGAAACTTGATATGCTTGTCTTTCAGTTTCAAGAAACATTTTCATAAGCTCTTTCCTTCTTTCATATACACTACCCTTCATCGCCATGGATTTAATCTCTTGAGGTTTTAAAATCCTCGTTCTCTTTGTTATCTCTAAATATTTTGGATTATCCATGTCAAGTACAATCAATTTATTTGTTTGTTTCTCCGTTGCTTGAAAACTTCTCACCAAATTTCTTAAAGATTCTGCTTGTAATCTATTAAGCTTCTTTCTTGGATAATTTCTTGATTGTAGCCACATCCTTAAAGCAGTTACATTCATGTCATCAGGATTAGGATGATGTAACTAAGATGTTGAAAGTTTCTCAATATTTATGCTCTCTTGAAGAGGATTCCACTCTCCATGCTCTACAATTATCTCGTCAAGATCAATAGGAGCAACAGATTCAGCAGTAATACACTTCTTAAATTCTTCATTAATTTGAGATACTGTCAATCTATCAAGAAATACTCTATTATACTTCATCTTGATCAAATAGTTATACCTGTCTTCAATATCTACAGGTACATCTTCTTGAACTATATCAATTAGAGAAAAATTTTCATCAATATTAGCTTCAACTAAATCTTCATCTTCTAATACCTCATCATACCAGTCATCACCATATTAAGCTTCTATATCATCAAGAGCTCCTATAGTTTCTTGAATATCTGACTCTTCTTCTTCTTCAAGTATAGGTTCATCAACAATCTTTTGCACTTTAGTTGATGATTCAGGTAAAACTGAAAAATCTACATCATCAATTTTCCTTTTACCTTTATCTAATTCAGGAGTCTTTTCCAAATCAACTGGTATAATCTTAGAAATGATCATCACTTCAGGGGATGGAGATTTTGTACTTTCTTTCATCTTTTCCAATTCTTGTTTCAAAGCTTCATTTTCTTCTTTCAACTTATTGAATTTTTCTTACTTTTTCATCATAACTTCAAAATTTTTTACATTATCTTCTTTATTTTTCTCAAGATCTGCAATTACTTCATCTTTTTTTTGTAAACCTTCTTTCAACTTATCATTTTCTTCTTTCAATTCCTCGATAAGCTTCAATTGCTTAGAGTTTTCTTCTTTCAACTCTTCAATAATTTGCTAAAAATTTGTTTCTTCAGCCACATGAGTATCTTGTTGAGGCAAGCTTACAAATTCATTGTGTATCTCAGCTTCAAAAACTTCAAAATCTTTAACATTCTCATTGAATTCAACATGTTCTTCAGTTTCAACCATTTCTTCAATCATTTCCACAATCTTCTCAACATTTTGACTTTCATCAACAACATCATCAACTTGATCTACTTTATTAACTTCTTCAGTTTCTTGATTAGCTTCATGTACTTCTTCATGAACTACTTCCATCTCATTATCATCATTACCACCTTCATTGTTATCATCATCATCAGAAGAAGAACTTGAGCTTTCATCATCATTATCATTCTCATCATCATCACCTTCATCTTCATCATCATCAGATTGTTCTTGAGGTATTTCTTCAATAAGATCATTTGGATCAATTGGTTCTTCCTCAATCAAATGAAAGTGATCTATAGTAATATCCACCTCATCATTTACAACATTTCTCATGTATTCAAACATAGGTACATTTTGTGCACCTATGATCATATCAAGTCTTTTGTAAGATATCTCTGACATATGTTCCAGTATCATTGTTTCTCCACTAAAACCATGAACATGAATATCTGAATGCTCTTCATTGATTATCATTTGTAAGAATCTAGGATACATCAAGTACTTATTCCCAATTCCTTTCTCCAGATTAAAAATGAAACCATTAAGAATCCATTTTGACATGTTGAACCTTCTGTTAGTTGCAAGAGCTACAATAGGAGATGCTATGTCAACTGGAAATGAATTCCATCCTGCACTTTTTTTTGACATGCAGTGCTGAAATATATAACATAATAGCTTCCAATGATTGTAAACTCGTGCTCTGAAAAATTGTTTCTCGGGGAAATTGTCTGGGTGACCCATAACCATGAATGTTTCTCTACATTCATTAAAAGATAATTCACCTAAGTCTTATGGGTCATTGTGTCCCAATCTCAATGCTTCTCTAATTGAATCTTCAAAATCTTCAATCATTCTAACATTTGTTATAAATCCCCTTACAACTTTTCTACCATCATCATTGATTTCAACTGTGGCTGTGTTCCGAAATTTCTTTATCAATCGTGCATATATGACCGGTTGATAGCACATAGCATATACATACTTATTTCTCAACAAGAACCTTATCATCTCTACATAGCTAATAGCATCTTGTACTTCTTCATTTAATAATGCTGCCACATTATACTTTGGCTCAAACTTTAACTCAGCCATCTGCAAAAATGAAACAAGAAATTTAGACAATTTGAATTTTAACACTTAAAATCAATGAATATTTATTGAAATTTAAAGAATTAGTATGTTTTGAAGATTTTTTAATCTAACTTGCCCTTAAATTTTTTTTTCTAAGTGTTTAAATGATCTGTTCAACAACAAACTACATTCAAGTTAGTATGTAAATGATATAAAACACATTAATTCAGTAAATTCTTCTCAAAAATAGATTATAACATGAATTTATGATCAATTTTTTATTTTTTATCAAAATTCAAACATTTACTGTTCATCTTCACTGTTCATCTTCACTGTTCGACTGATGAAGAATCATCAGGAACAGTTTTGAAGAAAAACTTATTTGAATGTATCAATATGCTTGAAATGAAGTATATATCAATAATCAATCATCAATTTCAGTTTTAAATTCCATATTATTCACAAATTTCATAGATTTCAGATGTCTAGGGTTCATACGCCCGTATAGCAAAGAAACGCCCAATCAAAATTAACTTTAAACTTGAAATTTGTATGATTTTGTTGATGTACTCACATTTAAAATCAGAAATGAACACTATCAACTCAGGTTTTGAACACAAATCAATCAGAATCTGATAATTAATGGTAATCAAGAATCGGGTGTGAGAGTTCAGGGGTTTTGAGTGAATGAATCGACTGAAATCACAAAGTGTTGTATTTATACTAAGTAAAATTTACGCGTATGAGCAATGTTTGTGCGCATGGAGTTGTTTTTTACACTAAGTATTTAGGCGCATGAGCACTGTTTGTGCGCATGAGGTTAGGCGCATGAGCACTTTTCAGACGCATAAGCACTGTTCAGACGCTTTTGCACTGTTCAGGCGCATGGGTCTAGCCGAAACGCCCAACACTTGGTATTTTTTTTACTTGATACGCCCAATTCTTGAAAGCCTAGTACTGTGCAGGCGCATAAGGATGGATGAAACGCCCAACACTTAAACAAAAATTTCAGACTTATGACAACTGTTTAGGCGCATGAGGATGTCTGAAACGCCGAACACTTGTACAAATTCTGAAAAATTCATCATGCTCCTACTTGGACTTTTGAACACTGTTTAGGCACATGAGATAACTTTCATGTGTCTAACACTTGTAATTTTCAAGTCTTCCACCTGAACACTGTTTAAACGCATTAGTACTGTTCATATACTAATTTTTTTAAACAATTTGTCAAATTTTGACTTTCACCCAAAATTTTCATAATTGACCCTTAATTTTTAACTTTTGATATTTCAAACTTTTATTTTTTATATAATTTTTTTTTTATGTTTTGACCTTTTTATGTTGTTGTAATTTTTTAAAAACAATTTCCCGTCATTTTAGTCTCTAATTTTAACAAATAATCTCATATTAAACTTTTGCAAGAAGCTTTTCCACTTTAAAATGTTTTTCAGGTTCATTTTTATATTATGTCAAACACACATATGCTTGAACTTTTTAGCTTCATCCTTTCCATTCAAAACACTAAATTTTGATTTTTCTCTTAGACACTTTTACTTGTTACTCTTTTTACTCCCCCTAAACTTTTAAGTTTAACAAAACTTAGAAGTTTCTTGAATTTGTCACATGAAGATCACACTAATCATTGTTAATATGCCTACATACAGAAAACATGCAAAAATCAAAATTAAAGCAGAATAAAAATCTAATATTTACAATTGAATCAATGTCTGCAGTGAGATCATATCAGTTAAGATCAGCACATTGAAATAAAAAAAGAATGATGGATAGTCATAGACAGTGAATAAATCCTGATCAAGTGTGTTCCAGGTCAGTTTTCTGCAGTAAAGGAGACACGAGATCTAAGAACAGAAAATGAGTGCATTTAGCAAGATATTCAGCACACTTACTTTTTCAATTCTTGGATTGATTAAGGTATAATTAGATATGACATTATACAGTCACACTTAGACTTGGAGAGGTTAATTCTCATAAAGATATGCAAGAAGTCACTGTTCTCAACTTGTTAACCTATATATACTATAACCAGATCTTATTTGGTGTTTGTGCACATTGGCATCTTGTTGCATCAGCGAGAATATCCAGGTCTGTAATCACTTACAACAAAGGATATCTCATCACTTCAGTTCTATTATGACTCATAACAGAGAAGTGTTAGATGCTTTAAATAATTTAGAGCTCAATGGTTATTCATATCACCATCAGGTGTGAGATTATGTCTTAACAAGCAATCAATTTGAGAAATCAACACTACTCATTAGTGCTAAGATAGACAGACATGAATGCATAAGTGATTTAGTTTAATCACAAGAATTTACTTTTTCAGTCTAATTGCATGAACTTACTTGCACATCATATCTGATCACGTCAGACTTTGTTATCGAGTGAAGTATGCAACTGATCATACTAATGTATCTATCATTTCTCACATATTGCAATGATAGATTCATCCTATATAATGAATTAACCAAGAAAAACTCTAATTTTTGTAGTTTTTGTTTTATATTTTTATCTTTTGAATTTTTGAATTTTTATTTTTGTATTTGGTTTTGTGTTTTCTAAGAAACATGCATACACAAAATACAATCAGGCAATTAACTTTGATAGTTTCTCTTGCTGTGTCCTATTCAGGTAAGGGAGGGTTCTGATCATATTTAGACTCAATTAACTGAAATACTCAAAAACTAGTTTTTAAATGTGGTTAATAAGACCAATTGACTCTACCAAATACTCAAACTGTCCTGGTAAGAAGGCTTTAGTAAAAAGGCCAGCCAACTGTTTTTCAGTTGCAATTTGAATCAGAATGATTAAACCTTTTTCAGAGTTATCTCTGAGAAAATGATATCGAATCTCAATATGTTTTGTTTTTGAATCTTGGACAGGATTAGCTGTAATGAACATCGCAGCAGTGTTATCAATGTAAATTGGAGTTTTAAGAAAATTGAACCCATAATCTAGCAGTTGGTTTTGTAACCAAAGGATTTGAGAACATCTTGCTGAAGCAGCTATGTACTCAGCTTCTGCGGTTGAAATGAAGACATTTGTTTGTTTCTTACATTGCCATGAGACTAATCTGGGTCCTAAAAACTGACAACCACCCGTAGTTGATTTTCTATCTTGACAACATCCTCCATAATCACTAACAGTATACCCATATAACTCGAAGTTTTCTTCATAAGGATACCATAACCCTAAGGTCGGTTTTCCTTTGAGATATCTGAATATGCATTTGACAGCAATTAAGTGAGATTCTTTTGAGTCTGATTGATACCTGGCACAGACACAAACAGCATACATTATGTCAGGTCTAGATGCAGTAAGATACATTAATGAACCAATCATGGATCTGTATAAAGTTTGGTCTAAAGATTTTCCTTTTGGATCAGGCTCAACCTTGGAATTTACGTCAGCTGGAGTTCTTATGGACTGACAATCTTGCAGTTTAAATTTCTTCAAGAGTTTGTCAACGAACTTCTCTTGATTTATGAATATTCCATCTGCAGATTGCTTGACTTGAAGTCCAAGAAAGAAATTTATTTCTCCCATAGAACTCATTTGAAATCGAGACTTTATGATTTCTTTGAATTCATTGCACAATTTTGGACTCGTAGAACCAAATATGATATCATCGACATACACTTGTACACATAGGAGATCATCATCATCCTTCTTTATGAACACAGTTAGATCGATTTTCCCTCGCGTGTATCCATGTTGGATTAAGTGTTGTGATAATGTTTCATACCAGATTCTAGGGGCTTGATGTAAACCATACAAAGCTTTGCTAAGCTTGTACACACGATGTGGAAATTCCGAATCTTCGAAACCCGGAGGTTGCTTTACATACACATCATCGGTGATCGGTCCATACAAGAAAGCACCTTTAACGTCCATTTGATACACTTTGAATCTCATGAATGATGCATAAGCCAGGAAGACACGAATTGATTCAAGTCTTGCAACTAGAGCAAATACTTCATCATAATCTATACCTTCTTCTTGAGTGTATCCTTGTGCGACAAGTCTCGCTTTATTTCGAATAATAATTCCTCGATCATCTGTTTTGTTTCTGAACAACCATCTTGTGCCTATGGCATTTTCTCCTTCAGGTAAATCCACTTGATTCCACACTTCTTGTTTGCAGAATTAAAGTAATTCTTCTTGCATAGCCTCGATCCAACTATTGTCCTTTAACGCTTCCGTAACATTTTTAGGAACAATTTGAGAAATAAAACACGAGTATAAGCAAAGCTTTGCTTGTTCTGATTTAGTTCTCGTTGTTCTCTCATTCAATGGACCAATAATCTGAGACGTTGGATGGTTCTTATGAATACGAGATGTTGGAATCTCATTCCCTTGAACATGAACATCCAGATTGGTTTGGTTCAAGTTAGAAAGCTGATGCAATAGGTTCAAAGAATGTGGATTGAAATTAGGAACTTGAGTTGGTGAGTTGATGAAGTAATCAAGATTACCGGTAGCAACTACATCACCAGAAATAGATGACGTTCCAAACTCAGGTTGTACAATTTCTATACCATCATTAAGAATAGGTTGTGAAACTTCTTGATTTTTTGAAACGGAATGATCTTTATCTTGTTGAGAGAGATCATCATTATCATCAAATCGAATTATTGAATCTTTGACAAAAGAGAAAAATGGATAATCTAGGCTTGAGACATCCATATCATCAGAATCTGAATCATCACTGAAAGAGCCGAGATCTCCTTGAAGTTTCTTCTCACCTGTAGAATCAAGCAAGTTAGATTGATTAAACAAGTTAGATTGAAAACAGTTTGACAATGAAGCTAAATCAAATAATCAAGCTGGACCATTTGAAACCGATGGAAAATTTTTTTCAAGGAATTTAACGTTGAATGTTTTAAGTATAACAGTAGCCCTAGAGCTATAAACTCGATAGGCTTTTGAAACAGATGAATATCCAACGAAAAACCATTCATGAGATTTTGAATCAAATTTTCCTAGATGATCACTTGATTTTAAAATCAAAACTGGACAACCAAAAGATTTAAGAAAATCTATATTTGGTTTCCTGCCAAACATCAACTCATAAGGAGTTTTTAGTTTGTCTTTCATAATTAAAGTGCGATTTTGTACAAAACACGCAGTAGATATGGCTTCATCCCAGAAAGTGATAGGAATTTTCGCATTTGCTAACATGGATCGTGCAGCCTCAATCAAAGTTTTGTTCTTCCTTTCAGGAACTCCATTTTGTTGTGGAGTTCTGGGAGCACTGAACTGATGTGTAATTCCTTTTTCTGCACAGAACATGTCAATAGTAGTATTTTTAAATTCCGTTCCATTATCACTTCTTATTATTTTTACTTTTTGTTCTAATTGGTTTTCAACTTTTGCGATGAATTCTTTTATTAATTCAGCCATTTCAGATTTAGCATTCAGAAAGAAAACCCATGAAAATCTTGTGAATTCATCAATGTTAACTAAACAATAAGGTTTTCTTTCAATACTCTTCATATTTGTTGGTCCGAAAAGGTCCATATGCAACATCTGGAGAGGTTTGGAATTTGCGTTTATTTGCTTGGGCTTATAAGACGCCGTAGACTCAGTCCCATTTATGTTACCACTGTCATGAGAGGTTATTGAAACACTCTTAGTAGTGGTAGTTGAGCCTACATGAGTCACCTCCATACTAGTTTGACTCACCTCAGTTGGGTATTACTGATGTAGGCTAGATATTAGAGGTTCCTTGTGGCTCAGTTGATCTAAAGAGTGGTATGGTAAATCAACATCACGGCCCGGATTAAACATAATGTCCTCATCAGGTAGGGTTGATAGGTCAACAAGGGATAGAGAGGGTCAATCGAATGACCCGGGACCTTGGTCAGCACCTAAGGGTTCTTTTGCGAGAGCAGATGACCCAATGATGTTGGTGTCCCTTTTTGGCTGCTCAGGGGAGTGTTAGGACTCACCCTAAGGGCTAAAAGCTTGGGTTGTGGGCTTGTCAGCTTGAGACCGAGGAGACTCAATGCTGACATTAAGGTTAATGGTGGAGGATTGTTGGACCTCTGGCTGAGTGGGAGCCCTGAGTTCCACTCGAGCCCTTTTGGATAGAACAGAGGGCACCTGACCAATCCGAGTAGATTGATCAAGGGTTCGTTTGGGGCATCTAGTGTATGTAATCTTGATTGGGTGGGAAGAAGTGATTGGCATTTGAGTGGTGATGGCTGGTGTGGGTTCATCACCTGCTAGGCTTGCAAGGATGTCAGCAGGAGCTATTGGCTCACGCATACCTGAAAGAAGACCAGTGAATCTTCTAGAGAAGTTGGTGGACACCTTCTTCAATGTAGGCCGCATGTGATGGACCAATAGAACATCTGCATAATGTAATCTGTCCTAGTCTAGCTCATAATTGATTATGTGCTGAATGAATCAAAGATACATATAGAATGGATCCCAAGTGAGATTGCCTCTAAGATTGTTCAGCACAAAATTTGAGAAGTTGAAGCACAGGTCCTTTACCAACCCATGGACGAGGCAACCCAAATCATATGGGATTTGATCCCATCCCCCGGATATATTGGATAGGTAGTGCAGGACAATGTGCAACAAGAACTTCCAATTGTAGGAGAAGTAGAACTTGTAGACTGTAGACTTGTGTACATCGCCGCCATATCCCATCTGAGTGTAAGTGTCTTCCAACTCAAATTTAGGGAACTCACTAGGGGCACCCTCATCATGAAGCTCCAGATGCTCCCTAATGGTTGATTCAGCAATAAAGATCTCTTGTCCGCAGATCCTCAAACCGATGACCCGTTCACCATTTAGTGTTTCATGTTGACCATCGGCCCAGAATTCGGCCATGTGGTTAGAGTAGATGGTGAGGTTAACAATGAGGGCTGTGAAGTATGCTGATTGGGAAAAAAATTCGATGATAGGGGCAAAGTCGGCATCCTTTGAAGAGTCAAGGATAGTGACCTGATTATGTTAGGGATTTAGGGCCATTGTTAAGAGGTAAGGTAGGATTGAAGAAATTTAAGAGTGAGTGAAGAAGATGGTGGTAATTTCGAGGCTTTTGTTGTGGTAAAGAAAGTAAAGAGAGAGAGTCGGAAATTTAAAATTGGGGTTAAAAAGCAAACCGATCAGGTTAAAGGACAGTTTAGGTTTTGATTTGACAGTTGCGGTAAGATAAAACATTTAAAATATTCCGACAATCATTGGTAAAACTTACTTTTTACAGAATGGGGCCCAAAGATTTCCGTTACACAGTTAAGATGTTCTTCCGAAGGTAAACTTGCTTCCGAGAGAAAACACTTGTGTTTCTCAATATTGTCTTCCGAAATCAATTTTTACTTCTGAAAGCAAACCATGTCTCAAAGACAAGTTTGCATTCGAGAGTACAATCTTCTTCCAAGAAAACAAGTTAGTAAGCTTCGAAAGTAAATTTGATCTATGATCAATTGTTCTTCCGAGGCTAAAAACTCTTCAGAAGATAATATATAGGCATAGGAATTTGCCTTCACAAGAAGATTAAAGATTTCTTCCGAGGGTAAATTTCTCTTCGGAAGTATTTACACTTAGATTTTTGAAAAATGCCTTTTTTTGTAACAGGGCTTAGATTGTAGTTAGACAGCATAGACAAGACATATTTTTAAAAAGATTTTTCAAAAGAGAAGGACTAATAAATGTTAATCATCCTAATAGCTGGAATTAAATATTTAAATCTTTGTTCATTAAAGGCTTTGGTGAACAAGTTAGCATATTGTTCATTTGAATTCACTTTGACTAGCTTTATTAGATTTTTCTCATGCATATCTCTAATAAGATGATCCCTGATGTCGGTATGCTTTGCCTTGGAGTGCTTGACTGGATTTTCTATGATAGAAATGGCACTCTTGTTGTTTATGTGGATAGTAGTCTGCATGAAGTTGAAACCATAGTCCAACATCTGATTTTGAATCCATAGTAGTTGAGCACAATAGCTCGTAGCAGCAATGTATTTAGCTTCAGCAGTTGATGTTGAGACACATGATTGCTTCTTGCATTGCCAGGAGATAATACTTCCACTAAGAATTTGACATCCTCCGGATGTAGATATCTTGTTGATGTTGCAGCCACCATAATCACTATCAGTGTACCCATAGAGATTGAAGTCTTTATTATTAGGATACCAAAGACCCAGTTTGGGAGCTCCTTTGAGGTATCTAAGAATTCTCTTAGCAGTAATTAGGTGAGACACCTTGGGAGCAGCCTGAATACTTGCACAGATACAAGTTTCAAACATGATATCAGGTCTACTTGATATGAGATACATCAGAGATCCAATAATTTCCATGTACTGATGTTGATCAGTATCTTCCCCCTCGGAATCAGGACAAAGATTGTGATATTTGGGTATGGGTGTCTTGGCTGACTTACAATCTTTCATCTCAAATCTTTCTAAGATGTCCTTGACATACTTAGATTGATTGATAAAGAACCCTTCTTCAATCTGCTTCACTTGAATTCTAAGGAAGAAATCCAACTTTCCTATTAAACTCATCTCAAACTTTTTCCTCATGATGCTTTCAAAGTCTTTGCACATTTGGTCATTTGAGGAACCAAATATGATGTCATCAACATAGACTTGAACAAGCAGCATGTCCTTCCTAGACTTCTTTATGAACAATGTCTTGCCTATGGTGCCTCTAGTGTAGCCATTCCTAAGAAGAAACTGAGACAGGGTCTCATACCACAACCTAGGTGCTTGATGCAATCCATAGAGAGCTTTATCCAGTTTGTACACATAATTAGGGTGTTGTGGGTCTTCAAATCCAGGAGGTTGACACACATAGACTTCTATATCAATATCCCCATATAAAAATTCACATTTGACATCAAGTTGATAGGCAGTAAAGTTCTTGGATGCTACAAAAGTAATGAAGATTCTCACAGCCTCAAGTCTTCCAATAGGTGTAAAGACGTCAGTGTAATCTATTCCTTCCTCCTGTGTGTATCCTTTAATAACAAGTCTTGCCTTGTTCTTGATGTTCAAACCTCTATCATCTCTCTTATTTCTGAATACCCACTTGGTGCCAACGGGGACTAGCCAAGATGGCAATGGACACAAGTTCCATACCTTTTTCCTCTTGAACTAAAGCAACTCCTCTTACATAGCTTTAATCCAATTGTTGTCCTTGAGGGCTTCTTCCACCTTCTTTGGTTCTACTTGAGAGAGAAAGCATGAGTATAAGCAGACATTCCTATTATGGGTCTGACTCCTTGTTCTCACACCTTCTGAGACATCCCCAATGATGTTCTTAGCTGGGTGAGTGTTGTGAATCCTGAGCCTAGGGATCACATGTAGTTACATAGATAGATCCAGTTTTAAGAAGTTTTGCTCAGGGTTTTGAACACCATGACTAGCTGATGTCTTATACTTATACAATGAGGACTGATTGAATGAGTGTATAACAACATCAATGATATTCTGCTTAGAAGTAGTGTCAACAGTTTCCTATTCCTCCAAATTACTATCTTTATTAGCTTGCTGTTGAATGCTGGAGTTGTTAGCTGATGACTTTTGAGGCACAGTTGGCTGACAACTTGTTGAAGCTCCATGATTTCCTGATATGTTCAAGCTTTCAGAACTTCTAGTAGTAGGAGCTTGTTCTTCAATTCCTCTTGGAGAACTGGAAATAGGTCTGGGTAACTCAAACATTTGATCTTCATAGATGTCACTTTGATTTCCTGTTCCAGCTGAAACATTTTCACAAGATGGTTTAGAATAGTTTGGAAACAATCCAAGATTGAAGATATGATCAAGCCTATTCCCTCTAACACAAGGAGTGTGCTCCTTAACAACAATGTTAGATGATTCCTCAAATTATTGATTTTTAATATTATACACTGTATAAGCAATAGAGGTTGAGGAATATCCAACAAAGATAACATCATCTAACTTTTCAGCAAATTTTGCTAAATTGTCTTTTGTGTTGAGTATGGTACACTTGCTGCCAAAGGATCTAAGAAAGCAATGAACGGTAACCTCTTGTTCCATAACTCATAAGGGGTCTTTCAATGGGGCTTAATAATGAGAACCTAGTTCTGCACATAACATGCAGTGCTGACTGCCTCTACCCAAAAAGTTAGAGGCAGCTTTGAATCAGCTAACATGGTTCTTGCAGCCTCAATAGTGTGATGTTCCTCCTCTCAGCAACTCTGTTTTGTTAAGGAGTTCTAGGAGCACTGTATTGCCTGGCAATCCCTTTTGAGTTCTAGAATGAGTCAAGAACTTGAATCTTAAACTCAGTCCCTTGATAACTTCTAATGATTTTTACCTTGTGATCCTTTTGATTTTCAATTTTAAGAATAAAAGATTTTAAAGTTTTAGCCATTTCATCTTTAGTTCTCAAAAAGAATACCCATGTAAATCTTGTAAAATCATCAACAATCACAAGGCAATATGATTCCTTCCAATGCTCACTATACTTGTGGACTAAAAAGATCCATGTGCAATAAGTGTAATGGAGTGGTGATGGAGTTAACTTCTATGGATTTGTGAGAAACCTTGTGCTGCTTTCCTTTCAGGCAAGCAACATAGTTTTCTTTACAGAAAAATTCCTTTTTAGGCCCACCATGTACCAAATTATTTTTAACCAGCTTATTCATGTTTTTAAAATTAATATGGCACATTCTTTTATGTCAAAGAGTTGACTCATCACCATTAGCTTTGAAAAGAAAGCATGATACTTCACCCAGTGGAGAAGCATTGTTCATATCAAGCTTGTACATATCCCCTTTCCTGGGAGATCTAAGAAGCACCAATTCCTAAGGAATTGTCGTTCTGGGTTTGAGGATAATGCACTAATGTTCTGTGAAAAGCATTTGGTGCTTTTGATCATAGAATTGAGAAACACTCAAGAGATTATGTTCAAGCTATTTGACAAAGTTTACTTTGTCAATGTTTAACTTACCATTGGATACACTACCTCTACCAGAAATGTATCCTTTGACTTCACCTCCAAACTAAACAAGACCTCCATCAAAATGTTGAAATTGTTGTAGGTGAGATCTGTTCTGTGACATCCGGTAATTTTCCGTTACCAAACTCCGTTTGTTCCGTTAAGTCTTGCATACACGTGTCGTGCACACACACTAGTTGTCGTTGAACGTTGGTGACTTAACAATAATCAGTAATGTTAAATTGATGATAATTAAGTTAACAATGTGATTATTAAGTTATGCTTATGTGATTTAAATGTTAACTGTAATTTTATCGCGTAACGTGGAAACGTGTGTATTTACTTTGTAATTTTTGTAGCTTGTAAAAATAATACATATAATTGCTACTACTAGTTTATATATTTATTATTCTAGTTAAAAACATTTTAAAGGAGTGTGTAAAAGCTTAATTTTTATAAAATACAAATTATAAGGGTTAAAAGGATAATATGGATTATTAAATAAAATAAAAATCAAAACTCTAACCCTAATCACCCTTTCGGCCGCGACACCTTCAACACACACACACACACTTTGGTTTTCATCAAGAACAAGCAATTCCATTCAATTTTGGACCGATTTCAAGCATCACAACAAGTTAGAATCATCAATTGCAAGCCATTACACGTTTAAAGGTTAGATTTTTACATGTTTTTGATGGTTTTTTCATGGTGGCCGAACCCTAGTTCGAAAATCTGCAATTGAATGTTAATTCTTGGTTGTTTGGTGATGTTATGATGTTAGTTAGGTTCTATTGATGCTAGTTAACGTTGATTATGCAAGAAAGTTTGGATTTTGGTTGTTTGTTCATATGATCATCTTGGCCGAGAGTTTGAGGCGATGTTGGATCAAATTGGATGTTGAATGTTGGTTGTTTGATGTTGTTATTATGTTAGTTGGATTGTATATATGCTAGTTAACGTCGATTTTGCAAGAAAGCTATGATTTTGATACGTTGTTCGTAGGTTACTAATAATAGTAACTTTATTTTGCATGAATTGATGATTGGATGATGTATGAATGTTATGGATGTGTTTGTGATGATGATTAGATGCTAAGTTGATGATATGAACAATTTAAAATCAAGAAGATGTCTTATAGTTCATACATTGCTAAAAATAGTAACTTTTGGTGTTGAATGTTGATGAATCATGATGATTAGGTGTTGTTGATCATGTTTAGATGTTTTCATGGACTTGAGTTGGTATATAATTGATGAATTCATGAATGTAGTGTGAGTTTGATGAATTTGGGATGAATTTTCCCAAAAGGGAAACTTTAATTGTGCAAATCCTTGAATTGGATGATTTGAGCATGTTTGGGATATTAGGATCATGCTAGTGTGTTCATGGATGATTTTTAAGGTGATGAAATGTGTTGTTTAGGTTATAGGGATGTTGATTTGGTTTGTTATCTGTTTTGGCCTGTTGTGATTCGCATGACTTGTGTGATATCTAGTTGTATGATGATCTAGGTAGTACATGTGGTTAATGAAGTGCTATATGTAATCAAGTTGTATGTGAACATGTATGATATGCTGTTGTGTTAGTATTAACGAGTTATCACCTATAATGTCACCAACAGGTCAAACGGGTCAACTGGGTCAAATGTGTCTTGTCTTTCTTAAACCTTGAGTTCCTTGGTTTGTAGAGCACTTAGGGTTTCATATTGATTTTGTGTTCACGAACTTATGTACTCATGTGTTCTAGGTGACCTTTGAAGGTTGTCTTTCCCTCTTTCTTTCAAGTTAAGCTCTAAGTTAATTCTTGCGCGTATCAGGTGAGTTCTTGCCCCACTCATTTTACATAATCTCTTTTGGGGGAGATAGCATACTGTTGATCACAAACGCTTTTATATATGAGTGTGTATAATATTGATATAGTGCTGTTTACCATGGAAAAGTCCTCACACTTTCGGATTGTTAATATTGACTAGCGGGGAAATTTTGGGTAGTACTACTGGGTCTGACGAGCCCCACCTGTGCGACTCGAGGTCAAACGGGTGCAATTTTGTCCTAACATATATTCGTCACGACCTGGTAAGTCGTGACGGGAGGCAACAAACGTAACACAGTCAGCTTCGATCGCGAAATCACTATGATTAATATTTTTATGTTAATAGACTAGCTATCTATTGCAATACACTACTTATGCTCTGGACACTGTTGATTGGTTTATATTTTAACGCAAACTCTTGAACTCACCAACCATGTGTTGACTTGTTTAGTATGCTATTCTCAGGTTAAGGTTGCTAGTTGCCTAGGAGCACGTACGTCAGCATCGTTGTGTTGTCTACATTTGTTTGTTTACAAATTTGGAATTATTTTCATATTAAACATTTGTGTTTGGGGCGCGTATGTTTTGCGCATTCTCTTTACATACTACTTGTTTTGGGTTTTCTGATTTTAAAAACGCTTCCGCAGTATTTTAAACGTTAACTCTGGTTTTGTTTATTAATCATATAGAGTCGTTCTTGGTAACTAATGACTGAGATCCTGGTATGTCACGCGCCTCGCGGTAAAACCCCGCTCACGGATTTTGAGGGTGTGACAGATTGGTATCAGAGCCATTGGTTATAGGGAACTAGGTTGCATACACACACTAGACTATAACCGCATAGTTGTTAGTTACTTATCGCTTACTCTCCTTACTGTATACTCATTGGCATACGCAACACGTACTTCACAGCATGGCATCATCGTCCAGAAATTTTGGCAAGAGACCTGCACGATCTGAGTCACCTCCTACTTCTCCCGTACCAGATAGGGGATTTAACTGCCCTCGACATCCTTACCCTCCAGGCGAGATAGACTGGGATCAGCCTTTCATACCTCCTGAGCTCGATCCTCTGCATAACTGGGATTTCTACCCCACTTACATAAACCGTATGGCATATAGAGAGCGTGTACCACCAGTAGCACCTACACGACCTAGGACTAGGTCATCGACCGCCTCTACTTTGCCTACACTCCCTACTTTGAGCATTCCTCTGGAGCAGGCATTTGCAGCCCTAGTAGCCACACTGGACATAGAGCGACAACGGATTAGAGGACTCACTAATGAGAACTCTGCATTATGATTTGAGATGCGTCAACTGCGTTTCTAGGTAGAGACGCTTCAGGAGCGACTTTTGATGGCCATTGGTGGACATCATAAGCTGGCAGGCAACCTGGTAGCACTTAGTGAGCGCATGGACGCACAGGATCACCATAACGTTGTGATCGATGATAGGTTTGCTGATTTAGAGGCACAACTAGCAGCACTTCAGGTTGCTGAAGCCCCTGCACCTTTGGTGGACCCTGATGAGGAAGACCCAGAAGAAGAACCCGAGGAAGCCCCCGAAGAAGAACCAGTAGAGATGGATGAGGACAGTGACGGATCTAATGTACTGGACTGATCCTACCTTTTAAATGACTTAGACTATGTAGTGTTTCTTTTCTTTGAAACCTATGTGGGAAGGGTTGTTTCCCACCCAACTGACAAACTTAAATTTTGACATTGATGGATATTTTATGACTCAATTGCAATTTATTTATCTTTGATTATTATTTTTTATAAATGTTGTGGTTGTGGTGAATGCATTATTTCTTATTGTTTACTGTACCTTGATGAGATTAATGTGTTGGATGTTACTCATTATTGTAATTGTGAATTTTAAAGTGAAATATGGACGCACGTGGAAGAGGACGTGGGCGTGGTCGTGGACGTGGCGCCGGAGGCCGTGGAGCCGGAGCCATAAACATGACGCCTGCGGAATTGGCGGCATTAATTAACGAACATGTTCAGGCGGCAGTGGCTGCTGCCCAACCGGGACAACCAGCAGGTAAATGATGACAAGAGGTTAAACTGATTATCCTAGTTATTTGTCTAGGATATCTGACTAATGTTTGGGTTGTCAAAACAGGACCACCACCATGTACCTACAAGTCCTTCATGGACTGTAAACCCCATACCTACAGTGGGACGGAAGGAGTTGTAGGGCTTGTAAGATGGTTTGAGAAGACAGAGTCTGTCTTCGCGAAATGCAACTGCCCGCCTGCTGGTCAGGTGAAGTATGCCACCGGGACATTGGAAGGCGCAGCACTTTCCTGGTGGAATGCCCAGGTGCAAATGCTGGGTCAAGCCATGGCCAATGAACTACCTTGGGATGAGTTTAAGGGAATTATGACTGAAGAATACTGCCCCCGAAATGAAGTGCAGAAACTGGAGATTGAGTTCTGGCAACTCAAAATGCAAGGCTCAGAAATTGAAGCCTACACGACTCGAACTCATGAGTTAGCCACTTTATGCCCAGGGATGGTGAATGAAATGCACAAGAGGGTGGAGCATTATATACGGGGATTGGTGCCTGAAATTCAAAGTATGGTAACTGCCTCTAACCCCACTACCATACAACAAGCTATCCGAACAGCCCACAGGCTGACTGACCAGGCAGTTGAGCAAGGACGGTTACCCAAACGAGGTGCGGTGGCAAGCGTGCCCGACCAGAAACGCAAGTGGGATGGTTCAAGCAACAAGGGATCGTCATCCAGCAGCCAATCTCAACCTCAACAACAGCAGTAAAGTCAGCAACAGCAATGGAAGTTCGATAACAACCGAAGCTTCAACCAGGCGACTCCCTCAAATCAAGGACCCGGTGGGTATGGTGGAAGACTGCCGAAGTGCAACCGGTGTAACTACCACCATGTGGGTCGATGTGATAACTTCAAGTGCCAACGTTGTGGGAAGATTAGTCATGTAGCCAAAGACTGTCGGGGTGAACTGATAAGAAGCCTCAACAATCACAAGAAACTCCGAAAGGTTGTTTTGAGTGCGGAAAAGAAGGCCATTACAAACGCAACTGTCCCCAGCTTAAGAGGAATGGTAATGGCAACCACAACAATGGGAACAACAGCAATAATAACAATGGCAACAACAATAACAACAACAATGGTAATGACAACAACAATGGTGGAAACAACAATGGAGCCAAAGGAAGAGCCTTCGTCATTGGCTCAGGTGAGGCTCTAAACAATCCTACAACAGTAACTGGTAAATTTTCGATTAATGGTTGTTTTGCTACCATATTATTCGATACCGGGCCGATAGAAGTTTCTTGTCCACTAGGTTCTGTAGTCTTTTAAGTGATATGCCCTCAGCCTTAGAATCTAAATACACCGTAGAGTTAGCTGACGGTACACAGATTCATGTAACGCATATTCTTAGAGACTGCAAGATAGAGCTTGCTGGTCATACATTCACCATAGATCTCATGCCTGTTACACTAGGAAGTTTCGATGTGGTAGTAGGCATGGATTGGCTTTCCGATAAACAAGCGGAAGACATATGCCACGAGATGATCATACGGATTCCCATTAGTGAAGAAGTCCTTACGGTCAGAGGTGATAGGAGTGGTGCGGTGATAGGCATCATCTTGTTTATGAAAGCACAGAAGTTGTTACGAAAGGGTCGACTGGCCATATTAGCACTCGTCATAGATAAACAGGTCGAGGAAAAGAAGATAGAGGATATCCCCGTAGTTCGTGAGTTTCCTGAGGTGTTTCCGGAAGACCTTCCTGGATTACCGCCTCATCGTCAAGTTGAATTCCAGATTGAGTTGACTCCAGGAGCCGCTCCAATTGCGAGAGCACCTTACCGGTTAGCTCCGAACGAACTGTAGGAATTATCTGCCCAACTACAAGAGTTGTTGGATAAAGGGTTCATCCGACCGAGTTCGTCGCCCTGGGGAGCGCCAGTTCTATTTGTGAAGAAGAAGGATGGTACATTTCGAATGTGCATTGACTATAGGGAACTGAACAAGGTTACTATCAAGAATAGATATCCGTTACCTTGTATTGATGATTTGTTTGATCAACTGCAAGGATCAAGCTATTACTCTAAGATTGATCTGAGGTCTGGGTATCATCAGCTGAGAGTTCGAGAAGAGGACATCTCGAAGACTGCTTTCCGTACACGATATGGTCACTATGAATTTTTGTCATGCCATTTGGGTTGACGAATGCACCAGCAGTATTCATGGACCTCATGAATCGCGTGTGCAAACCCTATCTTGATCAGTTTGTTATCGTCTTTATTGATGATATACTGATATACTCAAGGACCGAGGAAGAACATGGAGAGCACTTACGTTCGATCTTGAAATTACTTAGAGAGGAACAACTGTACGCAAAGTTTACTAAGTGTGATTTCTGGATACGTGAGGTACAATTCTTGGGTCATATTGTCAACGAGAAGGGAATACATGTTGATCCTGCTAAGATTGAAGCAATAAAGAATTGGTCTGTTCCTAAGACACCAAGTGAGATACGACAATTCCTTGGATTAGCGGGATATTATCGACGATTCATTGAAGGATTCTCTAAGATTGCACAACCTCTCACAGCCTTGACTCACAAGGGAACAACGTACAAATGGGGTGAGAGTCAGGAATCTGCTTTTCAGTTGCTGAAACATAAATTGTGTAGCGCACCAAGATTAGCGTTACCGGATGGTAGTGATGACTTCGTAGTCTACTGCGACGCTTCTATTCAAGGACTTGGATGCGTCCTGATGTAGCGGGATAAAGTGATAGCTTACGCTTCTAGACAATTGAAGATTCATGAGAAGAACTATACCACCCATGACTTGGAACTGGGTGCGGTAGTTTTTGCCTTAAACATCTGGAGACATTACTTGTACGGTACCAAATGCACCATCTACACCGATCACAAGAGTCTTCAGCACATCTTTGAGCAAAAGGAGTTGAACATGAGGCAAAGACGCCGGGTGGAATTGTTAAACGACTATGATTGTGCTATTAAGTACCACCCGGGGAAAGCAAATGTAGTTGCTGATGTGTTGAGTAGAAAAGAGACTGCTAAACCTTGACGTGTGCGAGCTCTACAACTAACGATTAGTATGCAATTACCTGAACAAATCCGAGAGGCTCAAACAGAAGCTTTGAAAGCAGAAAACATTGGGTCTGAATCGTTAAGGGGTATGGAAAAACAATTGGAAGTAAAAGCGGATGGGATTCGTTACTTCATGGATAGACTATTGGTACCTCTACATGGAAATCTGAGAGACTTGGTGATGAGTGAGGCTCACAAGTCCAAGTATTCTATACATCCTGGATTTGACAAGATGTACCACGATTTGAAGGCGCACTATTGGTGGCCTAACATGAAAGCAGATGTAGCTACTTATGTGAGCAAGTGTTTGACCTGCTCGAAGGTTAAAGTGGAGTATCAGAAACCATCTGGTCTACTACAACAACCCAAGATCCCTATGTAGAAGTGGGATCAGATATCAATGGATTTTATTACTAAGTTACCTCGCACTTCTACGGGTTGTGATACAATATGGGTTATCGTGGACCGATTGACAAAATCTACTCATTTCCTAGCGATAAAGGAAACAGACAAGATGGAGAAATTAACTCAACTTTATTTGAAGGAGATCGTTTCGAGGCATGGAGTACCAATCTCAATCATTTCTGATCGCTATTCTCGTTTCACATCACACTTCTGGCAGTCGTTGCAGAAAGCTTTAGGTATGCGATTGGATATGAGTACTGCTTATCATCCATAGACTGATGGTCAAAGCGAGCGTACTATACAGACTTTGGAGGACATGTTACGTGCTTGTGTGATTGACTTCGGGAATAACTGGGAAGTTCACCTACCATTGGTGGAATTTTCTTACAACAACAGTTATCACACTAGCATAAAGGCAGCACCTTTTGAAGCTTTATATGGGAGAAAGTGTAGATCGCCAGTTTGCTGGGCTGAAATTGGTGATAGTCAGTTATCGGGTCCCGAGTTAGTACACGAGACAACTGAGAAGATTGTTCAGATAAGAAACTGCATGGCCGCAGCGCGAGACAGACTGAAAAGCTATGCTGACAAACAACGAAAACCTTTGGAATTTCAGACAGGTAACAAGGTTTATTAAAAGTCTCACCATGGAAAGGTGCAGTTCGGTTTGGTAAGCGAGGAAAGCTAAATCCGAGATACGTTGGACCATTTGAGATAGTGGAAAGAATTGGTCCAGTGGCTTATCGACTAGCCTTACCTGATTCATTGAGTGGAATCCATGATATATTCCATGTTTCAAATCTAAAGAAATGTTTAACTGATGAAACGATGGTCGTACCACTGGAAGAAGTTCAAGTAGATGAACAATTACGTTTCATTGAGGAACCTGTCAAAGTGATGGATCGTGAGGTGAAAACGCTTAAGCAAAGCAAGATACCCATCGTCAAAGTTCGTTGGAACTCGAGACGTGGACCAGAATTCACGTGGGAACGTGAAGACCAAATGAAGCTTAAGTACCCTCATCTATTCAAAAGGACGATGCCAGCCGGCGAAGGTACTAATTAAATTTTGGGACGAAATTTCCTTCAACATGTGGATGATGTGACAACTCATCCAAAACTCACACGATTTCGATTTCCTTGTGCCAATGCAGTAGACCAGTGATGGAACACTCACCATGTAACGCAATTTTCGGGACGAAAATTCTTTCAACATGGGGATAATGTGACATCCGGTAATTTTCCGTTACCAAACTCCGTTTGTTCTGTTAAGTCTTGCATACACGTGTCGTGCACACACACTAGTTGTCGTTGAACGTTGGTGACTTAACAATAATCAGTAATGTTAAATTGATGATAATTAAGTTAACAATGTGATTATTAAGTTATGCTTATGTGATTTAAATGTTAACTGTAATTTTATCGCGTAACGTGGAAACGTGTGTATTTACTTTGTAAATTTTGTAGCTTGTAAAAATAATACATATAATTGCTACTACTAGTTTATATATTTATTATTCTAGTTAAAAACATTTTAAAGGAGTGTGTAAAATCTTAATTTTTATAAAATACAAATTATAAGGGTTAAAAGGGTAATGATGGATTATTAAATAAAATAAAAATCAAAACTCTAACCCTAATCACCCTTTCAGCCGTGACACCTTCAAACACACACACACACACTTCGGTTTTCATCAAGAACAAGCAATTCCATTCGATTTTGGACCGATTTCAAGCATCACAACAAGTTAGAATCATCAATTGCAAGCCATTACACGTTTAAAGGTTAGATTTTTACATGTTTTTGATGGTTTTTTCATGGTGGCCGAACCCTAGTTCGAAAATCTGCAATTGAATGTTAATTCTTGGTTGTTTGGTGATGTTATGATGTTAGTTAGGTTGTATTGATGCTAGTTAACGTTGATTATGCAAGAAAGTTTGGATTTTGGTTGTTTGTTCAGATGATCATCTTGGCCGAGAGTTTGAGGCGATGTTGGATCAAATTGGATGTTGAATGTTGGTTGTTTGATGTTGTTATTATGTTAGTTGGATTGTATATATGCTAGTTAACGTCGATTTTGCAAGAAATCTATGATTTTGATACGTTGTTCGTAGGTTACTAATAATAGTAACTTTATTTTGCATGAATTGATGATTGGATGATGTATGAATGTTATGGATGTGTTTGTGATGATGATTAGATGCTAAGTTGATGATATGAACAATTTAAAATCAAGAAGATGTCTTATAGTTCATACATTGCTAAAAATAGTAACTTTTGGTGTTGAATGTTGATGAATCATGATGATTAGGTGTTGTTGATCATGTTTAGATGTTGTCATGGACTTGAGTTGGTATATAATTGATGAATTCATGAATGTAGTGTGAGTTTGATGAATTTGGGATGAACTTTCCCAAAAGGGAAACTTTAATTGTGCAAATCCTTGAATTGGATGATTTGAGCATGTTTGGGATATTAGGATCATGCTAGTGTGTTCATGGATGATTTCTAAGGTGATGAAATGTGTTGTTTAGGTTATAGGGATGTTGATTTGGTTTGTTATCTATTTTGGCCTGTTGTGAATCGCATGACTTGTGCGATATCTAGTTGTATGATGATCTAGGTAGTACATGTGGTTAATGAAGTGCTATATGTAATCAAGTTGTATGTGAACATGTATGATATGCTGTTGTGTTAGTATTAACGAGTTATCACCTATAATGTCACCAACGGGTCAAACGGGTCAACTGGGTCAAATGTGTCTTGTCTTTCTTAAACCTTGAGTTCCTTGGTTTGTAGAGCACTTAGGGTTTCATATTGATTTTGTGTACACGTACTTATGTACTCATGTGTTCTAGGTGACCTTTGATGGTTGTCTTTCCCTCTTTCTTTCAAGTTAAGCTCTAAGTTAATTCTTGCGCGTATCAGGTGAGTTCTTACCCCACTCATTTTACATAATCTCTTTTGGGGGAGATAGCATACTGTTGATCACAAACGCTTTTATATATGAGTGTGTATAATATTGATATAGTGCTGTTTACCATGGAAAAGTCCTCACACTTTCGGATTGTTAATATTGACTAGCGGGGAAATTTTGGGTAGTACTACTGGGTCTGACGAGCCCCACCTGTGCGACTCGCGGTCAAACGGGTGCAATTTTGTCCTAACATATATTCGTCATGACCTGGTAAGTCGTGACGGGAGGCAACAAACGTAACACAGTCAGCTTCGATGGCGAAATCACTATGATTAATATTTTTATGTTAATAGACTAGCTATCTATTGCAATACACTACTTATGCTCTGGAAACTGTTGATTGGTTTATATTTTAACGCAAACTCTTGAACTCACCAACCATGTGTTGACTTGTTTAGTATGCTATTCTCAGGTTAAGGTTGCCAGTTGCCTAGGAGCACGTACGTCAGCATCGTTGAGTTGTCTACATTTGTTTGTTTACAAATTTGGAATTATTTTCATATTAAACATTTGTGTTTGGGGCGCGTATGTTTTGTGCATTCTCTTTACATACTACTTGTTTTGGGTTTTCTGATTTTAAAAACGCTTCTGCAGTATTTTAAACGTTAACTCTGGTTTTGTTTATTAATCATATAGAGTCATTTTTGGTAACTAATGACTGAGATCCTGGTATGTCACGCGCTTCGCGATAAAACCCCGCTCGCGGATTTTGAGGGTGTGACATGTTCCCTGTCATGTGCCTGGAGCATCCACTATCCACAATCCAGACATTTCCATTCTTGTCATGTGGATGTCCCTACATATAAGGTTAAATGATTAGTTATTATTGAAAACCCAAGCCTTGTTAGTCTTGGGTTCTTCCAATGCAGATGATATAACTGAACCAAATTGTATGCATGGGGGCTCAATTATAGTTTGTGAAGAAGAGGCTTGGGCTGCAGCATCTTTTCTAGTCTTCTATTCCATCCTATGGTTGACCTGTGTTGATAAGGCTGAGGAGGCTTGTGCAGCCTGACTTGCTTCCTAAGCTTCTTTCTTTTTGGAAGAAGTCCTCACCACCTTTTCTTCCGAAGAAGCCTTCTTCTTGGAAGGTTTCAAGAAATGTTTTTGTTTCTTTGTTTGTTCTTTAGCTTGTCTTCTGAAGCTATTTTCCTGTTGGAAGAATGAGTTTCTTCCGAAAGCAACTTGGCTTCAGAAACAAGCTTTCCTTTCCTTATCACTTGGACCATATGGTAAGGTCCAAATGTGAAACCATCCTTTACTACTTCTTTCTTAACATTGGTTGCATAGTGTGTGATTGCTAGATTGTAGTAACAATCTTTAGCCATATGGTTATGCAGGCCACATATTATGCATTCAATGTTAATCTTGGTGGGATATGTGGACTGTTATTTCTTGCACTTCTTCTCTTCTTCAATAGCCTTTCCTTTTAGTTTCTGATCCTTCAGCTGGATAGGAGTGCTGGTACTACTCTACTTTCCTGAATCAGAACTTCCAACCACTTGGAATCCAGCTGAGATGAATACACCCTTTTTCCTTGGGTCTATTTTCATCTTAGTCTCAGCCACCTTTTTGGCAGTTTTTCTTGCTACCTTGATCTGGTTCTTTCTTGCTTTGGTGGTCAAGGGTTTATCAACTATGGGGATGAGGTTTTCTACTTTATCCTTCTCTGTGGTGGTTTTTATTATTGCATCATTCTTCTGCTCACTACGTAGTGGGTCAGCAATTGGAACCTCTTGCTCATCTGTACCACATCTTGGCTGTCTAATAGATACAAGAGAGTGTGGTGGAGCTATTTCATTAGATCCCAACCCACTTTTGATTTGATAGAATACCTTGGAGTGGGAGGATGATGCTATAATGGTGTTGAAGTTATGCTCTTAAATAGCATACTTCTCTGCTTTAGCCTCAGCTATGACTAGCTGGGCTTGAGCTTTAGTCAACTTGGATATTAGATCTTTTATTTGAGTCCTATAGTTGGTATGTTCATGTTTTAAAGAGGATATAGTTTTCTCTAACTCTTCAATTTTGAGTTTATATTCAGATTATGCTCTCTTAAAATCAAGTCTTAGGATATTTAAAGACTCACTATCAGATCTAATTTCCATGTTGTAGTCCTAATAAAATTTAACCTTAGCAATACAAGCTGAAGTATAGAGGTGTTCATATACCTTGTTGTCTTCAGTTCCAGCCATGAGAGCTTGAGCAGGAGTGACATCTTGCACCATAAAGCTCCAGTCAACCTCTTGAGCAACAACAGTAGTTTATGGCTCAGTGGGTTTGGTTGCAGCCTTTGAGGTAGCTGGATGTTGGGAGGCTTGAGCAACTCTAGGGTTAGATCTTGGAGCTTTACATTCCCTAGCAAAGTGACCAAGCTGGTTATAGTTGTAACATTTGGCCTTGCTTTTGTCAAATCTAAATTTGCTATTGGTTGGGTTCTGAGGAAGTTGTCATCCGGTTCTTTTGAAAAACCTCTTTGCTTTATAGGTTAAAAAAGCCATTTGTTAGACAATGTCCATTTATTCAAAATTATCTGGGCTGAAACACTCTAGATCATCAAAACAGTATTGAAAATCTCCAAAGTGCTCATTCCCTAAAACAAAAGCACTACTCTCCTAAAAGGGAGTGTGTTGAGCCTATTCAGACTTGGGTGCCTCAGGGAAAGTGATGTATGGCTCAGAAGATGATAATGGTTGTTAGGGGTAGTTTAGGTACAACTGAGGCTGGGGAGTTCCTAATCCTTCAGCAACATGTAGAGCATTGTTGACTGCATGATTTAAAGGTCTGTTCATCTGTTGGCTCTTCTGAGTCTCCATCTCCATATGGTATCCATCAAGGATGCCATACAGTTCAGTCAAAGTTAAAGTGTTGACATTTTTGGTTCTCTTGATTGAGACATAGTAAAAAGTCCACTCATGAGGAATTGCACTCATGAATTTTTTTAACTATGTCTCTTTTCTCAAGGGCAACTCCCATAGTCTGAAGAGAGGTGATCAAGTCCATATACCTAAAGTATTGTTGGCTCAAGGTCTCACCAATAATATAGGTGAAGTTTTCAAAATTCTGCTTCAGCATATCCTTCTTGTTTTCTTTGGATTCAGTGGAACCGGAGTACATCAGCTTCAAAGCATCAAAGAGTTCTTTAGCGGTCTCGCATTGCTTAATGCCTACCATTATGGAGTTTGGTATGGCAGTAAACAACACGGTCGTCGCTTTATAGTCGATGTCCATCCTCTTGAAGTCTTCATTAGAGTAGTCTTCAATAGGTTTCTCAATCATGATGCCATTACCAGCCGAGTCCACCACCTTTGGCTTGTAAGGACCATGAGTGACAGATCTCCACATGCGGCTGTCTTGATACTTGATAAAACCTTCAATACGTTTGCACCAGGTTCTAAAATCATCAGGGGTGATGATAGGAGCCTTGGTCATGGTTCCCATTTTGAACTCAGAAAATTTTTAGTTAAGAGCCATTTGAGTGAAGTGAGTAAGTGTGAAGAAATAAAGGTGATTTAGGATGGTTAGATCTCACAATCAAGAGCCTAAAAAACTTTGATACCAATTGTAGGATCGGTGTTGGTCTCTCAACACAAGTTTTGAATTTCACAAACTCAATAAGTCTCACTCGATTGATAAAGAGGAATCTCTAACGAAGTTGACAATAATATAATAAGTTAATGAACACAAGAATGGTTTTCAAGATACTTGTATATATTAATTCTCAACTTAGTATTACAAGACTCTTACAAGCATAGTTACATAAGTTACAATGAGTAACTATATATACTACTATCTACAGTCGGTTATACTTGGAACACTAGCTGGTATTTACCGCTAAGCAAATACTACATTGCTAGATGTAAAATATCTAAGATAAAATAATATCCTAGATTAGGTAGTCATGACAGGTCCATGATTTACCTTCTTTCACTAACTAAGTATGGTAACTGTACTAACTGAAAAAGGTAAACAGTGGATTAAAGTATGGTTAATTACATGGGAGTGGGAAAATGCCATGCAGTGTATCAGAGTTGTCAGCGGATGTCAGACAGCCCATACTTATGTCCACTGGTTTATAGTTGATTCTTCCAAAGGCAAAATGGCTTCGGAAGAATAAGTTCTTCCGAAGCCATTTATACTTCAGAAGAATCAACTTCTTCCAAGTCTTTGTGTCTTCATTCTTTGTAAGACTTTGTCTTGGATCTCTAAGTGTGAATGCTTAGGAAGGATAATTACTTGGTATTCACAAACTTTGGAGTTGGGTCTTTGATCTTCATATTGAATTTCATCCGCAGGAGCAAGCTTTTTTCTTTCACAGGAGCAACAATAACTTGATCTCATGAGCAGACTTGTTCTTCCGTAGATGTTACAATGCTTCCACAGGAGATCCACGGATGCATATTCCTTGACTTGTTCTTTCGTAGATGTTCTTGTACATGGTCAAATTTCAAAATTGACCAAGCATGATGTTTTCCTGCAATTACACATATAATCAACACAAATAATTATTTGAGTTAACATATATATATCTTGCATACAAAAAGATAAAGATTTACAAGAGTTCATTACAAGAGATGAATAATCTTCTAAACCTATACAATCAATCTAGACCTAACAATACTCCCCTTAGGTTTAGAAACTTGTAATCAGTTGTTCAATGTCTTCAACTCCTGAACTCTTTCCAAAATCTTTTTATTAAAGTATGCAACAACATCCTTCTGATCTTGATATGTATACTTGATCTTCATTCTGCTCATATTCTTTGAAGTCTTAAAATTAAGACCAAAGGACATCTTCTTCAGTAGTCAACGTTGCAACTATTTTGTTGTTTGAGACTACTTCCAACTCATCTTGCTCAGAAATTCAAAGATCAGTGATAGAAGGGATTTTAGTTCCCATGAGTTGACCAAACTCAAATTTTATTCTTTTGTAAGCTTTGGCATGAAGCTTGTCTATCACTTGTATAATGTGCACATATAAACATATGTCACCTTGAGCAATATTATCAGACAATTTTGGGAAGTACTTATCATGCAAGTATGAGGTGTAACTTGGATGAAGAAGCTTTATTTCCATAGGATCAAATAGTCTGATACTTAAAGCTTTCTTGTTTGGATCATTTCTTTGCAGCACCAATTCTTTTGTTCTTTCAACATATCCCCATCCAGTAATGGGATATGAGTATTGGTTTCCTTTAATGATCTTGATAGATGTTGCACTCTTGTCTGCATATCCAATTCTTCTCAAAAATTCATCATCAACAAGTTGAGAGGAGCTGGATTGAGGCCTCTTTTATTTTTGTTTTCTCCTTTTATGTTCTGCATCATCTCTTTTTGATTCCTTCACAACATCTCCTTTAAATTTGTTTCGTAAATTTGCAATGATAACAGAGAAATCTCTCCCTCTTGAATTGATTGGGTAATTAGTGATTGGGTTGTTTTGTAGATCAGAGATGTCTACATCTGGGAGCGAAATGAGTGTCTCCATCCATGGAAAATATTGAATCATCCCAGATGCTCTTTTGATTGCTACACAATCCCAATCTGGGTCAAACTTCCAAGCTATTATTTTGTTCTCTTTTGCTGATCTTGGAGTTGTCAGATGATCATACAATTGAATCGAAGTTGATTTTTGCTCCGTTATCTCCCTTATAGTTGTTCCCAAAGGCCAAATTTTGGTAGGAATTACATTCCTTGGCTCCTTGATAAGCTTTTCTTTCCTTTTGTGCATATCTTTACTTTCAACTACTATTGGCAAAGCAGGGGATGGTTTTGTTTGTTGTTTATATGCAGGATTAGGTGCCCCAGTTCTGAATCTAACACTAGTTTCCAATTCAACCTTCATCATATAATGCATCATGTTTCTAAGCTCAGCCACAGTTCTCCCATTCAATTCATGAGACTCATAATTGTGGCTTTGTAACCAAAATATCATGTTATACTTGGTGAGCTTTTTGGTGTCACAATGACCCAATTCATGCTTTATCTTCTGGATTGATTGATAATTTTTGAAGGTTTCATAGTTACACACAGGTAAGATAAACCTAGCTGCATCAAACTCTTTCAATACTTGCTTCATCTCATTTATATTCATCCTTTCCACCATGTCATAAGGAAAATCATTGTTGATCAGATCCATGAATATGGAGGATTGGGCTCTTTCTTTGAATATGTCTTCAGTAGTAAGCAAGTCATCAGACCTTGCTTCTTCAGCAGCCTTGGGTGACTCAACCTTGGTTAAATCCTCCCACTCGGCATCACTCTCTTCTTCATTGTATTGAATTGGTTTAAGAGTAGATAGATCTACTGATGGAGTGTGCTCAGGAGACATGGTTTTTGTTTTGTTTGGAGAAACTTCAACCATAATTATTTCAGCTCTTATTCCTCCCATATACTTTCTCTTTCTATTATACTTGATGGTTGGTTCTTCTGGCTTCATCAATGAAAGGTTAGCTGCTAATGATGATGTTGGTTGAGCAACTTCTTAGATTCATTTTTGATGAATATCCAATTCATGTACAAGCACCTTCTTTTTTAGAGCTTCTATCTCTTCATCTTTTGATTTCAGCAGATCTGATTGTTCAGAGATAGTTTTCAAAGCTTTGTTTAGCTCAGACATAAACTTCTCCTTTTCTTTTCTTTCATTATCAGCGGAATCAAGGGACTCAGTTACCAACTGATCCATAGTGTTAAACACTTTGCTATTTGTTTGAATTTCTTCTCTTAGCTTCTTGATTGTTGCTTCTTGAGTTGCAATTGTTTCATCTTTCTCCTTTATCTTCCTTTTTAACTCTCTCAACTTCTCCAACTTTTGATTACTTATGATGATTAGATTATTATATTTAGCAACAAGGAATCTTTTACTCATATTAATCTCTTCTTCTCTTAGATCATCTTCATTAAAAGCAGTGATGTCAACAAAGTGAGTATCACTCTCATCTTGTTGTTATACATAAGCAGCTTCAATTTGTTGATCCACTTCTTTATCATTCTTCCCCTCAGCTTCTAAACAAATTTCTTTTGTTGCACCATCTTTCATTTCATCATCATTATCATCTTCAAGATTGATAATTTCAGTGAGTGCAGGGCTTTTAGTTGGTGAGGTGAGTTCAGGAAATGGGGGTGAGGAAGTTTGTTGTGTTTTTAGATTAGAAGGTGTTTGATTGTGATTGGGTGAGAATGGTTCTGTTACAGCAGTATAGAGTGATGATTGGGATTGGGAAGGGGAGAAAGGTTGGGTGTGTTCACTTGATGGTGAATTCAGTTGAGCAAGTGGTGTTTTTGGTAGATTTATCAAAGGTGTTGGTGGTGGAGAATGTGGTTCTTATTATGGTGATGGATGTGGTGGTGATTATTAAATGTGATTAGGTGAGAATATTTTTGTTGTAGCAGTATTCAATGATGATTAGGAATGGGAAGGAGAGAAGGGTTGTGTGTGTTCACTTGTTGGTGAATTGAGATGAACAGGTGGTGTTTCTGGTTGATTTATAAAAGATGTTGGTGGTGGAGAAAGTGCTTCTTGTTCTATAGATTCAGGGGACTCAGCAGGTGGTGCTTGTTGTTCAATGTATATAAATTCTTAGGGAATGTTTGCAGTTTCATCTATTACATGTGCAAACATCTCCATATATCCTCCTTGATATTGCCTATTGATCTTATTAAGAACAGACTTCCCAAGGTGAGATTGAACAAAAACTCCACCTTCTCTTTGAATGTTGGGCAATACATCATTGATGATCAGTTGGAGAAATCTAGGGAACATGTATATCTTATCTTCCTTTTGTACCCTGATATGGTCACATAAGCACCCAAAGATGTATTTAGCATAATTGTATCTTCTTCCCTCAAACACACCAATTATCCCATATGAGATGTGCCTTGAAAATCTATCTAGCCCAGATTTTCTGTTGACATACACTTTAAATAATTGTGGCATAGAAACATATAAGGTTTGCACAGCCTTCCTTTCTTGATCTCTCCATTCTTGTAATCTCAAATATATCCTATCAAACGAAAGATTCTTTCAATGTATTCATGCTCAAACACATCTGATGTCTCTCTTCTTGTTCTCCCAGCTGCAACACCCTCCTAATGATTCTTGCATCAATCCTTAACTCTTCATTCTTATGGTTGAATACATCACCTTTTCATTGTCCTCTTCCTCTATTCTTCTTGTGCTCCAAAAATCTATCATGTGGGATTTATAGATGATTGCTTTCACAGATAATGCATAAGATATTCTTGATCTTCTCAAATAATTGATTATATCTCTGCACCCTTCGGTCACTGGGTCTTCAGTGTTAAGATATGCACAAACATTATGTTCTTTTGCATATCTATTAGCCATCTTGATAATGTTGTATGTTCGATGTTATGATCTTGAAATTTAAGTGTGGATGGTTGTGTGGAGTGGGTAATTTAAATGTTGACGGAAAGAGAGGTTTATGGGATGAGAGCAATTTTCTAGGTCTGAAAAAGTGAATAAGAATGACAACGCGTCAAGAAAACCATTTATACTCCCTCAGGATATTTAAATCCTTTTATTTAATGTTGTGGGACCCTTAACCCTTATTACCCTTCCATGGTTGTTTGGATACACAATCAAGTTTATCCGTAAGTTAATTCTTGAAAACTATGTTCCTTACAGATAGACAAATATGGACTCCACATTCACTTCACATTAGAGTTTGTCCTCCGTTTATGAGTCAATTCATCACTTTTTCACACTTAAAAACTATGTTCCTTAAAACATATGCTCTATCTTAAGATTTCTTTGAAATCGTATTAATGTTGTTGATATGATTTTTATGCTCTTTAAGATAATATACATTTGATCACATTGGATTCTTTTAGAGTTGTTCCTTTTTGGAACTTATTGATGATCAGCATCAGGTCACCAGGTCTTCACTCACGTAAAACATAGGAGCCTATGCACCCAGGTCTTTGCTCACGCAAAACAGAGGGTCAATGATGCGCAAAGATAGAGGTTATAAAGTGTCATAACATAGTGTGCTTGGGTGACTAAGTTGATCACAGTAGGATAAGACTTACTTGCTTGCTCCTCAAAATGGAATTGCCCACAATTATTCACCTTGGCATTATGTTAAGCATGGACTTGTTTATTTCCCACTCAAGCTGAACCTACTCACATATCAAATCACATCTGATTAGTCTTTATTGTAAGTTAAAAACTAGGCAAGTAAACAAAGGTATAGTGTGCGATCATTTCCCATGATATGAATTGCTTTTTCAAGAAAACATATTAACAAGACAATATTTTTTGAATTTTATATGTTTTATGGATGATTTTGGTTTTTCATATTGAGAATTTTAAAGGACAGATCATGCTTTTCTTTATGATGATGACTAATCTAAGTTGATCATGCCTAAAGACTCAATTAAGAAATTAAATCTCATTAAGTCAAAGGCTTTAATGAATAAATCAACAAGCTGATTTGTTATATCCACTTTGATCAACTTGATTAAACCTTTTTCTAAGCAGTTTCTTAGAAAATGATATCTAATTTCTATATGATTTGTTTTACTATGTTGCACTGGATTAGTAGTTATGAACATAGCAGTTGAGTTATCTATGTGTATTAGTGTTTGAAGAAAATTGTAACCATAATCATGTAGTTGGTTTTGCGACCATAAAACTTGAGAGCAACCAGCTGAAGCAGCAATGTACTCGGCCTTAGTTGTGGATACTAACACATTTGTTTGCTTTTTGCACTACCAAGAAACTAGTCTTGGTCTAATGAATTGACAGCCACAAGTTATTGATTTTCAATTGTTGTTGCAACCTCTAAAGTCACTATCAGAATACGAATAGAGGGTGAAATCTCCTTCTTTAGGATACCAAAGTCCAAGAGCTGTCTTCCCTTTGAGGTATCTGAAGACCCTCTTAACTGCATTCATATGTGACTCCTTAGGGTCTGATTGGTACCTAGCACAAACACATATAGCAAACATTATGTCAGGTCTGCTAGCAGTAAAGTACATCAAAGATCGTATCATAGATCTATACAATATTTGATCAACTGATTTCCCTTTAGGATCAGGTACAATCTTATCTATTATTGATGTTGGTGTTTTGCATGAAGAAGAGTCAGCAAGGTTGTACTTCTTCAAGATTTTGTGCACATACTTCTCCTGATTGATGAATATTCCATTTGATTTCTAATGAACTTGTAAACCAAGGAAGAATGTTAATTCTCCCATTGAACTCATTTGGAACTCAGATTACATCAAAGATTCAAAGTCTTCACACAATCTCTTGTTTGTTGACCCAAAAATGATATCATCTACATAGATTTGGACAACCAAGAGGTCTTGATGATCATGTTTGAGGAAGAGAATCTGATCAATGGTTCCCTTTTTGTAACCATGCTTGAGCAAGAAAGAAGACAATGTTTTATATCACTTTCTTGGTTCTTGATGAAGACCATACAAAGCTTTGTCAAGCTTGTATACCCTGTGTGGGTAATCAGGATCTTCAAAGCCTAATGGTTGGGCAACATAGACTTCTTCATCAATTTTACCATATAAGAAGGCACATTTTACATCCATCTGGTAAACTGTGAACTTCTTATGTGAAGCATAGGCTAGGAAGACTCTAATAGCTTCAATCCTTGCAACTGGAGAAAAACTTCATCGTAGTCTATCCCTTCTTCTTGAGTACATCCTTGTGCTATCAGCCTTGCTTTGTTTCTGACAATGATACCTCTGTCATCTAGTTTGTTCTTGAAAAGACACCTTGTACCAATTGGATATTGACCTTCAGGAAGATCAACTAGATTCCAAACTTTTTGCTTTCTGAATTACTGAAGTTCTTCTTGCATTGCTTCAATACAGCTGTTGTCTTTTAATGCTGCAGAGATGTTAGGAGGAACCACTTGTGAAAGAAAACAAGAGAAAAGACAAATATTGGTAGCTCCCCTTTGGCTTCTTATGGTTCTTTCATTAAGATCACCAATGATGTTTTCTATTGGATGATACATATGAATTCTTGATGTTGGAATTGATTGAACTGGAATGGATGATTCCAAGTTAGTGATTTTGGTTAATGACGATGGAGATGGATCTAGCTGAGATGGAGATCAATAAAGTAGTCAAAATCCTCATCATTTTAAACTTTTGATGCTGAATGAAAACCATCTTAATGAGTTTGTGTTTCCGCAGATGTAGGAATAACATCCGCAAGAGTTACAGGAACAACTACAGATGTTGTAGTTTGTTGATCTGTAGATGTTGTGAATGTAGTTGGAATATCTCCTGATGGATTGGGAACTTCAGTTGAAGGCAATGAATCATCTCCAGAAGTAGATGGGACATCTACGGATGTAGAAGGAACTTCTGTTGATGTATTGTTCACTACTCCAGATGCATTAGTAACTGCTGCGGATTCATGGTTAACTTCTGTTGATGTATTAGTTACTTCGTCGGAAGTTGAATTTTCATTTCCATCAGAATTTCCATTACTTGATTAAGATGAAGGGCCAGGATCAGTAACACTTGAAGTGTTTGAATATGATGATCTTGAAGGATCAGTAGTCAATGGCACTTCACTCATACTTGGAGGTACATAAGGATAGCATGTATCCGAAGGACCTGTAACATTAAAATAACCAGTGTTAAATGAATTTTTTAATGCATCTATATCAAACATCCAAGATGAACCTTTTACAGATTTTGGAAATAAGGATTCATCAAATGATACATTAGGAGTTTCCTCCACAATGTTTTGATGTAGAATGTAGACTGTATATGATTTAGATGTTGATGAGTAACCAACAAAGAAACCATCATAGTCTTTTTCAGCAAACTTTCCTAATTGATCTTTGGTGTTTAAAATAGACACATGACACCCAAATGCTCTAAGATATCCTATAAAAGGTTTTATTTTAAACAAAAGTTCATAGGGTGTTTTATTATGTTCTTTGACAATTAAGGTCCTGTTTTGAACATTGGATGTTGTATTCACTGCTTCAGCCAAAAATGTGATTGGCAAAAGTGAGTCACCAAGCATTATTCTTTATGACAGCCCTGATTTTGGGCCCATAATTTTTTTATTAAACCTTAGTGGGCCACACAATGATCAACCGGAGCCCATGTGATGGGCCCAACATGATCAAACCTCTGGATATACACACACACCTTAATGGGCTAGGCCCATCAAACTTTGAATTGGCCAATGGGCCATGTGATAGATTTGTTCGTGAACTACCAACACTAGTGGGCCTTGGGCCTAAAGCCCTAGTAATAGTTGTGGCAAAAAGTTAATAAACAAGACTTACAAATATAATAATAATAATAATAAAAATAATAATAATAATAATAATAATAATAATAATAATAATAATAATAATAATAAATTCTAAGTCTAAAATCATCCGCATTTGTTGATCCGTTCATCCACATTTGATCCCTTCAACCGCATTTGGTATACTTCATCCGCATTTGTTTTTCTCTTAGGCGCATGAACACTATACAGACGCATGAGCACTGTACAGGTGAATTAACACTGTGCGGCCACTTTTCCTTCGGAAAAACAAACAAGGAACACTAGGCCCATGAGCACTATACAGGCGCATTAACACTGTGCGGCCATTTTTCCTTTGAAAAAACAAAGGAACACTAGGCGAATGAGCACTGTACATGTGCAATGGCAGTGTACAGGCGCATGAGCAGCGGGCGCATGGGCACAATACAGGCACATTAGCACTGTGCAGCCCAAAAATTTCTATCTTCTAAAGTCCTTTACACTTAGAAACATTCTGAAAATCTTAAAAACCTTCTAAAAGGTGGTTTGACCAGTCTAATCACCACCCAAACTGCCCAATGAATGGCTTAGCGTCCTAAGCCATGCTAACTTGTTGAAGTATCCTAAATCTTTCTTTAACCAAGATTTATCTGATCAAGAAAGTGGGCCCAAACTTTTCTTCGGCCGATTAACAACCTCAACTCCACTTTCTCCCTATAAATAGAGAGTTCATCCTCTCTATTTCTGCTCTTTACACACTCTCGGCAGAATCACTTCTTCGAACTCCATAAGGTAAATTTCTTATTTCTTTTATTTTATAACTTATAAGTATTTACTTTCTTCCTTCTTTTGCACCTCTAATCCATCTGCGAATATGGATTGAATCTTCATTCCTAGCAGCCTCTTTTGTTCGTCTGCAGCACCCTGTTTACCCTGTTTCACAGCTTCATCGAGGTAAACGTCAACACCCGAAAACTATCGATATTTTGTAATATTCTTTTACTAGTGACACAATCAATTCTGTGTCACTTCTATTATCTTATATATGTAAATTACCATGAATTCCAGTAAACAAAAGAATGTACATTTTACAAATAGAACGATTTTTATAAAATTAATATATATAAAAACTCAGAAATTCTTAAAAATATGTAAAACACTAAAATAATAAAGTTAATAATCTGAAATTTATCTATAATAACTCAAATATGTCCTACTCTCAAACCTAAGATCTCAAATTACAAGAATATACCAAATTACACATGTGTAATGAAAACCGCCTAGTCGCGTAATGCAAACTTGAACTAGAAAGCCTAGGCTTACCTAACTGATTGAAATGAAACTAACAACTATAAATATGAACTTAGGAACCTTGTCGGCCGGTAGCTCAAACCCACAAACACTGTCGTGACAACTAAGTTAAGGTGAGTCTCATAACCCCCTTTTTACTTGATAAACTTTTGGGGTGAAATACATACTCTTGTTTATAACTTTGTAATGATGCAACACTACCTGCTCTTGTCCCCAAACATGAACACAATCATTAACTCTTATGAGAGCCACTTGATTTGTGGATAGTACCATTTGGGGAGTCCCTCGCACACAATGGGCCCTGTGGATAGGGAAACCCCCCATTGAGATTGAAAATCATTGTGTCACAAATTATTATAGAAATACATGTGCATAGCAGGGCACATCTAAGCCTATAATAATAAGGGGTATGGGTTAGGGGATGTTCTAGCACTCGGGAAGGTCACCCGGGTCCAGGTGTGATTGTGATACTTTTCTTTAGTGCATCATGAACTTTGTAAACTTATTTTATATGTGGAGACTTGTGTCATAAACTCATGAGCTCACCAACATTATGTTGATGTATTTTGGGTGTGTATTTTAGGAAAAAACTGATTGGCATGAGTAAGCTGGCTAGGAGGTTGACTAGAATTGGACATTTGGAGATAGCCACCGCCTCCTAGTTTTAGATGATTTTCTGTCAAGACAATATATATGATGATGTTTAAAACACTTTAACAGATGTTAGACCTTATTTATCTTAGGGATAACTGTATGACTTTTTAAATGAATTGAATCCAGCATTACATGTACCTTAACCCTTCCGCTGCATTGTGTTGATATTTGGATAGTCACGGCCGGGGAAACACCATGCCCAGCGGGTCGTGACATGTCTGGTATCAGAGCCAATGGTTATAGCAAATTAGGATCTTTCCTATAAGATACCTAGGCTTTAACCACACATTAGGAAATTTAGGAACCTAGGAATAAACGCCTATAATTTATGATTTTGATATATAGAAATATATATGTATTATTCACTTTATATTTTACTTGGCTTACTCATTAGATGGCAGGAAACCAGAACCGAGGGAAGACCATTTATATCAGTGATTCACCTGATGTTCCACCCCCGCACTATTACCATCCCACCATCCCACCACCCACGTTTGTACCTGATATGGGTGCCGAACCCTTGAGACGCCCCCTGTCACATGAGATTGGGGAGTATGCCCCTCTTGGGCCACAGTATGGGGACCCCAGTTGGTACCCCAAGGGCCCCTTATGAGCACATGATGCCCAATCCTAGCCAGGATTAGGAGATGGAGGAGTCTGAACCATCGAAGGATACATCTGCATCGTTGGCGACTATCCGGGTTCATTCCCTACGACCTGACAAGGATGAAGACGTGGCACCTCGTGCGAGGCAAACCGCACGAATGTCCATCCGACATTCCCCACATTCCAGGAGGAATGGGGTAACATGGTTACAGGACTGACCGGGGCACCACCACAGCCAGTTGTCCCACCATTACTGCCAGCACCAGCTTCACAGCATCTGAGTGGATCCTACAAGTGTGGCGCGATGGAATGTCATAGCTTCCATTTAGCTCCATCGAGGTACTACGCTGACCCTTAGGATGAATCAGTATGATACTCCAATGCCTCTCACCAGATGTTCGCTGATCCACCCCAGTACTTCTCGGGACCACTGGTTGGAGACTCCACTATGGACGAGGTGTGGCAACGACACCAGCACTTGATACCTTAAAGGAGGAGAGGGACGAGGCAGTGTCCCTACTGTCCAAGGTGAGGAGGAAGCTGTACCGAGCCGCCCACAAGTTCGTGCTCAATCCATGGACCCGTAGCCGCCATCGCCGCCATTGACATGTCTCTGATTTATTTATTTCTGCAGTTTTGAGCATTTATTTAAACTTATGTATTCTATAGGGTATGAGTGAATGTTCACTCATACCACACTCGATTGTAATTTGAACTTAATTTTGTGATTTTAAAAATATGGCTATGGTAAAAAACTAATGATGGTTTTTTGTTGTGATGTGATCCTTTTTATTTGTATTATGTGATGATGTTATTGCTTGTGATGCTACAATGACTATTGATCATAAAGCCCTTGAAATTGAAACACAAATATAATGTTTACTTTAGCTATGCCTAGTGGAAGAGGACGAGGCCGTACTCCAAATGCTAGGGTTGGTGTCACTACACGATCAGGAACACGTACTAACCAACCTGATGAAAACACGACTGACAACACCAATAACACACACCACACCAATGATGGCCTCAACACCAACCACAACACTGACCAAGAAGCTAGGTTGTAACAACTGATAGCCGAAGCTATTGTTAACGCTCTACCCACCATAACCGCTCATGTCAACGCTGAGCGAAGCCAAGAATTTACCCGTGAGATGGAGGAAAACGAGGAAAGGAACAATAATGAAGAGGAACGGGAAGAAGCCCGTGTTCGAACCGGTTGCACCTACAAGGCATTCACGGCCTGTAAACCGAGAGACTGTTACGGGAACGTAGGCGCAACTGGAACAATTAGGTGGTTGGAAGAAATGGAAGCAGTCCTAGATATAAGTGATTGTGTTGAGGAAAACAAAGTGAGATTCGCCAGCCACTCCCTCAAAAATGGAGCGTTAAATTGGTGAAACACGTTACTACAAACCCGAGGAAGAAACGCGGTCAACCGTATGAGATGGGAGGAATTCAAGAGTTTAATGGTGGAATGATACTACCCGATCAATGAAATTGAGAAAATGGAAGTTGAATTCTTAGGGTTGGAGATAGAGGGCACGGCGCACATGGAATACACCAACCAGTTTAACGAGCTGTCATTGCTTGTACCCCATTTGGTAACCCCTGAATCAAAGAAGATTGGTAGGTATGTGTGGGGTTTGACCCCAAAGATTAGGGGAATGGTGAAGGCAGACAAGCCAAGAACATTTGAGGAGACGGTGGAGATATCAGCGACGTTGAACGATGAGGTGGTAAGATGCGAGGGTACTAAGGGAGCAGATATGGTAGGAATGAAGTGAAAGTGGGAGAATTTCCGCTCTATGAGCGGGAGTTCAAGTGAAAGGAATACAACAACCCGATCCCAGGATGGAAAGAAACCTTACCTAGGAAGACAACCCTTTTGTGGGAAATGTGGACTTCATCACCTAGGGATGTGTAAGATGAGAGTGGCAGTTAAACCACAGGTCAAGGAGGGCAAGACCATCGTGTGTTACAAGTGCAACAAACCGGGTCACTTTGCAAGGGAATGCAAATCTGAAGCCACAGGACTTATGAGATGCCACAAGTGTGGTGAAATCGGGCATACCCTCCCTGACTACCCCAAGCTTAAAGACAAGAAACTAGTGGTAGGACGCCCTAAGGGGAGATCATTCGTGATGAATGCGAAAGTCGCTAGGGAGGAGCCTGAAGTTGTCACTGGTACTTTTCTAATAAATAATCATTATGCATATGTACTATTTGACACTGGGGCCAATAGAAGCTTTGTTTCCACAAGTTTTAGACCAAGAATTGAACTAAGTTCCTCTAGGCTAGCCGACGAGTATACCATAGAATTGGCTAACGAAACGTTAGTTAGAGCCAATGAAACAATCGTAGGGTGCACGATAGAACTAGATGAACACAAATTCCCCATAGACTTAATACCTTAAGAACTAGGAGGATTCGACATAGTAGTGGGAATGGATTGGCTGGCAAAGAATAAGGCCGAAATCATATATGACAAGAAACTAGTAAAAATTCCCCTACCTAAAGAAGAGATTCTCGTGATATATGGTGAGAGACCAAGACGAGACATGAATCTCATTTCATGTATAAAGGCCAATAAGTGCCTGAGTAAAGGATGCATAGCATACCTATCCTACGTAATGACAACTGAAGAGGAAAAACGGCTCAAGGACGTCCCTATAGTGTCAGAATTCAAGGAGGTATTTCCCGATGAATTATTGGGTCTCCCTCCACATAGGCAGGTTGAGTTTTGCATGGACCTGATACCAGGAGCCGCACCTGTAGCTAAATCACCTTATAGATTAGCCCTGTCGGAGATGCATGAGTTGATGGCACAACTGCAAGAACTTATGGATAAAGGGTTCATCTGGCCAAGCTTCTCGCTATGGGGAGCTCCGATCTTATTTGTCAAAAAGATGGATGGAACCCTAAGGCTGTGCATCGACTACGGAGAGCTAAACAAAGTCACAATCAAAAACCGATAAGCACTCTCGAGAGCTAAACAAAGTCCAAGGATTGCGATATTAATCTAACATAGACCTGAGGTCAGGGTATCATCAGTTGAGAATCAAGGAGGATGACGTACCGAAAACCACATTTACGACTAGGTACGGGCATTATGAATTCTTAGTAATGCCTTTCGGTCTAACCAACGCACTAGCAGTATTCATGGACCTCATGAATAGAGTGTGCAAACCATACATGGACAAGTTCATGATAGTATTTATCTACGATATTCTAATTTACTCCAAAACTGAGGAGGAGCACCAACAACATTTAAGGGTGATTTTGGAGTTACTACGAACTGAGCAACTATATGCCAAGTTCTCCAAGTGTGAGTTCTGGATGTGGGAAGTACAATTTTTAGGTCACATTGTGAGTGAGAAAGGAATTCAGGTTCATCCCTCCAAGATCGAAGCCATTAAGAAGTGGGAGTCACCTAAGACCCCTACAGAGGTACGACAATTACTAGGGTTGGCCGGTTACTACCGGAGATTTATAGAAAACTTCTTGAGAATTGCCAAGCCATTGATGTACCTAACCCAGAAGAGCACTAAATTCAAATGGGAACCAAACCAACAAGAAGCCTTTGAGACCCTAAAACAGAGACTATGTAGTGCATCGATCCTATCCCTACCAGAAGGTAATGACAATTTCACCGTGTATTGTGATGCCTCACACCACAGATTAGGATGTGTCCTGATGCAAAGAGGAAATGTGATAGCATATGCATCACGACAATTGAAGGTGCATGAACAAAATTACACCACACATGATTTAGAATTAGGAGCCGTAGTCTTTGAGCTCAAAATCTGGAGACATTACCTGTATGGCACGAAGTGCGTGGTCTTTACAGATCACAAGAGCCTACAACACATTTTTGATCAAAAGATGTTAAATATGCTACAAAGAAGATGGGTGGAATTATTAAATGACTATGATTATGAAATTCGATACCACCCCGGGAAGGAAAACGTGGTGGCCGATGCCTTGTGTAGGAAGGAAAGGCCTAAACCACTTAGAGTTCGGGCCTTACAAATGGATGCATGAATTGATTTGAAAGATCTGATACAAAAGAATCAAAAGTATAAAGGAGGAGAAATATGAAGGGGAAGGATTAAAAGGGATAAAGGAACAATTACACAGCTTAGAGGATGGTATAATAAGGTTGAATGGAAGGGCTTGGATCCCAACTTGGGGAGGACTGAGAGAAACCATCATAGATGAAGCTCATAAGTCCAAATATTCCATTCACCCCGGGAATGACAAAATGTACCGGGATTTAAGAATAAACTATTGGTGGCCTAGGATGAAAAGAGAAATAGCCACCTACGTAGGGAAATGTTTAATGTGTGCCAGAGTAAAGGCAGAATATCAAAAGCCATCCGGGTTACTGCAACAACCAGAAATACCGGAATGGAAATGAGAAAGGGTTACAATGGATTTCGTCACGAAATTACCCCGAACTCAGAGAGGGCATAACGCTATATGGGTAATAGTAGACCGGTTGATTAAGTCAGCACACTTCCTGGCCATTAGGGAAGATTATGAGATGGAAAAGCTGGCAAGAATATATGTTAATGAAATAGTGTCCCGACATGGAATACCCTTGTCAATTATCTTAGACCGGGATAGTCGATTCACTTCCCGATTTTGGCAAGCGTTTCAATGATCACTAGGAACATGCATCGATTTAAGCACAACCTACCACCCTCAAACCGATGGTCAAAGTGAAAGGATGATTCAGACCCTTGAGGACATGTTGAGGGCTTGTGTGTTAGATTTTGGTGAGAATTGGAACACCCACCTCCCACTGGCCCAATTTTCTTACAATAACAGCTACCACAACAGCATAGGAGATGCACCCTTTGAAGCACTTTACGAAAGTAAGTGTAGATCACCAATTTGCTGGGCTGAGGTAGGAGAAAGTCAGCTAACCGGACCAGAAATAGTACAAGAAATGACCGACAAGATTCACCAAATAAGAGAACGCCTAGCTGCAGCAAGAGATCGGCAAAAGAGCTATGCTGACAACAGGCGAAAACCCTTGGAATTTCAAGTAGGAGACCATGTGATACTGAAGGTGTCACCATGGAAAGGGTTAATCAGATTTGGGAACATGAGAAATTTAGCCCAAGATACATTGGACCTTTCCAAATCCTTGAGAGAATTGGAACCGTTGCCTACAGGTTATGCTGAATCAATATTTTAGATTCGTTGAGCTTGGATCTTAGGATTCATCATTTTCAGATTTGAGAATTCAAAATTAAAGATAGGTGGAAGTGTGTGAATCAAAGAACAAGGATGTGTGTGTAATGTATAATGTTATGATTTCATTGATATTGAATAACAAATTACAATGAACAAACATATACAATGATGGATGAACATCAAACCCACCCAAAGGAGAGAAATTCTCCTTGGGTGGTGATTTACACCATGAAAAACACACACTTAAGAACTACAAGCCACTCACACACTTTGCAATAACCACACATTACATGTGGCACTAGTTGTTCTATTTATAATGTTATTACATCATGACCTAATTTTGACTATTCTTGTGGTCTTGATGTTGACTTTGTCTTGTTGACTTTGTCTTGTGTTTGTTTTGTTCTGTTTATCAATTTGGTCTCTGAACTTGTACAATGAGATCATCAGTTGGCTTTGATTGTGGTTTGGAAAGCTTCAGTTTATCAATTGTTGAACCCAACAGGTTAGAACTACCTGAGGAACTAAGCGGGATACACAACGCATTCCACATCTCAAATCTCAAGAAGTGCCTATCCGATGAAAACTTGATAGTACCCCACACGGAGATCCAAATCAATGACAAGCTTCAATTCATTAAGGAACCATTGGAAATAGTGAAACGGCATGAAAAGAAACTTTGATGAAGTAAATTCCCAATTGTAAAGGTCAAATGGAACTCACGAAGAGGTCCTGAGTTCACATGGGAAACGAAAAAGGAAATTAGAAAGAAGTACCCGCACCTTTTCAACCCTGAAGACCCTAGCAGTAGAACACAAGAAAGAGTCGGTAAAACCCCCGTCCAGGCATCCCACTGAATTGATTTAATATATATATGCACCTATTTTAGTAATTAAAGCTTTGCAATAAATAAACCATGATGATTCAAAACATTATTCCGCAGCTACTTTGTTCTTTCGCAGCTACTTTGTTCTTCCGAAGGAACTTTGCTTCAGTTTCTTCATGTGTGGTGTTTGTTCATCAGTGAATACCTATATTCATCCGTAGAAGATCTTCTGATGAATGTCTTGTAAGAAAGATATCTATGGAAGAACAAAAATGTTCATCCGTAGATGTTTCTTACACTTAGTCAATTTCAGAAATTGACCAAGTATAATGTTTGTACCTGTAATCATACACATAAATCAATGCACATATGGGTTAACCTATATACAGAATGAATTATAAATATTCATTACATGTATTAATTAAAGTTCTAAGCCTATACAAAATGATCTAGACCTATTATTCCTAGATCTAACAATACTCCCCTTAGGCTTAGAAACTTGTAATCAGTTTTTCAAAGCTACAAGCTCATTCACTCTTGCTATAATTTTGTTATAGAAGTATGAGACAGTAGTCTTCTGATCATCATACTTGTAGTTGACCTTCATTTTGCTAATCTTTTGTAATGTTTCAAAACTGAGACCCAGAACATCTGTTCATAAGAGTTAAGAAGATTAGGTTAGAATCAATATTATAGATATGAGAATATGAATAGTTTTAATGGTGACAATGAATCAACCAGTTCATTATTGATGATTATGACATGTTTTACCTTCAAATCAAGAATCTGAAATCAAGTTTATGAGTTTCTTTGATGTTTTGATGTGGTAATTTGAATGTTTGAACAAAGGAGGGAGAGATTTTGACAAACGTTTTTCTTTTAGGTCAAAGTTCTCTGAAAAGGTGAATAATGAACATTAAGGTCAAAAACATCATTTATGCTTCCTCGGACACATTAATTTCATTTATTTAATGAAGTGGGTCCCACATTCCTTAACTTTCGTAGAATTTATTTATTCTGCAGATTTCTGTTCTTCCGTAGGACATCTGTGGATGCTTAACATCGGCGTATGCCTAACTATCAAGAAATGAAATATAATTTGAAGTATAACTTGATTATCCATAGATTACCACTCTATGAACATAGATTATACTTTTAAAATATTAACACAACCGTAGTTTACCAATCTACGGATGGGCATATTCTACTTGATTAAGTTTCACACTGTAGCTTCTACTGATGCTTAGAGAGCACTGTTTGAAACTTCTTTTGATTGTATGGTCCTAATCAACTAATAGAACCATTTATTGCTATTGGACCTTGTTGACTTTGTTTTCATGACAATTTGTGAACACGAAATATAATTTGAAAAACTTCGTGTATCTTTCAGCCAAGTTAGTGCTCAAGTTCCAATTCCTTCATTTGAATTTGGATCATTGAATTCAGCTTTTATGTTTCATGTATTAACTACTCCCCCTAAATTTGTGATTAATGACAAAGTGTTGCATGCATCATAAATTTTTAAAGTAAATAGCATGAAAGGCATATGACTGTCTAAAGATTACACACAATAAATAAACTAAAAGTAACAAAATTGAATTAAATATATGTACATGCATATAAACACATATAATGGGATCATACTATGACACTAAACTTCTTCCTGATTGAGATGATTGTTGAAATGTGACCTGATTCTAGTCCTGATTGCAAGTATGTTTGTCCACTTAAATTCAAACAAGAGTATGGAATCAACTAGACATGCTGTTTATCATGTTTTCATGTTTATTAGTGATAAACTATTATGGGCTCCAGATTCAATTCACATTAGAGTTTGTCCTCCGTTTGTGAGTCAATTCATCACTTTTTCACACTTAGAAACTATGTACATTAAGTTATAAATTCTATCTTGAGACATATGAGTTGTCTCATAAATGCTTTGCTACAAAAGCTCTTATGTAAATATACAGTTGATCATGATGGATTCTTTAGAGAGCTTAGATATGATCATTATCAGGTCACCGGGTCTTTACTTACGTAAAACAGGGGTGCCTTTAACCCAGGTCTTTGTTTACACAAAACAGAGGGATGATGAGGATCATGATCTTTTCATCAGTTGAATACATATGTATCTTATGGTGTTCATAAACACAGGTCTTTGTTCACACAAAATAGAGGGAATATGATTTGCAAAGATAAAAGTTATAACGTGTTTTACATAGTGTGCTTAGGTGAATGAATTGATCACATCAGGATAAGACTTACTTGTTTGATCCTCAAAATGAAGTTTCTCACAAACAGTCACATTTTTATTATGTTAAGCATGCTCTTAGTATAATCTTCACCCAAGTTGAATCTACTTACATATCAAAGAACTTTTGATCAGTTTTTAAAGAAATTAAGAACTCAGGAAGCAAGCAAAGGCACAGTGTACTATCATTTCCCAAACATATGTCATGCAGAAATAGAAGACATAATAAATAAAGACAATATTTTGAATTTTGTATTTTTTTTATTACTATTTACAAGGACAGACACATGCTTTTCTTTGTTAATGATGATTAATCTAAGTTAATCATGCCCAAAGACTCAATTAGAAAATTAAATCTAACTGAATCAAAGGCCTTAGTGAATAGATCAGCAAGCTGATTTGTTGTATCCACTTTGACTAACTTGATTAAACCTTTTTCCAAGCAATCTCTTAGAAAATGATATCTGATTTCAATATACTTTGTTTTACTATGTTGAACTGGATTAGCAGTGATAAACATAGCAGCTGAATTATCAATATAAATTGGAGTTTGAAGGAAATTGTAACCATAATCAAGTAATTGGTTTTGCAATCAAAGGACTTGAGAGCAACTAGCTGAAGCAGCTATGAACTCAGCCTCAGCTGTGGATACAGAAACATTTGTTTGCTTTTTGCACTACCATGAAACAAGTCTTGGTCCTAAAAATTGACATCCACCAGTTGTGGATTTTCTATTGTTGTTGCATCCTACATAGTCACTGTCTGAATAAGAGTAAAGAGAGAAGTCCCCATCTTTTGGATTCCATAGACTAAGGGCTAGTTTCCCTTTGAGATATCTGAAAATCCTCTTCACAGCATTCAGATGGGACTCTTTTGGATCTGATTGGAACCTAGCATAAACACTTACAGCAAACCTTATGTCAGGTCTGCTGGCAGTTAAATACATAAGAGATCCTATCATTGATCTATATAATCTTTGATCAATAGATTTTCCTATAGGATCAGGTACAATTTTGTCAATTGTTTAAGCAGGTGTTTTGCATGAAGATGTATTAGCAAAGATTGTACTTCTTCAATATTTGATGAATATACTTTTCTTGATTGATGAATATGCCATCTGTTTTCTGATGAACTTGTAGTCCAAGAAAGAAAGTTAATTCTCCCATTGAGCTCATTTGAAACTGAGATTTCATCAACTCTTCAAAGCTTTCACACAGTCTCTTGTTTGTTGATCCAAATATAATGTCATCTACATATATTTGAACAATTAAGAGGTCTTGATGTTCATGTTTGAGAAAGAGAGTCTGATCAATAGTTCCCCTATTGTATCCATGCTTGAACAAGAAAGATGATAATGTTTCATACCACTTTCTTGGTGCCTGATGAAGACCATACAAAGCTTTGTCAAGCTTATATACTCTATGTGGGTAATCAGGATCTTCAAAACCTGGAGGTTGAGCTACATAGACTTCCTCATCAATTTTCCCATATAAAAAGGCACACTTCAAATCCATTTGATAAACAGTGAACTTCTTATATGATGCATAGGCTAGGAATACTCTAATGGCTTTAATTCTTGCAACTGGGGCAAAAACTTCATCATAGTCTATCCCTTCTTCTAGAGTATATCCTTAAGCAATCAACCTAGCTTTGTTTCTCATAATGATACCTCTGTCATCTAGTTTATTTTTGAATAACCACCTTGTGCCAATAGGATGTTGGACTTCAGGAAGATCAACTAGATTCCAGACCATTTGCTTTCTGAATTGTTGAAGTTCTTCTTGCATGGCTTCAATCCAGCTATTATCTTTTAGTGCAGCTGTAATGTTTGGAGGAACCACTTGTGAAAGAAAACAAGTGACAAGACAGATGTTTGTAGCTCCCCCTTATCTTCTTGTGGTTCTTTCATTGAGATCTCCAATGATGTTGTTTATTGGATGAGTCTTATGAATTCTTGTTGTTGGAATGGACTCAACTGGAATAGATGATTCCAAGTTAGTCATATGCATTGATGCAGATATATCCAGCTGAGATGATGAATTTATGAAGTAATCAAATTGATCATCATTGGAAGATGAATGATTTTCATTTTGTACATCAGCTGCATTGTGAGTGCCATCCGCAGGACTTATAGGAACATCTACGGATGTATTTCGTGCTTTCGCAGGAGTTACAGGAACATGATGTATTTTGTTGACTTGCTAACAATGACTCTTTGGAATGCAATGGACCATCTCTAATATGTGGAACATCTACTGATGTGAATGGAACATCAGCTGATCCAATATTCACATCTCCGGATGTAGGACACTCATTTGCGGATGCAGAGTCAGTAGCTGCTGATGAAGTGTTTACATCCGAGGATGTAGATCCATTTGCTTGGTCTTGTGCTGCATTATTGACACTATTTGGTGTTCCTTGTTCCATGATACTTGAAGTTTGTATTCTTTGAGGATCAGCAACAATGACACTTCATTCATGTTTGGAGGAACAAATGGATAGCATGTATCCTCAGAACCTGCAGCATTCAAATAAACAGAGTTAAATGAGTTTGTGAGTGCATCTATATCAAACAACCATGATGATCCTTTTACAGATTTAGGAAATAAGGATTCATCAAAAGACACATTAGGAGTTTCTTCCATAATGTTTTGTTGTGGAATGTAAATCCTATATGATTTAGATGTTGAAGAATATCTGTAAGGCCCCGTTTCTGAAGACCTCACAGTTGGACATTCACAGCACTATTCATGATCCATTTCATAAATTCATTATCACGATGCAGCGGAATTTAAACATTTAAAAGCCATTCATTAATTTGTAAACGCTGTTGCTAAGTAATACATGTTTGGTACAGATACAAAAGATCATTAGTTTGCATTACAAAACAACAATGTTATATTCATGAATGGATGTCAGCCTTGTCCCGATGAGTAGCCTCCCCGAGTGCCATCCTCAGCAATATTACCTGCCAACTAAAAACGCATAAAAGTCAGCTTTGCTGAGTGAGTTCTAGTTTTAAAATCATAGAAATATCTTGATAGATTTGTATACAAAATACTTCTTAAAGAAAATATCTTATCTTTCTTTAGGATGTGATCACACATCATACATACAAATCATAACCATTACATTATCACCATTCTCTTTCTTGCTTATTATTATTATCTTTCACTGCCGATATGGACCAAAGTGCAATACCCCCCCATAAAATGCGCATAAACCTGGTACTGGGCCTTGAAGTCTATAAATAGACTCCATTCGTGGTGCACATATGCTGGCACCAGTACCGGGGCAACAACAGTGGTCCCCTTAATCTTAAAGATTGACCCTGTGTACATCCTTTGGGTTAGCTAAACCGTACACAGTTGAGCTAACGACAACATAGTCGTGCACCTCCTGTAAATTTTTACTTGCAAGTCTTTCATTCTTTAAGTTCCACTTTTCGTTAATATTAATCTTTCACTAGATTAATAATACTTCATAATTACGAACAAACCATATAAGGCCATATAATAGTATCATAATAGGCACATAAGGGCAGCCCACATCATGCATAAGATAACCAAATAAAAGCATCAAGTCAACCGTGGTCAAATCCTAATTTCTGATCTTCCAAAATTCCAGAAAATTTCTCAAGTCCTAAAGAAATGCGGATGAACAGAACCAATGCGGATGAACAACTTGCAAATGCGGATGAACAAAACTAATGCGGATGAACACTTGCAAATGCGGATGAATAACTTGCAATGCGGATGAATAACTTGCAATGCGGATGAATAACTTGCAATGTGGATGAATAAAACTAATGTGGAAGAACACTTAGGCTGAATTTAGGCAAATGCGGCTGAACAAAGGTGAATGCGGGTGAACAAAACACTTAGGCAATTATCACGGTGTAAATGCGGATGAACCATCAGACCTGTAAATGAGACTTATGCTATAACCAGTTCTAAAACCTCATTTTCATACATTCTTAACATCGATCTATCATGCTAAACTCTTAGAACAAGCTTACAACCACATAAAACACAGAAATTCATACACATACATAAGCAGTCAACATACACGACGGTTGTAAAACATTTTAAATGCATTTTCAGCCCCAAAGAAGTTTAAAAACAGAGAATCGGGGTCCTAGAACTCACCTATTGCAGCAAACAAGTGAATCTCCTCCCAACTTGCTTGCATAAGAGTTCAAACACCTAGAACAAGCCAAAACAAACACCAAACACCAAGAACACATAGAAATAAGTTTCTAAGGTTGAAACCTCACAGAAACCGAACCAATTAATCACAAAAACCTACTAACCTTGAAGATTCTTCTCCTTCTTCACAATTCGACCGATAGAAAACACAAAACCCAGCTTTCTTTCTTTTCTTCTTCGGAAAGCAGCAGCAGGAAGAGCATGGGCGACCATGCTCTTTATACACCCACTTTTGACTTTTGTACTATTTTACACTTTTCACCCTTCAACTTTGGCCTTATAAAAATTCGAGTGTTACAATATCCAACAACGAAACCATCATAGGCTTTCTCTGAAATTTTTCCCAATTGTTCTTTTGTGTTTAAAACAGATACATGACACCCAAAAGCTCTAAGAATCCTATGTAAGGTTTTCTTTTAAATAAAACCTCATAAGGTGTTTTATTGTGTTCTTTGACAATTAATGTCCTGTTTTGAACATTACATGTTGTGTTCACTGCTTCAGCCCAAAAGGTGATTGGTAATTATGAATCAGCTATCATTATTATTATTGCTTCAATGAGAGTTTTGTTTCTTCTTTCAGCAACTCCATTTTGTTATGGAGTTCTTGGTGCACTGAATTGCCTTGCTATGCCTTTATTCCTGCAAAATGAATCTAAGACAGTATTAAAAAATTCAGTCCTATTGTCACTCCTAAAAATTTTAACTTTTAAATCAAGTTGATTCTCAATCTTTGTGACAAACTCCATTAATGTTTCTGATGTTTCACTCTTTTTTTAAGAAAAAGACCCATGTGAATCTAGTGAAATCATCCATAACCACTAAACAATATTGCCTTTTTCCAATGCTCATCACATTAGTTGGACCAAAAAGATCCATGTGAAGCAATTTGAGTGGTGTAGTGTTTGTATTTATTATTTTGGATTTATGTGACACTCTATATTGTTTACCTTTATAACATGAAGGACAATGGTTTGAACAAGAAAATTCTTTCTTTGGCAATCCAATGACTAAGTCATTTTTCACCAATTTATTCATGTTCTTTAAGTTGGAATGAACAAGCCTTCTATGCCACAACTGAGATTCATCTTCTGATGACTTAGATAGCAGGCATGTTTCATTGTTTGTGAGTGTTGTATTTTTCATATCCAAAACATATGTGTTTCCTTTTCTTGATGCTTAAGAAGGATCCAATCTTCTGGAACTGCAAAACCTGGCTTAAGAATGTAACAATTAGTGTTATCAAATAATGTGGTATAATTTTGATCACAAATTTGAGACACACTCAATAAATTATATTGCAAATTTTCACAATAATTTACTTTCTCAAATTTGAGCACACCATTAGTTACCATTCCTTCACCAACTATTTTACCTCCCTTCTTATCCCTACCAAATGCCACATAAGAAGCATTTTTATGTTTGAAGTCATAGAGAAGAGAACAGTTTCCTGTCATATGTCTGGAACAACCACTGTCAACATACCACTTGTTGTCAGCTCTCCAAGATTGTTCCTGCACAATTAAAGAAATCAATTAGATTTGGAAACCCATGAATGAGTCTTGAAGATTCAGTATTAATTTTAGATTCAATTGATTCATTGTGTGTTGTTTGTGGTGAGGATGATTCTGTTGATGATGAACTTGTGGAATTTTGTTCTGATTTTCCAAACTCTTCCTCAAGGATCTTCTCTTTCTTTGTTTGCTGTTTTGACTTTGATGATGATCCTTGATTGTTGAAAGTTTCATCATCCTTTGATTTTGAATGTGAAACATGAGTTCCTTTTTCAAAATTATCAAAGAAAGTATCATTAGCATTTGACTTCTTATTGTTCAAATCCAACTTTTTGTGAGGTGTCTTTGATTGTTGAGGAGTCTTTGATTTCTGTTCAGGTTGTCTTTTCTTCAAAGGTTCACTATCAACTGATGATTTCTCTTGTAGTTTTGTCACCTTTTGTTTTTGTTTTTATTGTTTCTTTAATCTTGAATCTTTTTGATCTTCACTTGATTGAGATTCTGATTCATCCTTCTCAGGTTGTTTCTTCTTTTTGCTCTTTGTCTTGTTCTTTTTGTTAAAATAACATTCTTGAGTGGAATGGTTATTTTTGTTACAAATAGCACAATGTTTGTTGAAGTAATAGTCTGAAGTCATGTGATTGTTCATATTGTAGATGGAGCAATAGCTGCTGAAGTAACAGTCTTCAGTGTTGTGATTTTTCATGTCACACCATTTGCAATACTTTTCTTCTGACTCATTATCAGACTCAATCAATTTCTTCTTCTTTTGCTGTCTTTGAGTCTTCAATTCCTTCTCAAACTTTACTGAAGCTGACTCCTTTCCTTTTCCTGACATGATGTCAAAAGGTTCATGTTTATCAGCTGAAGTTTGTTGCTTTGAGCTCACACCTTTTAGTTGTTTTCTTGTTGGTTGTTTCTTTTGCCTTCCGCAGATCATCTACTGATTCACTAGATTTGTTTTTTGGCAGATCTGCTGCTGAAGGATGTTTCTTCTTCCGAAGAAGTTCTGCTGATACTTGCTTTTCTGTTTCTAAGGAAGATTTTTGTACTTCAGTAGATGTACACTTCTCAATCACTTCAGTTGAAGGTTTTTATTGCTGATGAAGTACTTGAAGACGTTCATTTAGCTGAGCTATTCTCTTGCAAATAGTCTTTAACACATTTCTTTGCTTTGGAGGATATGGCAACTTTGTTTGCTCAAGTACTTTGGGAATGATTGTTTCAACTGAAACATTTTTACCAATGTTCAGTTGATCCGCAGAGTTGTCATCATGTTCATCAGAATCATCCAAATCATCACATCCATCAAAGTCAAATTCTGATTCATTTTGTTTTATTTTATCTGATTCAGAAGACTCTGTTTCACTCACCTCAAATTCGTTGTTATTAACTTGTTCAGTACATTTTGTTTCAAACTTGGTGCATGGCTCAAAATGATTTGACAAGCTATTTATTATTGATTCCGGTAAAGTTGTATAGTTATCATTCAAAGAAGGTGCAACAACATTATATCCCGACCCATACCTGTTCTTTGATTCAATATGAGAATTCAATAATTTCTCATATTGCTGAGATGAAAGTTGAAACTTCTGAAGTTTCACTTCAGTTGATGCATGATCAGCCATGGATTTAGTTAAGGAAGTGGTCAGATGCTCAACTTTGGCTTTTAAGCTGTAATTTTCTGAAACAAATTTATCTAAATCTTTTTGTAAAGAGTTAATTTTGAATTGATATAATTTATGTTCTCTTACATGAGATTCATTCAAAATCATTATTTCTTTTACTTTATCAGCCAGTTGTTGAGCATGGACTCTATATCTTTCAACTTCCTCAACACACACTGATGAACACAATCTATCTCTTACCTCTCTACCCATAGGTGGAACTTTGTTCTCCATGTGGGCCATTAAAGCTTGATTTTCTTCCAAAACTTCCTTCTCATACATGCTCCAGTCACAGGTTCCATCTTGGAGAATGATCAACCCAGTTTCTTTAGAATTACTAGGTCCTGCTCATGCATTTGTGGCTGGTGGGGATGAGTTGGTTAGCTGTGGTTGTCTATAAGATCTCTGAGATGTTGTTGTTTGATGAGATTGATGCTGATGAGACTGATGTTGTTGTTGTTGTCTCATGTCAGGATTTGATTGTTGATTACATTCTCTTGAGAAGTGCCCATAGAGATTGCATTTGAAACATCTTACCTTTGACTTATCAACACCAATCTTTGATGTTTTGCTTGCTGCAGCCAAATTTTTGTTTCTTCTCAAGTATTGTTTGGCTCTATAGCTTAATCATTGCCATTTTCCATTGAAGATCCATCTCCTCTACTACATCTGGATGTAGTTCTTCCAAGTCTTGTTGGCAGATATTTGTAGGTGTTAAGGTGCTTCCAAAGTAGGATTGAAAACATGAACTAAAAGCTGCAAATGCTGCTTTTTGTTCTTTAGAATCCAGAATCACAGTAATGGGCTCTGCTTGGTTGTTGTTTATTGAAGACTTTGCTGCTGATGTAGATGCATCTTTTCAATCATCAGGTCTTCCTTTTTCTTTTCCTGATTTACTTTGAGAAGATTTCTTTGAAGGCTTTGATGCATAAAAGCTCACTTCTTCTTCATCTTCACTCAAAGTACAAGAGTTGTCACTATCATTGTTAGAGATAAAAGCACTTCCAGCACTTTTGGTTTCTTTAAAATGATAAGGTGTGACATGTGTTCTCACACTCTTGTTTCTTTATTTTTCATCCATTTCAAGAGCCTCAACTTTAGCTACCAATGTATCTAAGCCAGTTGCTTTGAGATAAATGGTGTTCTTGAACATGGACACAGTTTGCTTCCAACTTTCAGGCAATGTATGGAGCATCTTTTTGTTCAATTCCTCATTTGTATACTTCAACTCCATGATGTTCATATCAGTTACCAATTTCATAAACCTATGGAGTTGTTGAGGAATTGATTCACCCTCAATATGATGAAATGTTTCATATTGTGAGCGAAGTGTGTCCTTCCTAATGCTTTTGATTTCATCACTCCCTTCACAAAGAGTATGAAGTATCTTCCACAAGGAATTTGCTGTTTTATAATTCTCACACCTGATTAGTATTTTTTCAGGTAAAGCCATACTGAGCAAACTATATGCTCTAATATCAACTTTAACCTTTTTAACATCATCAGGTGACAGATCTTTTGTACTTATGGGTTGATTTTTGTCATTATAATCCGGCCCAAGGGTGGGTGGAATATAAGGACCTTTAGTTATTGATACTCATAAGTCAGAATCAATGTAGTTCACATGATTTCTGAACTTGATCTTCTAGGACTTAAAGTCTGCTTTTGTTTTCAACTTTGGAGGCTGGTACGATGATCCACAGACAAAGCTACTCATTTTAGTCAAATATTGAAGTTTTAACTAAAACAAAGTTTCTTATGAATAGTTAATGAAAGTCAGCCAATAACACAGATCTATGTTTCAATTAATTTGAATATAGATCAATGTTAACCGAGCAATGTAACAATACTCGCTGAAAGACAAATCACTGATTTATTGAATTTTAAATCTTCATACCAAATTACTTTTGCTTAAAAACTATAGATCTAGTTAGAAAACTGATAGATCTATTCAATTAAACAATTCTAACACCGATAGATCAATCGATCTAGATCAATGAGCACTTGTCTCTGATACCACCTGTGAATCCAAGGATCGCAATCAGGAATTATCAGTGTTAGATTGGTTTCGAATTAATGATAGCGGAATTACCATTAATCGTTGTTTAATTGATCAATTAATAAATATCGATGCCAGAGAAAATTAACAATAATGCTCAAACCATATCAACAATATGCAAAGAATAATGTTTTTGAATCAAACATAATTCATTAAAAATGATTAATGATTACAAAGAATCAAATAATAATTGCTAACAAAATTCTATTCTATGATTGTGTTTATGATTTATGGTGTGTTGATGTGACGACGGGTAGGGTTTGTGTTGATCGTGCGATACGAAGTGATGGTATTTTTGTCGTCGTCTCTTCCTCTCCTTGATGTGAAACCTAGGACTCATATTTATAGACACGCGTGTTTTTGTTAAGAAAACAGTGAATCTCTTGGAGTCTGTGATTGACTTGTTGACTTGAAACACTTGTATGATATAAGTACGTGTCTGGTTCTTCCGCAGCTACTTTGTTCTTTCGAAGGAACTTTGCTTCAGTTTCTTCATGTGTGGTGTTTGTTCATTACTAAATACCCATATTCATCTGTAGAAGATCTTCTGATGAATGTCTTGTAAGAAAGATATCTACGGAAGAACAAAAATGTTCATCTGTAGATGTTTCTTACACTTAGTCAATTTCATAAATTGACCAAGTATATTGTTTGTACATGTAATCATACACATAAATCAACGCACATATGGGCTAACCTATATACATAATGAATTACAAATATTCATTACATGTATTGATTAAAGTTCTAAGCCTATACAAAATGATCTAGACCTATTATTCCTAGATCTAACATTTGAGAACGAAATTTTTGTAATTAGGGGAGGGTGTGACAGCTCTGATTTTGGGCCTAAAAATTTATTTTTTGAAACCTTAGTGGGCCACACAATGATCAACCGGAGCCCATGTGATGGGCCAAATATGATCAAACCTTTGGATATACACACACACCTTAATGGGCTAGGCCAATCAAACTTTGGATTGGCCAATGGGCCATGTTATGGATTTGCTACCAACACTAGTGGGCCTTGGGCCTAAAGCCCTAGTAATAGTTGTGGCAAAAAGTTAATAAACAAGAGTTACAAATATAATAATAATAATAATAATAATAATAATAATAATAATAATAATAATAATAATAATAATAATAACAATAATAATAATAATAATAATAATCTCTAAGTCTAAAGTCATCTGCATTTGTTGATCCGTTCATCCGCATTTGATCCCTTCATCCGCATTTGGTATACTTCATCCGTATTTGTTTTTCTCTTAGGCGCATGAACACTGTACAGGCCCATGAGCACTGTACAGGCACATTAACACTGTGCGGCCACTTTTCCTTTGAAAAAACAAACAAGGAATACTAGGCGCATGAGCACTGTACAGGTGCATGAGCACTGTACAGGCGCATTAACACTGTGCGGACACTTTTCCTTCAGAAAAACTAAGGAACACTAGGCGCATGAGCACTGTACAGGCGTATTGGCACTGTACAGGCGCATGAGCAGTGGGCACATGGGCACTGTACAGGCGCATTAGCACTGTGCAGCCCAAAAATTTCTATCTTCCAAAGTCCTTTACACTTAGAAAAATTCTAAAAATCTTAAAAACCTTCTAGAAGGTGGTTTGACCAGTCTAATCACCACCCAAACTGCCCAATGCATGGCTTAGCTCCCTAAGCCATGCTAACTTGTTGAAGTATCCTAAATCATTCTTTAACCAAGATTTCTTTGATTAACAACCTCAACTCCATTTTCACCCTATAAATAGAGAGTTCATCCTCTCTATTTCTGCTCTTTACACACTCTCGGCAGAATCACTTCTTCGAACTCCATAAGGTAAATTTCTTCTTACTTTCATTTTACAACTTATAAGTATTTACTTTCTTCTTTGTTTTGCACCTCTAATCCATCTGCAAATATGGATTGAATATTCATTTCTAGCAGCCTCTTTTGTTCGTCTGCAGCCTCGTGTTTACCTCGTTTTGCAGCTTCATCGAGGTAAACGTCACCACCCGAAAACTATCGATATTTTGTTATATTCTTTTACTAGTGACACAATCAATTCTGTGTCACTTCTATTATCTTATATATGTAAATTACCATGAATTCCAGTAAACAAAAGAATGTACTTTTTACAAAAGAACGATTTTTATAAAATTAATATATATAAAAACTTGAAAATTCTTAAAAATATGTAAAACACTAAAATAATAAACTTAATAATCTGAAATTTATCAATAATAACTCAAACATGTCCTACTCTCAAACCTAAGACCTCAAATTACAAGAATATACCAAATTACACATGTGTAATGAAAACCGCCTAGTCTTTTAAGGCAAACTTGAACTAGATAGTCTAGGCTTACCTAACTAATTAAAATGATACTAACAACTGTAAATATGAACTTAGGAACCTTGCCGGCCGGTAGCTCAAACCCACGAACACTCTCGTGACAACTAAGTTAAGGTGAGTCTCATGACCCCCTTTTTACTTGATAAACTTTTGGGGTGAAATACATACTCTTGGTTATAACTTTGTAATGATGCAACAGTACCTGCTCTTGTCCCTAAACGTGAGCACAATCATTAACTCTTGTGAGAGCCGCTTGATTTGTGGATAGTACTATTTGGGGAATCCCCCACACACAATGGGCCCTGTGGATAGGGAAACCCCCAATTGAGATTGAAAATCATTATGTCACAAATTATTGCAAAAATAAATGAATTGAATCTAGCATTACATGTACCTTTACCCTTCCGCTGCATTGTGTTGATATTTGGATAGTCATGGCCGGGGAAACACCGTGCCCCATGGGTCGTGAAATTCTTGCTACTTCAATTAGAGTTTTGTTTCTTCTTTCAGCAACTTCATTTTGTTATGGAGTTCTTGGTGCACTGAATTGTCTGGCTATGCCTTTGTTCCTGCAAAAGGAGTCTAAAACATGGTTAACAAATTAAGATCCATTATCACTTCTTAAGATTTTGACTTTTAAATCAAGTTGATTTTCAATCTTAGTGATAAGCTCCATTAATGTTTCTGTTGTTTCACTTTTTTGTTTTAAGAAAAAGATCCAAGTGATTCTAGTGAAATCATCAACAATCACCAAACAATATTGTGTTTTTCTAATGCTCATCACATTGGTTGGACCAAAAAGATCCAAATGTAGCATTTTGAGTGGAGGTGTGTTTGTGTTGATTGTTTTGGACTTATGTGACACCCTATGTTGTTTTCCTTTTTAACATGATGAAAAATGATTAGAACAGCAAAATTCTTTCATAGGAAGGCAAATGACCAAGTCATTTTTGACCAGCTTATTCATGTTCTTCATGTTTGAATGAACCATCCTTCTATGCCACAGTTGAGCTTCATCTTCTGATAACTTAGAAATTAGGTAGGTTTCATTGCTTATCATTGAGGTGTTGTTCATGTCCAAAACATATGTGTTTCCTTTTCTTGGTGCTTTAAGAAGGATCCAATCTACTGGGATTTAAAAACCTGGCTTAAGAATGTAATAGTAAGTGTTATCAAATAGAGTGGTATAATTTTGATCAAAAATTTGAGATACACTCAGCAAGTTGTATTGTAAATTTTCACAAAAATTTACTTTCTCAAATTTGAGTACACCATTTGTTACCATTCCTTCACCAACAATTTTACCTCCCTTCTTATCTCCACCAAATGCCACGTATGAAGCATTATTATGTTTGAACTCATGGAGGGTAGAATAGTTTCCTGTCATATGCCTGGAACAACCACTATCAACATACCACTTGTTGTCAATCCTCCATGGATGTTCCTTCGTAAATAATGAAATCAATTAGAGCGTGGAGCCCAAGCCTTAATGGTCTTGGGCTTGCCATTGGTATCTAAGATTATTACTCCCTCATGGATGAGCCTAGATGTCTCAGGGTTGTTTTTAGACTCATTTGATTAATTATGGTTTGTTTGGGGTAAGGATGATTCTATTGAAGATGAACTTGAAGCACTTTGTTCTTGGTCCACAAGCACTTCCTCTGTCACCTCTTCTTTGAGTATCTTGTTCTTTGAACTTGATGATGATACTTGATTAGAGAAAGTTTTTGCATCTTTTGTCTTTGATTGTGGTACTTGATTACCCTTTTCAAATTGGTCATAGAAGGCTTCATCTTCCTGCAAATCTACCTTCTTGTGAGGAGTCTTGCTTTGAGAATGTGCTTCTCCTTCTTCCTCTTTGTTTGATCATTAGCAGATGTTGGCTTCTTTGCCTTTCGAACCTTTTGTTTTGGTTGCTGCTTGTTTTGCTTTGAACTTGCCTTACTTTTAGTGGATTGTGAGTCTGATTCAACATTCTCAAACTTTTCCTTCTTTGGAACTTTTGATTTGTTCTTCTTGTTGAAGTAGCATTCTTGAGTAGAATGGTTATTCTTGTTGCAAATAGCACAGTCTTTGTTGAAGTAACAATCAGCAGTCATGTGATTATTCATCTTGCATATGGAGCAATAGCTGCTGAAGTAAGAATCATCAGTGTTGTGGTTATACATGTCACACCACTTTCAGTATTTTTCTTCAACTTCACTCCCAGACTCCATCACTTTCTTCTTCTACTGCTTCTTTAATTCTCTCTCAAACTTTGCGGTTGAAGAATCTTTACCTCTACTAGACATGATGTCAAATGGTTCATGTTGCTGAGGATTCACAACTCTCTGTTGTTTCTTACCTTTCTTGTTGGCATTGTGTGATTCAGTAGATGATTGCTTCTTCTGTAGATCTTCTACGTATGTTGACTGCTTTGAAAGAGCAACATTTGTCTTCTTTCGTGGATTTTCTACGGATGGTTTTGAGACGGTCTTCTTCTTATGATTTTCTACGAATGGTTCTGAAACACCCTTCTTCTTCGAATTTTCTACGGATGGTTCTGAAATTGTCTTCTTCTTACGCATGTGTTCTGCGGAAGTGATTTTCTCTTCTTCAGTGGATCCAACAGTTCTTTTTTATGAATGAGTTTTGTGCTTCTTGTTAAGCTCATGAATTTCTTCATTTAGTTGAGCAATTCTTGTGTAGATGGTCTTCAACATATTTCTTTGTTTGGGAGGATAAGGTAGCTTAATCTCCTCAAGAACTTTGGGAACTATAGGTTCAATTAACACATTCTTTCCCTTACCCAAGCTAGCACATTTTTGCTCATTAGGCTCATCAAACTCATCCAGGTCATCACAATCATCAAAGTCAAATTCTGATTCAATTTGTTTTAAACATTCTGATTTAGATGAATCAGTTTCACTGACCTCAGTATCTTCACCACTTATCAATTCATTAATTTCAATTTTTGGTTCAGTTTTGGTACTTGATACAAAATGGTTTGACAAACTATTGGTGATTGACTTAGGTAATGTGGTGTAGTTATCATTTAATGGAGGTGTAACATCATGAAATCCCATCCCATATCTGTTCTTTGTTTCAATATAAGTATTCAAAAGTTTCTCATATTGCTGAGATGATAACTGAAACTTCTGAAGTTTCAATTCAATGGATGCATGATCAGACATTGATTTTGTTAAAGAAGTGGTCAGATGCTTAACTTGTGCTTTCAAATTATATTTTTTAGACAAGAGTTTATTCAAATCCTTTTGTAAAGAAGTGATTTTGACCTGATATAATTTGTGTTCTCTCACATGAGATTCATTCAAAATCATAGTTTCTTTGATTTTATCAGCTAATTATTGAGAATGGACTCTATATCTTTCAACCTCTTCAACACATCTAGATGAACATAATCTACCCCTTACGTCTCTTGCCATAGGTGGAATTTTGTTCTCCATGTTAGCCATCAATGCTTGATTCTCCTTTAGAACTTCACATACATGCTCCAATCACAAGTACCATCCTACAAGATAATTAACCCAATTTCTTTATTGTTACTTGTACCTGCTGAAGAACTTGTTGCTGGTGGGGATGAGTTTGTAAGTTAAGGTTTCTTGAAGTTTCTTTGGTTTGCTTGTCTCAAGTCACTTGTTGATAACTGATTGCATTCTCTTGAAAAGTGACCATACAAATTGCACTTGTAGCATCGCACTTTGGATTTATCAACACCAATCTTTGTAGTTCTCCCTACAACAGCCAATCCCTTATTCCTTTTTAAATACATCTTAGCTTTGTATGCAATCATGTCCATTTGCCAATGTAAATCCATTTCCTCCACTTCATCAGGATGAACTTCTTCAAGGTCTTGTTGACAAATATGAGCAGGGGTCAAAGTACTACCCAGATAAGCTTGAAAGCTTGAAGAAAAGGCTGCAAAGGCTGCCTTTTGCTCTTCATATTCTAGTACCATAGTAATTGGTTTAGATTGAGTGTTGCTTTTGTTGGTTGTGGATCCCTTTATGACTGTAGCTTTTGAGGTTTTTGTATCTTCAAGTTTCCCTTTCAATTTCTTGTTTGAACTGCTTTGAGAGTTTGATTTAAAGGACTTTGCTGCATAGAAAGCTGCTTCATATACATCGTCACTCACAACATAAGAGCTTCCATCATCATCATTAGAAATAAATGCACTTCCAGCACCCTTTGTTTCTTTAAAATGATATGGTGCAATTGGTGCTTCTATACTTTTGTTTCTTGTTTTCTCATCCAATTCTAGAGCTTCCACCTTTGCAACCAAAGTATCTAGCCCAATTGCTTTTAGATCAATGGTATTCTTCAACATAGACACAGTTTGAGTCCAACTTTCAAGCAAATTATGGAGCATCTTTTTGTTCAACTCCTTATTACTATACTTCAACTCAAAGATGTTCATTTCAGTTACAAGTTGCATGTATTTGTGGAGTGGTTGAGGAACAAATTCACCCTTAATATGATGAAAAGTCTCATATTATGAATGTTGAAGCTCTTAAAAGATTAACATTTTGTCTTTATGTGTTATTTTGTCATAGTATAGGGACTTATTTTGTAAATATATGTTCCTTTGTTTCTTGATAGTATAAATAGGATATTTTATGTATTATGCAGGGTAGACTAGAGAATACAGACATAGACAAAAGAACTGTAACCCTTACACATTGTGTCCTATGCGTTTGTTATCAATGAAATCTATGAATTTTTTGATGTAATTGCATGTGTTTGATTAATTTGTGTTTGAATTGATCATTGCGTTACGATATCATAACAGATTCGATCCTTTTGAACCGATCAATTGGTATCAGAGCCTTCGGTTTAGTGATCAGAGCATATCGACATTGTTGAGCTCTTTGAATCACTTAAAATCTGTGTTGATTGCAATTTGATTGATTAATTGTTGTTTTCAGTTGTGTTTCATCCATAGAAACATGATTTGAATCGCAATTTGTTGTTCAATTTGTTCAGATCTGAGGAATTAATCAGATTTGTGTACAAACTGTGTTCTTCAGTTTCGGACTTCAATTCAATCAGAAAACTGATTTGTAGTTGTTGTTTGATCAAATTAAAGATTGAGGATTGTTAATCGACCTAATTACTACCTAATTGGAAGTTTTTAGATCAAACTGATTTGTAGTTGTTGTTTGATCAAATTGAAGTTTTGAAGATTTTCATAAGATCTGAGTTTGTTGGAGAAGATTAATTAGGTTCATGTGGTTGAAAAACTACTGAAAATTGACCAAGTGTCTAGATGCATCACAACTGTTTGGGCGTTTTTGCACTGTGTAGGCGTTTTTAGTTTAGGCGTTTTACCACTATTGGGACGCATTGTGACTGTTTGGTCACATTGAGACTGTTGAAACCAAGTAAATCTAGGCGCTTGAGAACTGTTTGGACGTTTTTATCCCAGGAATTTGACCTGTTCGGGCGTTTAACAATTGTTCAGGCGTTTCATCACCGGGTGGAACCCAGGCTTTTCATAACTGTGTGGGCGTTTGAAGACTATTTAGGCGCATCATCAGTTGAGCATTTTAGAATTAAACTAAGGCATTCCCCTAGGTGTTTCTACTTCAAAGTCAGGCGTTTCAGACTATTCAGGCACTTCACCACTGTTTGGGCGCTTGATAACTATTTAGGTGCTTGAGCACTCAGACTTATCAGTAAACACTTCAAAATTTTTCAAAAACTAAAATCCAAAAATATTTTCATTTCATAGTTTTATTTCAAAACTTAAAAACAACAAAAACAAGTCATTTTCTTAAATTCAAAAATACAAAATGATTAAGTCTGAAGATTCTGAGAACAGGGTTCCAAAGCTAAATAACAGAGCTGATTTCAAGAACTGGTCTCTTAGATTGAAGCATCATCTGAATTCTATTGACACTGACTTGTGGAAGTCAATAGAGAAAGGACCATATGTCCCAATTACATCTGATGGTCCTGACAGAGGATTTTTTTATACAAAAGACTCTCCAGAACCTTATCCAGAGGATGGTCTGCAAGGTGATGACTTAAGAAAGGTGAAGAATGACATCAAAGCTTATTCATTGTTATGCAAGGAAGTACCATTGGAAGTCTTGACTAGACTTGATGGTTATCAAACTGGGTACACTATGTACAAGGCTTTGAAGATCATTTTTGAAGGTGGTAAAGAGATACAAGATCTCAAAAAGCAGAAACTCAATAGGCAATTGGAGTTATTTGAGCATCTTTCTAGGGGGAACAATTAATCAAATGATGAACAGATTTGTGCAACTAACTACTGAGATGTCAATTGCTGGTATCAAAAATGATCTCAATGATCTAAATTATAGACTTCTCAATGCTCTTCCATCTTCATGGAAACAGACAGTCACTTTGTTAAAGCATACAGAAAAGTTTCCAATGGATCTAGATCTTTTGATTGCCAAGATTGAATCAGTTAAGATTGATGAGAGCTCCAGAAACAATGATAGAGTTGCATCAATGTCTTAGTATAAGTATGCTACATCTCCAGCTAACACAGTGGAGAATGCTTTTCTGGCAAAAGATGATAACTCACCAGAAGATGAGGGTGATTTGTTCATTGGAGTTGGTTTCTTTACAGATTCTTCTTACACAAATGCTCCTGTTTATACAACTCAACCTCAAACTCAGTCTCCTCCTAAAACTCAAACTCCTAAACCTCAAACTGAGACTTCATCTTCTAACTCTGTTAAAACTAGTAAAGTTAAAGATGTTATTAATATCCTTTTACAGGATGATGAGTCAAAATCTGCTTTTACTGCTTTAATGGCAAGTTTTCAAGCTTTTCAAGGTAGTCGTCTAACCCAATTAGATCTTGTTTTGTAGGATTTTTCGAGATGGATCCTGATGATGTGGAAGAGATGGACTTGACTTGGCAGATGGTAATGATTGCTTACAGAACACAGAAACACTCTTATGTTACATGAACTACAAGCCAAGTGCTAACAAAACTGTTAGCTTTGACAAATCAAAGTCAAGGTGTTTCAACTTCAATAGTTATGGTCATTTTTCAAGGGAATGTAAAGCTCCTAGAAACCAAGGAGGAAATGGTCAAGTAGGTTCTAGCAGTCAAAGATATCATCAGCAATTTTAGAAAACCTTCTAAAAGCCTTATCAGAGTCTTCCTATGCAAGAACTTAAAGTTGAATCAAAATCATCTGAAGAGCCAAAGAAAGCTCTTGTTGTTAGCATCAAAGATGGATATGACTGGAGTGGTTATGCTGAACAATTTATAGCTGATCTAACCTCTAGCTTATCTCTTGTTGCAGATATTCAAAATGAGGACTGGTCTGACGATAATGATCCTAAGGCTGATAGTGAATTAGAAAATGATGATGTAGATTATAACTGGAGTGATAAATCTAACCTAAAAGAGGATTCAGAAGAGAATGCACTTATGGCTCAGTCTTACCAACCAAAGGTTGAGAATCCATCATCTGACTTTGAGACTTCTTCTTCACGTTATCCTGAAATTCCTGCTGAAGTCCGAGAGAAAATGTGCACAAAAGCATGTTTTGATCAAGTTGACCATTACAAAACATATTCATATAAGTCTGTGATAAAAATAAACAAGAAGTAATGCACAACAAACTGAAAAATGATCACAAAGTCTCTGATGAAAAGATTCTATCTCTACAAACCTCATGGAACAAAACTCTAAAAGAACTTGAACTTCTTAAAAAACAACTTGAAGAGATGACTAAAAATTTAAAAGAAGAAAAAATAGCTCATGCTACAACTCAGGTGGATCTAGCCAAAGTTAAAAGTTCAAAAACAATTGTTGAACAATTGGTAAATGAGAGGAAAGACAAACAAAAAGCAGGTCTAGATTTCACATATGAACCAATGCCTGAATCTATTACAAACACTTTACCAGGAAACTTTAATACACATGATCACTCACCTGAAAACAAAGCCAAGCTAAAAGCCTTTCAATACAAGAAAAAGAATTCTGAAAATGATAAAGAGAAAACAAATGTTGAGATATTTGAGGAACAAGATTCTGAAAAGATTAAAAATGGTCATCTAGTGAAAGTTAAATCTTATGAATCGTGACCAAAGAATAAGAAAATGTTTGTTCCCAAAGAGTCTGTTGTAGAAGAAGTGATGGTAAATAATGATAAATAGAACTCAAATAATAAACAGAAAGCAAAACTTGATGAAGTAACATCTAAAGATTCATTTTCTTATGGATTAAACAATCTAGACTTTATTAAATGACAGAAAGAACAAAAAGATAAAGAAAATGAAAAAGAATCTTCTCCTGAAGATATTCAATCTCAATGCAAACAAAGATCATCAAGATCGAGAAACCAAAGAAGGAGAAGAAAAAATGCTAAATCTAAAACATCTTAAAATAAAAGTCAAAACAATCAAACTCAAAGCACAAATCAAACAAATCAGTTTAAACCAGTAAAGTTTGTATCTGCGGGTATTTTTGACATGAACAAAATTCCAGAAATCAAATCTAACTCAAAGAACAAATCTAACTATGATCTGAAAACAGGTTCAAGTCCTAAGTCTTCCGCTGTCAACAAAAGATTTGTATCTAAAGAGTCAAGAAATGGTGTTAATGAGCAAAAGTCAAAACCCAAATTTCAAAAGAACAAACTTTTAAATCAAAAACAATAGATTAACTTTTCAACTCCTAAATCAAAGCAAGGATCAAATGTGGCCTCCAAATCTAAAGTTAATCAATAGTTGTTTAAATCACAACAAAGGTACTATGAAATATATGATATGTACAATCATAAGACTGAAGAATGTTTCTTTAACAGGTATTGTCACATATGTGATATGAAAATCATTCAACAACTGATTGTTATTTCAACAAATATTGTACATATTATGATGAAATAACTCACAAAAATGAGAATTGCTACTTCAGAAAGAACTCGCCAAGGAATGGATATGTTAATCCACAGTTAAGGAATGGATATGTCAATCCACAATTTCAAAGAAATCTAAGCGATGGTTTTCAAAGATTGATAAAACAACCTTCCTTAGGCTTGAGATCTTTTCAAAGGAATAATTCTGATTATGATGATTCTTATGCTGCAAAACCAAAGCAGTATAATCAAGGAAAATTCATTCCACGATCTGTGAGAATGAACAATGGGAAGTTTGGTAAACAAAACTCTTCTAAACAGGTTTACTCAGATGGGTTGAATTATCTTGATGATGATCTTGAAAAACGTTATCATGCTTTAAGAACTAAACAAATCAAAGATAATCAAAAAATTGTCAGGAACGGAATTGAAATTTGTCAACAATAAGCCTGATTTGAAAAAGCTTTAGTTTAAACAGTTTACCATTGTTGACAAATTTGGCAAGCCCAATACCATCTCGGCTTAGGTTGATAACTCAACTTAATTCCTTTTGAAATGCAGGTACGCCCGAGAAGACCTATTAACACGTGGTATGTTGATAGTAGGTGTAGCCGGCATATGACAGGCAACCATGACTTGCTTCAAGAATTTAAGTTAAAAGATGGTACTCATGTTGCATTTGGAGGTGATGCAGGTGGTAAAATTACAAGCAAAGGAACAGTTTCTAATGGGATTATCAGCTTTGATAAAGTCAACTACTGCTCATAGTTGAACTTTAATCTTTTAAGTGTTTTCTAAATTTGTGACAAATCTTACTCAGTTCTGTTTGATGATTCTTTTTGTTATATTTTGAAGCCAGGTTTTCAGATAAGCAAAGAATGGGTAGTTGTTAAAGCTGTTCGAGGTCAAGATGTATACAAGTTAGATATGTCTCAAGTTGATCCTTCTACAGAAACAACATGCCTAATTGCTCAAGCATCAAATGATGAAAGTCAACTTTGGCATAGACGTCTCTGACATTCCAACTTTAAGAACATGAACAAGCTTATAGCAAGAAATCATGTTGTAGGTCTTCCAACAAAGAAGTTTGCTACATCAGATTTATGCTCAGCATGTTTAAAAGGAAAGCAACACAGAGTGTCTTATAAGCCCAAACAGATAAACTCAAATTCCAAACCTCTCCAGATGTTACATATGGACCTATTTGGACTGACAAATGTGAAGAGTATTGGAAAGAAATCTTATTGTTTAGTTATCATTGATCACTTTACAAGATTTTCATGGGTTTTCTTTTTGCATAATAGAAAATCAATTAGAACAAAAGGTGAAGATAATTAGAAGTGATAATGGAACGGAATTTAAAAATGCCAATATTGATAGATTTTATGTAGAAAAAGGAATTGCTCATCAGTTCAGTGCTCCTAGAACTCCATAACAAAATGGAGTTGCTGTAAGGAAAAACAGAACTTTGATTAAGGTTGCACATTCCATTTTAGCAGATGCAAAGATTCCAATTACTTTCTGGCATGAAGCCATATCCACTACATGTTTTGTGCAAAATCGTACATTGCTTGTGAAAGATAGACAGAAAACTCCTTATGAGTTGATGTTTGACAGGAAACTAATATAGAATTTCTTAAATCTTTTGGTTGTCCAGTTTTGATTTTAAACTCAAGTGACCAGCCAGGAAAATTTGATGAAAAATCTGATGAAGGATTTTTCGTTGGATATTCGTCAGTTTCAAAAGCCTTTAGAATTTATAACTCTAGGACAAATGTTATCCTTGAAACATTCAACATTAAATTTCTTGAAAATTCTTTTCCATCAGTTGCAAATGGTCCAACTTGGTTATTTGATTTAGATTCTTTGTCAAACTCTTTTCATTCTAAGTTGTTTGAATTTTCAGGTGAGAAGAAAAATCAAGAAGAAGATCTTAGTTCTTTCAGTGATGATTCTGATTCTCATGATATGGATGACTCAAGCCCAGATTATCCATTTTTCTCTTTTGTTCAAGATCTTATATTTTAGTCTGATCAAATGATCAACATCAACAAGATCAAGAACATCCCGTTTCAGAAAATTCCAATGTTTCACAACCTATTCCTAATGATGGTCCTAAAATTATACAACCTGAGTCCGAAACGTCATCAGTTTCTGGTGATGTAGTTGGTACTGATAATCTTGATTATTTTATCAACTCACCGAATCAAGTTCCTAATTTCAATCCACATTCTTTGAACTTATTGCATCAGCTTTCCGACTTGAACCAATCTAATCTGAATGTTCATGTTCAAGGGAATGAGATTCCAACATCTCGTATTCACAAGAACCATCCAACGTCTCAGATTATCGGTCCATTGAATGTGAGAACGGCGAGAAATCAATCAGAACAAGCAAATCTTTGCCTATACTCGTGTTTTCTTTCTCAGATTGTTCCTTCAAACATCACCGAAGCATTAAAGAACAATAGTTGGATTGAGGCAATGCAAGAAGAATTATTGCAATTCCACAAACAGGAAGTGTGGAAGCTTGTGGATTTACCTGAAGGAGAAAATGCCATAGGCATAAAATGGTTGTTTAGAAACAAAACAGACGATCGGGGAATTGTTGTTCACAACAAAGCGAGACTCATTGCACAAAGTTACACCTAAGAAGAAGGAATAGATTATGATGAAGTATTTGCTCCAGTTGCAAGACTTGAATCCATTCGTGTCTTCCTGGCTTATGCATCATTCATGAAATTCAAGGTGTATCAGATGGAAGTTAAAGGTGCTTTCTTATATGGACCAATCACTGATGATGTGTATGTCAAGCAACCTCCAGGTTTCGAGGATTCAGAATATCCTCATCATGTGTACAAGCTTAGCAAAGCATTGTATGGTCTGCATCAAACTCCTAGAATATTGTATGAAATGTTATCACAACATTTGATCCAACATGGATACAAGCTAGGGAAAATCAATCCTACTTTGTTTATTAAGAAGGATGCTGATGATCTCTTATGTGTTCAAGTTTATGTTGATGATATCATATTTGGTTCTACAAGTCCAAAATTGTGCAAAGAATTTGAAAATATCATGAAGTCTCATTTTCGAATTAGTTCTATGGGAGAAATTAACTTTTTCTTTGGTCTTCAAGTGAAGCAGTCTGTAGATGGAATTTTTATCAATCAATAGAAATTCATTGAAAACTCTTGAAGAAATTTAAACTGCAAGATTGTCAATCCATCAGAACTCCAACTGACGTAAATACTAAGATTGAACCTGATCCAAAAGGAAAATCAGTTGACCAAACTTTATATAGATCTATGATTGGATGTTTGATGTATCTTACTGCATCTAGACCTGATATAATGTATGCTATTTGTGTCTGTGCCAGGTACCAATCTGACCCGAAGGAATCTCATCTAATCGCTGTTAAACGAATATTCAGGTATCTCAAAGGAAAACTGGCTTTAGGGTTATGGTATCCTTATAAAGGAAACTTTGAGTTACATGGATATATAAATAGTGATTATGGGGGATGTTGCCAAGATCGTAAATCTACGATGGGTGGTTGTAAGTTTTTAGGTCCCAGATTAGTCTCGTGGCAATGTAAGAAACAAACAAATGTCTCCATTTCAACCGCAGAAACTAAATATATAGCTGTTTCAGCTGGATGTTCTCAAATCCTTTGGTTACAAAACCAACTACTGGATTACGGTTTCAAATTTCTTAAAACTCCTATTTACATTAATAACACTGCTGCTATGTTTATTACAGCTAATCCTGTCCATCACTCAAAAACAAAACAAATCGAAATAAGATATCATTTTCTCAGACATAACTCTGAAAAAGGTTTAATCATTTTGATTCAAATCACAACTGAAAAACAGTTGGCTGACCTATTTACAAAAGCCTTTTTACCAGGTCGATTTGAATATTTGGTCGAGTCAATTGGACTTATTAATCATGTTTAAAAAACTAGTTTTGAGTATAATTCAGTTGTCTGATTTATTAAAAATGATAAGAACCCTTCCTTAGCTTAGTCTTGAATATAGAGAAACTATCAAAGTTAACTGCCTGATTGTATATATTGTGTGTGCATGTTCAATAGAAAATAAAAATGCAAATACAAAAATAGAAACTTGTAAAATCAAAATAGGAAAATATAAAACAAAAACACAAAGTTAGAGTTTTATTTGTTAGTTAATTGTTTAGGACTGAATCTGTCTTTGAAATTTGTGAGAAATGATAGATACATTAGTTCTGATCAGTGCATACTTCACTCGCTACTAAAGTCTGATGTGATCAGATATGATGTGCATGTAAGCTCATGCAATTATACTGAAAAAGTAAATTCTTGTGATCAAACTAAATCAATCATGCATTCATGTTTGTCCATTTTAGTACCAATGAGTAGTGTTGACTTCTCATATTGATTGCTTGTAAAATCATAAACTCACACATGGTGGTGATATGAATAACCATTGAGCTCTAATTATTTAAAGCATCTATTCACTTCTCTGTTATGAGTCATCATAGACCTGAGGTGACGAGATATCCTTTGTTGTAAGTCATTACAGACCTGGATATTCTCACTTGATGCAAAAGATGCCAATGTGCACAATCTAAACATGAGATCTGGTTATAAGTATATGTCAGGTTAACAAGTTGAGAAAAGTGATTTCTTGCATATCTTGATGAGAGTTGAACTCTCTAAGTCTAAGTGTGACTTATATAATATCATATCTAATCATACCTTAATCAATCCAAGAATTGAAAAAGTAAGTGTGCTTAGTATCTTACCAAAAGCACTCATTTTCTGTCCTTAGATCTCATGTCTCCTCAGCTGCAGAAATGTTGACCTGGAACACACTTGATCAGGATTTAATCACTGTCTATGACTATCCATCAATTTATTTTATTTTAATGTGCTTATCTTAGCTGATATGATCTCACTGTAGGCATGTGATTCAAATGTATATAGTAGATTTTTATTCTGCTTTATTTTTGAAATTTGCATGATTTTCTGTGTGTAGGTATATTGATAATGATTAGTTTCCTCTTCTTGCAGAGTTAAAGAAACTTCTAAGTTTGTAAAACTTAGAAGTTTAGAGGGAGTAAAAATGAAAAAGAGAAAATAATTAAATTTCAAAAAGTGGAAAATCAAAAATAAAGTGTTTTGGATGAAAGGATGAAGCTGTAATTTCAAGCATGTGTGTGTTTGATATGATGCAAAAATGAACCTGAAAAAGAATTCAAATTCAGTGGAAAAGCTTCTTTCAAACAAAATGAGACTATTTGTTTTGTAAAAGTTATATAGAGACTAAAATGACTGGAAATTGTTTTTGAAAATAAAATAAAAATAAGAGGGTCCTTAATGTAAATTTTGAGTGATACTGAAAAAAATTGACTATGTGTTGCAAAAATTGTGTGTGAATAGTACTAATGTGCTTAAACAGTGTTCAGATGGATGGTGTGAAAATTTGAAGTGTCAAGACTCATGGAAGGAGTCTCATGCGCCTGAATAGTACTCATAAGTCTCAATCAGGAGTTTGATGAATTTTTAGAAAATTTTGCAAGTGTTAGGCATTTCATTATCTGCTCATGCGCCTTAAACAGTTGTCGTGTGTCTAAAGAATTGAAGTGTTGGGCGTATCAACTATGCTCATACACCTAAACAGTACCAGACTTCTAAGTGTTAGTTTCATGCGACTGAACAGTGTCCAAGCACCTAAACAGTTCTGATGCGTCTGAGCAGTGCTCATGCATCTAAACCTCATGCGCATTCACAGTGCTCATGCGTCTGAAAACTTAGTGTAAAATTTAGTCTCATGCGCCTAAAAACTTACACATATATACAACATTTGTGTTCTCATTCATTTATTCACTCAAATCCTCTGATATTACACCCGATACTCTCAAACCCTCGACTCATCAGTTCATCATTATTGATTGATTCTGGTTAATACTTGTGATTGACAGGTATTATCATTGGGTATAAATGTAATTTTGTAATTAACATCATAGATTTCATTTTCAAACTTCAAATTTGACTGGGCGTTTAAGGTCTGTTCAGGCGTTCGAACCCTAGTTGTTCAAAATATTTGAAATTTGTGATGAGAATGAGTTTTAATAACAAAAATTGAACATTGAACGACAGTTGTAACATGATTTTGAACATATTGTGATAGTCGAATTCAAGTTTCATCAAATTGTGTTCATGATGATTGTGTGTTCATCAGAAGGTTTATATGAACTGCATATGAACAGTCAGTTCATAAATATTTCTTTAAAAATTATCAAGTTGATCATAAAAATCATTCATTAATCTGTTTTCGAGAAAATTTTAATGAGTCTAGTGTGCTTTAAATCTTTTGAACTTAAACTTGAAAGTGATCTGCTCTTGACAGAGTATGTTGAACATGCTAAGTCTGAAAGTTAGGTTTAAAGATTTAAAACATGCTAATTCAATAAAATTTAATAAATATTCAAGTTACATGATGCATTACTTGGTTATTATGAATTGTGTAAATCAAACTTGTAACCAATATACTCTTGTTCATGTAATGAGATATATATAAACACTTTCTTTGTTTTATGCATACAAATGGCAGAGTTTAAGTTTGAACCAAAGCATAATGTAGCTGCTTTTCTTATTGAAGATGTTCAAGAAGCTACTGGCTACGAAGAGATGATCTGATTCTTATTGAGGATTAAGTATGTATATGCTATTTGTTCATAACCAGTCATATATGCTCTGTTAATCAAAAGATTTTGGAATTCTGTTGTGATTAAAAGAGATGAAGAAGGAAGGAAAGTGGTTAGAGGATTTGTTACTAATGACTATATGGTTGAAGTGTCTGAGCAATCAATTAGGGAAGCTCTTAGACTGGTTAATAATGATGCACAAGATCTGGCTGAACTCTCATTTAATGAGTGTATAGAAACATTTATAGCCATGGGTCATCCTGACCATTTCTTGTAACACCCGAAAAATTGTTTAAAATAAAGGAAAAGAAAAGTATCTTGAAAGAAAAGATAATGGACACAAGTGGAGGGAGGTAAAGTCTACAAGGTGCAAAACACTATTATTTTATGTTTAAAAGGGTATGGTTGCCCATGCATCTGCTTTTTCTACACCCACTTTCGGTTGGATACAAGAAAGAAGAAGGAAGAGCAGTTCTCTTGGGTTTTTTTCAAGAAGAAGAAGCTAATATTTTCAAAGGTAGGTATTTTCTTGTGTTTTTGGTTCGGTTTCAACTGAATTTTCAGCTTGTGGACCGATTCTTATGTGTTTTTGTGCTTGGTTATATGTTTTTGGTGTGTTTAGGTTGTTTGAACTTGTTGTGCCCTCAAGTTCGGTGGAGTTTTACTTGAAGGCTACAATTGATGAGTTCAAGATCCCTGGTTTTGTGTTTTAAACTTCTTTTAGGACTGAAAATGTATGTAAAAATGTTTTACAACTTATATGTATGTTAACCGTATGTATGTATGTATGTATGGATTCTTGTATGTTGTGGGGTTATGCTTGTTTTATGTGCCTAAAATGCTAGATTTAAGTTACGGACATGTTAGGATGATGATTTGGTACTGAAAATTTATAAGTTTTAACATAACTACTGCTCATAAGCCTGCAACTTAGCTCAGAAGCCTAAGTCCCTTCTCATGCGCCCAAATAGGGCTCATGCGCCTGAAAATTTTGCCCAAAAAGCCTAAGTACCAACCCATGCGCCCCAATAGTACCCATGCGCCCAGAAAATTGTTCATGCACCCAAATAGTACCTCATACGCCTAAGTGCCCATGCGCCCAATACTCATACGCCTAAGTGCTCATACGCCTAAGTAAGGCTCATGCGCCCAAGCAGTGCTCATGCGCCTAAGTTTTCTCATACGCCTAAGTGTTGGTGCGCCTGCATAGTACTCATGCGCCTACATAGTGTTAATGCGACTAATTGCCTTTGAAAATTTCTGGAATTTTGGAAATTTGAAATTTTAAAACATAACCATGAGATGTTCTGGTGGTTATGTTTGTTGATGTATGCTTGTTTGTGGCTTGTTCTTATGTTCCATATTATGTATTATTATGTGACTTTACGTGGTGTGTTTATGCTCGTATATATAAAGTATTATCATAAATGAAGTGAAAGATTAATGATAATGAAGAGTGGAACTTAACGAATAAATGAAAGTCTTGCAAGCAAAATGAAAGGAGGTTCACAGCCACGGGTTGTCAGCTCAAGTATGTGCGGGTTAGCTATCCTATGAGGATGCATATAGGGTCAATCTTTGAGATTGACAAGACCCTTGTTGCTTGCCCTAGGTACTGGCTCAGGGTTCCTGCGCAATGTTAGGGGTCTATTTACAGACTTCGGCCCAGTACCCGCTTCGTCCACAATGTTCGGGGTATTGAACATTGGTTTGGTAGAATGTGAAAGATAATGATAAAAGTATGAAATGAATGAGAAGAATGACGTAATATAATAATGAATATTATCTTGTTGTACTTATGATGTGTGATCACGTACGGAAGTAACGGATTTATGAAAAGGAAGTATTTTAAGAAAAAGATATTTTATATATTTAAACAAGGTATTTTAATATTTTAAAAACTAGAACTCACTCAGCAATGCTGACTTTTATGCATTTTCAGTTGGCAGGACACTTGTTGCTGGGGATGGCACGCGGGTGAAGCTACATGGCGGGCAAGACTGGCATCCATTTGTGCATGATGATATTGTTGTTTTATAATGCAACTGAACGATTCTTTTGTAACTCCTAAAATACAATGATGTATTATTTGGCTACATTAAATGTTAATGCATGAATGGCTTTTGTTAAAATCAATCCGTTGCTATGTTCTATGATATGTATGTATTTTTATATAATTAATGTTGTGATTGACCAACTGTGAGATTTCCGGGAATAGGGCCTTACAAGTTGGTATCAGAGCCAAAGTTTAAGAGAAATGGGTAAAATATTTTCAAACCCTAAACTTAAACTGAGAATGGGACTGAATGAAGGGATGCCAGCCCAAGTAGCTGCGTGCCATCAGGTAATTCGTTTTCTTAAATGTTAACCGGTATTATGTGCGCATGCTATCTGATTTATGTGCCCTTAGTAGATTTGGATACTGATGTAGTCAGGATAGGAAATGTTTGGGGGATGAAGAGTAAAGTAAGTGGCTAATCACAACTGGCCACTATAATTAGGGACTTACTATACTTGAGATAAACCGAGCTATTATCTTGAATGACCGTGTTAGTGTTTGAATCTTATAGTGCCTAGAGGATGGATGGTGGTAGATCGTCCAATGCTTCTCGAGGAAGAACAAGGGGTGGCCGTGGTGCTGGGCCACGTGTCACTAGGAACAAGACGAAGACTACTGAGACAGCTCCTGATGAGCCCGAGCTTCATCACCAGGTGGGCGGTGATGAGAGTGCTAACTTGAGAGCCTCAGTAAAGGAGGCAGTTGTAGAGGAAGTGCATCAGGTCATGCAGACGATCCTGGCATCTGTGGTGACTGAGGTCATTCGTGCGGTGAGAGAGGATGAGAAAAAGGAGAAGGAGGAGGAGAGAAAGAAAACTACTGGGAGAAGGAGGGATGATAGAGATCAGGTGGAAGGGGAGCAACTAAACACTGAGATGGCGGCCTCCAGTGATGAGGAGGAGGTAGTAGTGTGGGAAACCGCGAAGGGGTGCAGCTATGGGGCATTCTAACGATGCAAACCCCCAACTTTTGATGGCAATGGTAACGCTGCTGCTGCTCACCGATGGGTGAGAGAGATGGAGCCTGTGTTGGAAATTAGCAAATACAGGGAGGACCAAAGGGTGAAGTTTGCCACTCACTCATTCATGGACTCGGATTTATGCTGGTGGGAAAATATTGTCGAAGCCGAGGGCAGCAGGGCTATTGCTAAAATAAGGTGGGGAGAACTGAAGAAAATGGTGATCGAGGAGTTTTGTCCTCACCGGGAGCTGGACAAGACAGAGAGGGAGTTTCTGCAGTTAGAGGCGATAACCATGACACACCAGCAGTACACCACAAAGTTTAATGAGATGGCAAGATTTGTTCTAGATCAGATGACGCCGATGTCGAGAAAGATCAAGAGGTATATTCAGGGATTACCGGCGGATATTCGTAGGCACATGATCGCCGCCCAGCTGAGTACTTTTAGGTGGTGGTCGATCTGGTAGGGAGGCTGTATGATGAAAGGGAAGAGGTGGCGGTAATGGAGGTGAATAAAAAGGGTGGTAGAGACAGGAACTAGAATGGAAAGTGGTTTGGACGTGGTGGTTTCACTCCAAACAACAAGAGGGCGAAGGTGGATGATCGAAGGGTAGTGTCAGCAGGCACGGGGTTGAAGAAGTGTGGCAAATGTGGAAGGGAGCATACTGGAGAGTGTAAGTGGGGATTGAATGTCTGCTTCAAGTGTGGGAGGCCTGGTCATATGGCAAGGGATTGCAGGGTGTTGAGGTGCTATAACTGTGGTGAAGAGGGTCATGTGAGTAGGGATTGCAAGAAGCCGAGGGCCGAGAGTTCCGGGGCGAAAAGAGGACCGAGAATGAAGGGTAGAGGGCAAGCTCTAGAGCATTCATGATGACCCGGGAGGAGGCCAGAGTGGACCCCGACGTCATGCAGGTACGTTTCTAGTAAACCAAACTTGTGCCTCTGTATTATTTGATTTTGGTTCTAGTAGGAGTTTCATTTCTGCTGCTTTCTGTGCTAAGTTTCCTGTTAGTAGTAGAAATATTGATGAGCCCTTCGATGTAGAAAACTGCTATTGGTAAGTCTACCAGAATTTCTGAGATGATAGAAGATTGTGACATAGAATTGGAAGGCCATAGGTTCTCTGCTAAATTGTTTGTGATGCCCCTAGGCGGATTTGATGTAGTTCTAGTGATGGATTGGTTAGCAACCTATGAGGCAAATATTATGTGTCGCGGGAAGATGATCCGTCTGACAGCGCCCAATGGAAGTTTGGTAACGGTCTACGGTGATCGAGTTACTATGGTTCTGAAGGTGATTTCGATGGTGGTGGCCTGAAAAGTGCATGAAACGGGGATGTAGTGCCTACCTGGCATACGTGAAAGATGTGGATGTGTTAGTACCACAATTGTCCGACGTACCAGTTGTGTGTGACTTTCCAGACGTGTTCCCAGAAAATTTACCAGGTGTGCCACCGACCACGAGATCGAGTTTCAGATCGATTTGATACCTGGTGCTCAACCTATTACCAAGGCACCGTATCGATTGGCTCCGTTTGAAATGAAGGAATTGATGGTTCAGTTGCAAGAGTTACTGGACAAAGGGTTCATCCGACCGAGTATCTCTCCCTGGGGTGCTCTGGTCTCGTTTGTAAAGAAGAAGGACGGTAGTATGAGAATGTGCATTGACTACCGTGAGTTGGTGAAGAACCGATATCCACTACCAAGAATAGATGACTTGTTTGATCAACTCCAAGGTGCCAGTTGGTTCTCGAGAATAGATCTCCGATCTGGCTACCATCAATTGAAGGTGAAGGAACAAGATATTCCCAAAACAGCTTTTTGCACGTGTTATGGGCACTACAAGTTTCTCGTTATGCCCTTTGGTCTAACTAATGCGCCAGCTGCCTTTATAGATTTGATGAACCAGGTGTGTCGGCTGATGTTGGATAAATCAGTGATTGTGTTTATAGATGATATCCTGATTTATTCGAAGAGCAAAGAAGAGCATGTCGACCACATTCGGGAGGTATTGAAGACACTTAGGAGAGAGAAGCTATATGCTAAGTTCTCTAAGTGTGCTTTCTGGTTGCGTGAAGTTCAATTTTTGGATTATGTGGTAAATTCCGAAGGGATCATGGTAGACCCGGCAAAGGTTGAGGCGGTGATGCAATGGAAGTCTCCAAAAACGCCATCCGAGATTCGTAGTTTCTTGGGTTTGGTGGGCTACTACAGGAGGTTCATCCAAGACTTTTCCAAGATAGCCTCACCACTGACCAAGTTGGCCCGCAAGTACGTAAAGTTTGTATGGGGTCTAGAACAGGAGAATGCGTTTGAGGAGTTAAAGATGAGATTGACTTAAGCTCCTGTCTTGAAATTGCCTGAAGGGAACGAAGACTTAGTGGTCTATTCGAATGCTTCTTATTTAGGGTTGGGTTGTGTGTTGATGCAACGAGGAAGAGTAATAGCCTATACATCCCAACAGTTGAAAATCCACGAGGCTAATTACCCCACTCATGACTTGAAGCTAGCAACCGTGGTCTTTGCGTTGAAGATTTGGAGGCACTACTTGTACGGGACGAAGTGCACTATCTTCACGGACCATAACAGTTTGAAATACTTCTTTGAGAAGTAAGATCTCAATATGAGACAAAGGAGGTTGCTAGAATTGATCAAGGATTACGATTATGAGATCCACTATCATCTGGGCAAGGCCAACGTAGTGGCAGATGCCCTTAGCAGAAAAGAGAGACCCGAGCCAATCCGAGTGAAAGCTTACTAGTTGATTATGACCTCTGATGTAATGATACAGGTCAAGGAGTTCCAAGATGAGGCGTTGAAAGAAGATCGCCTTAACTCTGAAAGGATGAGAGGTCTGGTCACGGAGTTGGGTGAAAATACTCTTGGAGTTAAAACTCGCTTTGGGTGGATGTGGATCCCTCGTTATGGAGACCTACGAGGGCGAATCATGGATGAGGCTCATAAGACTCGATACTCCATTCATCCCGGTGCTACCAAGACGTATCATGATATGAAGAAATATTACTGGTGGTCGGGTATGAAGCGTGATGTGGCGGAGTATGTGAGTAAGTGCCTTACTTGCTTGCAAGTGAAGGTAGAGCATCAGAAGCCATAAGAGAAGATCCAACCTTTGGATATACCCGAGTGGAAGTGGGAGCATATCACCATGGACTTCATCATGAAGTTACCACGTACGGCAAGGGAGTACGATGCCATATGGGTGATAGTTGACCGCCTGACGAAGAGTGCTCACTTTTTGCCAATCCACGAGACGTATTCATCCAAGAGGTTGGCGGATCTATTCATTAAGAGATTGCAGCTCATCATGGTGTACCGGTGTCTATTGTGTCGGACCGTGACACTCGGTTTACATCAAAGTTTTAGGAGAGATTCCATGATGCAATGGGTACGAGGTTGCATATCAGTACAGCTTACCATCCGCAGACAGATGGTTAGTCGGAGAGAACTATACAGATGCTTGAGGATATGCTCCGAGCATGCGTCATTGATTTTGGAGGAAGCTAGGATGAACAGTTACCGTTAGTTGAATTCTCATACAACAATTGTTATCATACCAGCATTAGTATGCCACCATATGAGATGCTATACGGTAAGAAGTGTAGAACGCCCGTATGTTAGGGTGACATCAAGCATAAAGAGTTGGGAAGTATTGAGGTGATCGAGGCTACGACTGAGAAGTTAGAAAAGATCAAAGCCTTTATGAAGGCAGCGAAGGATAGAGAAAAGTCGTATGCCGACAAGAGGCGTAGGCCGATTGAATTCAATGAGGGCGATAGAGTCATGTTGAAGGTCTCACCTTGGAAAGGAATCATCTGGTTTAGAAGGCAGGGTAAGCTCAGTCCGAGATATATAAGACCATTCCGAATCATTGCTCGAGTAGAAGAGGTGGCCTATAGGTTGGAGCTACCCGATGAGTTAAGTGGGATTAATCTAACATTCCATGTATCTCATCAGAGAAAATGCCTAGCTGATGAAGACATGATTGTACCATTGGAGGAAAATGAAGTGGATGAACTGCTCAACTATGTAGAGCAACCAGTGGAAATCATTAACCGAAAAGAAAAGAGGCTATGGAATTAAGTGGTTCCATTGGTGCGAGTGCAGTGGAGGCACAGGAAGGGATCTGAGTCTATGTGGGAGACCGAGGAAGAGATGAGACGGCTTTACCCCTAACTGTTCGAAGAATGACAGGTTTCGGGGATGAAGCCTCTATGAGGGGGGTGGACTTGTAACACCCGAAAATTTGTTTAAAATAAAGGAAAAGAAAAGTATCTTGAAAGAAAAGATAATGGGCACAAGTGGAGGGGGGTAAAGTATACAAGGTGCAAAACACTATTATTTTATGTTTAAAAGGGTATGGTTGCCCATGCAACTGCTTTTTCTACACCCACTTTTGGCTGGAAACAAGAAAGAAGAAGGAAGTGCAGTTCTCTCGGGTTTTTTCAAGAAGAAGAAGTTGATATTTTCGAAGGTAGGTATTTTCTTGTGTTTTTGGTTCGGTTTCAGCTGAATTTTCAGCTTGTGGACCGATTTTTATGTGTTTTTGTGCTTGGTTATGTGCTTTTGGTGTGTTTAGGTTGTTTGAACTCGTTGTGCCCTCAAGTTCGATGGAGTTTTACTTGAAGGCTACAATTGGTGAGTTCTAGATCCCCAGTTTTGTGTTTTAAACTTCTTTTGGGACTGAAAATGCATGTAAAAACGTTTTACAATTTATATGTATGTTAACCGTATGTATGTATGTATGGATTCTTGTATGTTGTGGGGTTATGCTTGTTTTCGGCGCCTAAAATGCTAGATTTAAGTTACGGACATGTTAGGATGATGATTTGGTACTGAAAATTTATAAGTTTTAACATAACTGCTGCATATACGCCTGCAACTTAGCTCAGACGCCTAAGTCCCTTCTCATGCGCCCCAATAGGGCTCATGCACCTGAAAATTTTGCCCAAAAAGCCTAAGTACCAGCCCATGCGCCCCAATAGTACCCATGCGCATAGAAAATTGTTCATGCGCCTAAGTGTTGGTTCATGCACCCAAACAGTACCTCATACGCCTAAGTGCCCATGAGCCTAAGTTTTCTCATGCGCCTAAGTGTTGGTTCATGCACCCAAACACTACATAGTGTTAATGCGCCTAATTGCCTTAGAAAATTTTTGGAATTTTGGAAATTTGAAATTTTAAGACTTAACCCTGGGATGTTTTGTTGGTTATGTTTGTTCATGTTATGCTTGTTTATGGCCTATTCTTATGTTCTATATTATGTATTATTATGTGACTTTACGCGGTGTGTTTATGCTCGTATACGTAAAGTATTATCATAAATGAAGTGAAAGATTAATGATAATGAAAAGTGGAACTTAACGAATGAATGAAAGTCTTGCAAGCAAATGAAAGGAGGTTCACAGCCACGGGTTGTCAGCTCAACTGTGTACGGGTTATCTACCCCATGAGGATGCATGCAGGGTCAATCTTTGAGATTGACGGGACCTTTGTTGCTTGCCCTACATACTGGGTCAGGCTTCTTGTGCATTGCTAGGGGTCTATTTATAGACTTCAGCCCAGTACCCGCTTCGTGCACAATGTTCGGGGTATTGCGCATTGGTTCGGTAGAAAGTGAAAGATAATGATAAAAGTACAAAATGAATAAGAAGAATGATGAAAGATAATAATGAATATTATCTTGTTGTACGTATGATGTGTGATCACGTACGGAAGTAACGGATTTTTGAAAAGGAATTACTTTAAGAAAAAGATATTTTATATATTTAAACAAGGTATTTTAATATTTCAAAAACTTGGACTCACATTTATGCATTTTCAGTTTGAGGGTAACTTGTTGTTGGGGATGGCACGCGGGTGAAGCTACTTGGCGGGCAAGATTGACATCCATTTGTGCATGATGATATTGTTGTTTTATAATGCAACTGAACGATTCTTTTGTTACCCTTAAAATACAATGATGTATTATTTGGAGACATTAAATATTAATGCATGAATAGCTTTTATTAAAATTAATCCACTGCTATGTTCTATGATATGTATGTGTTTTTATGTAACTAATGTTGTGATTGACCAACTGTGAGGTTTACGGGAACGGAGCCTTACATTTCCCAAAGATACAGTTTTTCAGAGCAAGAGTTTACAACCATTGGAAACTTCTTTGCTATATTTTTCAGCACGGAATGTCTAAAAGAAGTGCCGGATGGAATTCATTCCCGGTAGACATTGCATCTCCAATAGTATCCACAACCACTAATAGAAGATTCAATATGGCTAAATGGATCATGAATGGTTTCATTTTTAATTTGGAGAAGGGAATTAGAAATAAGTACTTGATGTATCCAAGATATCTTCAAATGATTATTAATGAAGAACATCCAGATTTCCATGCTTATGGAGTGGGTGGAGAAATATTGCTTTTGGAGCATATGACTGAAACTGCTTACAAGAGACTTGCTATTATTACTGGTGCTCAAAATGTTCCTATTTTTGAGTATATGAGAACAGTTGCAAGGGATAATGTGAATATAAATGAAGATCATTTTCATCTAATTGAGGACGAACCAGTTGATCCAAATGACTTAATTGAAGAAGTTCCTCAAGAACCATCTGAATCCGAAGTGGATGAAGAAAATGAAGATGATGATGAAACTGATGATGAAGAAAGTTCATCTTGAAGTAGTGATGATGATGATGATAATGATGGTAATGATAAAGTTGGTGAAGTTAATGAAGGTCTTAATGAAGTTGATGACTTGTTAGATATGAATGAATAAGATGTTGTAGCTGATGTACAACAAGAAGTTGAATATGATGTACAAAATGTTAAAGCCTTTGAATCTGTATTACCAGATGAAGTGGAAAGGCTAAATCAACATGATACAGTTCTGACTGAAGAAGTGAATACCCAGCAGAGAATTGATGAATTGAAAGAAGAGAACTCTAATCAGCTTAAGCTAATTGAGAAGCTAAGAGATAAGAATGAAAAATTAGAAGATGAATTGTTAAAGAAAGATTTGATAATTGCTGAACTTGAAGAAGATAAAGAATCAAATTTAAAGTACTTTGAAGTGATACTCAAAGATTATGACTTGATTGAAGAAAAATTCAAGAAGTTAAAAGAAGATAATGAGAAATTAAAAGAAGAATTTGAAGGCATGAAAGATAGTTTGAGATCCCAATCACATGAATTAGTTATTGTATCTGAAGTTCAAATGATCGATGTTGAAAGCATATCTGAGGCTGATAAAGGGAAGAGAAAGATAGATGATATAGATGTGTTTGTTTTAGCTGAATCATCATCTAATCCCATGTCTAAAATACAAAAGATAGTATCTGAGCCTTTGATTCATGAAAGTGAAGAAGCTGAAGCTCAAGAGAGAATTGGTGCTCTAGATGATTTAGAACCAGAATTCTCAGAAGCATGGTATGATAGTGTTAGAAGTAGAAGATATTGATGAAGCTGCTTATTCTCCTATTGAGGCTGTTACTAAAGATATTCCTATTGATGTTGATGATATGTATAATTATCTGGTTAAAAAGAAGTACAACAAAGTATTTTTAGATTGTCTCACTGTGTCTCAAATCAATGATGAATATATGAAATGCATAATTGCTGAATCTATAGCTCCAGTGGATCCTGATGAAATTATTGTTGAACATGGAGAATGGAATCCAATGAATGAAAGTATTAATATTGAAGGGCTTTCATCATCGGAATTACATCATCCTGATCCAGAGAATATGTCGACTCTTGAGCTGAGATTATGGTTACAATCATAAAATTATCCTCGAAAGAAATTAAACTGGTTGCAAGCTGAATCATTGAGGAAATTGGTGAGAAGCTTTCAAGAAATGAAAAAAACAAAAACAAAATAAGATGATTGTGCTTGATATGGATAATTCTCAATATTTGGAGATTAGCAAAAGAACAAGAATTTTGAAGCCTCAAGAAATTAAACAGATGGAATTAGTAAGAAGTAGTCATGAAAAGAGAAAGGAGTTGATGAAAATGTTTCCAGAAACTGAGAAACAAGCTTATCATGTGTCTATTGATCAAAAACAGTTATGGAATAAAGCGAGAACAGCTGGTGATCTAGTGAGGAATGTATTACAAAAAGAACAATCAATTTCTGAATTGCTCAATGCAATGAGTGTGCCAGATACTACAAAGAACGTAAAGATCGTTGCATGGAAGTACGATGGTTTTTGATGCATTTTTGATTAAACGTGTAAATGTTATCTATGATGTTTATCATTTTTACACAAGCATCATAGAGCTTCCAGTGCAAGATTTAAAGAAATTAAACAAGTTGCCATTGATTAATCCTTCAAAAGCAATACGAGGTGAAAATTTTGTTAGATTCTTAAATCGAGGTATTTCTCGCATGAGCTCTTATGTGAAGACAAGATGTGATCAAGAGGATAAAGAGTATTTTAAGTCTTTGAAGAGTAAAAGAAAGAGTGCAGATAATCCTAAAGAAGAAGAAAGATTTTTGGATGCTTAAAGTGACCAATTTTTTGAAAATGTTACAAATCCAGGATTAAAGGTGATTGATGGAACTCAAACGATAAAACCAATTTTAAGATGGTTTTATAATGCTGACTCATTTGAATTGAAGTTAGTTTGAAACTTAGATGACTGAGATCAAGACATGATTTTGTTATTTGGAGTGTTTGAAGTGAAACTTCTACATCTGAGCTATATCTCATTTTTTTTCCATACAAAAGTTTGAATGAGTTACATTAGACGTTGCAGAGAATGATCGAAAGTAATTTATGACAATTATTATAGTGATGGATGTTGCGACGGAAATAATTCCATTACGTAAAGCTCTAGCGTATGCAAATATTGTGAAGAAAGATATAAAGTCAATTGAGTTTATGCGAATTTCGAGCAAGGGTGTGTTAGAAAATCATTCACGTGATCATTCTAAACCTCTGGAGTTCTATTCAAATGTTGATACTGCAGGTTTATCAAAAGACACTTTGGAGAAAATGGACAAAATGGAGATTAAAACTAATGAGTCAAAGCCAGAGCAAGCAATTTTAGCAAGCAAGTTTAAATCAGCAATCAAGAAAGCATTGAAGGAACTCGAGCTGTACAAAGACAAGCCGATGTTCAAAATCAAAGAAGAACCTGAAGATTTTTTTAAAGAGTG